>OZ024830.1:18420886-18745886 GCA_964016985.1 Anodontia alba
GGCATCCTGCTGAAAATGGGTCCTCAAATTTGCATTGCACCCTATGGGATTATGGGCGGGAAACCGTAAAAACCCTAATAACTCCATCAGTTCGCAACAGACAGGCGCGCTTTTTATAGGGTTTATAGGTCTTAGGGAGGTACATTTCCGTGCCAAATTGTATGGCGCTGCATGCAGTAGAAGCAAAGATATAAGGACTGGAAATGCGTCCCTAGGTCTCGCCTGCTGAACAAAGAGATTAAAAGTCACTAAAGCTGACCTTCACCGATTGAGCTGAAACTAGCACCAAACATTGTCCTAGTACCATAGTACATAAAACAATATTTGCCAGAAAATTCGGACTCTGCGTTAGTAAGTTATTAGGGGTCAAACATTAGCAAATATCAACTTTCAGCGGCCATAACTCGAAAAAGGGGCGATAAGAAATTTTGGGCACTTGGCCCCAGGGAGTCATTGGTCCAGACCTTTCGTCTGGCACCAGTTTCATCCCGATCGGTGAAGGTCACATTAGGCTCAAACTTGCAGTCCAAAGTTGGTAGGGAATGTCTGAAACTTTGACCCCTAATAACTCGTCTGTTTTTCATCCGATTAAGCTGAAATTTGGAACGTTTGTAGAGCCCATCCATACAAACATGCCTGCACAATCCGGGATGCGGTCAATGGAATAGCACGTGCACTATAGGGCGCCAAAAATTCAATAAATAAACCTTTTTACGCCTACAGCAGCCAAAGGAAAGCACCCTCGGTGCTGCAAATTTATGCGCATGCGCAGATCATTAATGTCTACAAACGTAGAGGGTAGTCAAGGGACTCGAGGCAAGGCATCCTGCTGAAAATGGGTCCTCAAATTTGCATTGCACCCTATGGGATTATGGGCGGGAAACCGTAAAAACCCTAATAACTCCATCAGTTCGCAACAGACAGGCGCGCTTTTTATAGGGTTTATAGGTCTTAGGGAGGTACATTTCCGTGCCAAATTGTATGGCGCTGCATGCAGTAGAAGCAAAGATATAAGGACTGGAAATGCGTCCCTAGGTCTCGCCTGCTGAACAAAGAGATTAAAAGTCACTAAAGCTGACCTTCACCGATTGAGCTGAAACTAGCACCAAACATTGTCCTAGTACCATAGTACATAAAACAATATTTGCCAGAAAATTCGGACTCTGCGTTAGTAAGTTATTAGGGGTCAAACATTAGCAAATATCAACTTTCAGCGGCCATAACTCGAAAAAGGGGCGATAAGAAATTTTGGGCACTTGGCCCCAGGGAGTCATTGGTCCAGACCTTTCGTCTGGCACCAGTTTCATCCCGATCGGTGAAGGTCACATTAGGCTCAAACTTGCAGTCCAAAGTTGGTAGGGAATGTCTGAAACTTTGACCCCTAATAACTCGTCTGTTTTTCATCCGATTAAGCTGAAATTTGGAACGTTTGTAGAGCCCATCCATACAAACATGCCTGCACAATCCGGGATGCGGTCAATGGAATAGCACGTGCACTATAGGGCGCCAAAAATTCAATAAATAAACCTTTTTACGCCTACAGCAGCCAAAGGAAAGCACCCTCGGTGCTGCAAATTTATGCGCATGCGCAGATCATTAATGTCTACAAACGTAGAGGGTAGTCAAGGGACTCGAGGCAAGGCATCCTGCTGAAAATGGGTCCTCAAATTTGCATTGCACCCTATGGGATTATGGGCGGGAAACCGTAAAAACCCTAATAACTCCATCAGTTCGCAACAGACAGGCGCGCTTTTTATAGGGTTTATAGGTCTTAGGGAGGTACATTTCCGTGCCAAATTGTATGGCGCTGCATGCAGTAGAAGCAAAGATATAAGGACTGGAAATGCGTCCCTAGGTCTCGCCTGCTGAACAAAGAGATTAAAAGTCACTAAAGCTGACCTTCACCGATTGAGCTGAAACTAGCACCAAACATTGTCCTAGTACCATAGTACATAAAACAATATTTGCCAGAAAATTCGGACTCTGCGTTAGTAAGTTATTAGGGGTCAAACATTAGCAAATATCAACTTTCAGCGGCCATAACTCGAAAAAGGGGCGATAAGAAATTTTGGGCACTTGGCCCCAGGGAGTCATTGGTCCAGACCTTTCGTCTGGCACCAGTTTCATCCCGATCGGTGAAGGTCACATTAGGCTCAAACTTGCAGTCCAAAGTTGGTAGGGAATGTCTGAAACTTTGACCCCTAATAACTCGTCTGTTTTTCATCCGATTAAGCTGAAATTTGGAACGTTTGTAGAGCCCATCCATACAAACATGCCTGCACAATCCGGGATGCGGTCAATGGAATAGCACGTGCACTATAGGGCGCCAAAAATTCAATAAATAAACCTTTTTACGCCTACAGCAGCCAAAGGAAAGCACCCTCGGTGCTGCAAATTTATGCGCATGCGCAGATCATTAATGTCTACAAACGTAGAGGGTAGTCAAGGGACTCGAGGCAAGGCATCCTGCTGAAAATGGGTCCTCAAATTTGCATTGCACCCTATGGGATTATGGGCGGGAAACCGTAAAAACCCTAATAACTCCATCAGTTCGCAACAGACAGGCGCGCTTTTTATAGGGTTTATAGGTCTTAGGGAGGTACATTTCCGTGCCAAATTGTATGGCGCTGCATGCAGTAGAAGCAAAGATATAAGGACTGGAAATGCGTCCCTAGGTCTCGCCTGCTGAACAAAGAGATTAAAAGTCACTAAAGCTGACCTTCACCGATTGAGCTGAAACTAGCACCAAACATTGTCCTAGTACCATAGTACATAAAACAATATTTGCCAGAAAATTCGGACTCTGCGTTAGTAAGTTATTAGGGGTCAAACATTAGCAAATATCAACTTTCAGCGGCCATAACTCGAAAAAGGGGCGATAAGAAATTTTGGGCACTTGGCCCCAGGGAGTCATTGGTCCAGACCTTTCGTCTGGCACCAGTTTCATCCCGATCGGTGAAGGTCACATTAGGCTCAAACTTGCAGTCCAAAGTTGGTAGGGAATGTCTGAAACTTTGACCCCTAATAACTCGTCTGTTTTTCATCCGATTAAGCTGAAATTTGGAACGTTTGTAGAGCCCATCCATACAAACATGCCTGCACAATCCGGGATGCGGTCAATGGAATAGCACGTGCACTATAGGGCGCCAAAAATTCAATAAATAAACCTTTTTACGCCTACAGCAGCCAAAGGAAAGCACCCTCGGTGCTGCAAATTTATGCGCATGCGCAGATCATTAATGTCTACAAACGTAGAGGGTAGTCAAGGGACTCGAGGCAAGGCATCCTGCTGAAAATGGGTCCTCAAATTTGCATTGCACCCTATGGGATTATGGGCGGGAAACCGTAAAAACCCTAATAACTCCATCAGTTCGCAACAGACAGGCGCGCTTTTTATAGGGTTTATAGGTCTTAGGGAGGTACATTTCCGTGCCAAATTGTATGGCGCTGCATGCAGTAGAAGCAAAGATATAAGGACTGGAAATGCGTCCCTAGGTCTCGCCTGCTGAACAAAGAGATTAAAAGTCACTAAAGCTGACCTTCACCGATTGAGCTGAAACTAGCACCAAACATTGTCCTAGTACCATAGTACATAAAACAATATTTGCCAGAAAATTCGGACTCTGCGTTAGTAAGTTATTAGGGGTCAAACATTAGCAAATATCAACTTTCAGCGGCCATAACTCGAAAAAGGGGCGATAAGAAATTTTGGGCACTTGGCCCCAGGGAGTCATTGGTCCAGACCTTTCGTCTGGCACCAGTTTCATCCCGATCGGTGAAGGTCACATTAGGCTCAAACTTGCAGTCCAAAGTTGGTAGGGAATGTCTGAAACTTTGACCCCTAATAACTCGTCTGTTTTTCATCCGATTAAGCTGAAATTTGGAACGTTTGTAGAGCCCATCCATACAAACATGCCTGCACAATCCGGGATGCGGTCAATGGAATAGCACGTGCACTATAGGGCGCCAAAAATTCAATAAATAAACCTTTTTACGCCTACAGCAGCCAAAGGAAAGCACCCTCGGTGCTGCAAATTTATGCGCATGCGCAGATCATTAATGTCTACAAACGTAGAGGGTAGTCAAGGGACTCGAGGCAAGGCATCCTGCTGAAAATGGGTCCTCAAATTTGCATTGCACCCTATGGGATTATGGGCGGGAAACCGTAAAAACCCTAATAACTCCATCAGTTCGCAACAGACAGGCGCGCTTTTTATAGGGTTTATAGGTCTTAGGGAGGTACATTTCCGTGCCAAATTGTATGGCGCTGCATGCAGTAGAAGCAAAGATATAAGGACTGGAAATGCGTCCCTAGGTCTCGCCTGCTGAACAAAGAGATTAAAAGTCACTAAAGCTGACCTTCACCGATTGAGCTGAAACTAGCACCAAACATTGTCCTAGTACCATAGTACATAAAACAATATTTGCCAGAAAATTCGGACTCTGCGTTAGTAAGTTATTAGGGGTCAAACATTAGCAAATATCAACTTTCAGCGGCCATAACTCGAAAAAGGGGCGATAAGAAATTTTGGGCACTTGGCCCCAGGGAGTCATTGGTCCAGACCTTTCGTCTGGCACCAGTTTCATCCCGATCGGTGAAGGTCACATTAGGCTCAAACTTGCAGTCCAAAGTTGGTAGGGAATGTCTGAAACTTTGACCCCTAATAACTCGTCTGTTTTTCATCCGATTAAGCTGAAATTTGGAACGTTTGTAGAGCCCATCCATACAAACATGCCTGCACAATCCGGGATGCGGTCAATGGAATAGCACGTGCACTATAGGGCGCCAAAAATTCAATAAATAAACCTTTTTACGCCTACAGCAGCCAAAGGAAAGCATCCTCGGTGCTGCAAATTTATGCGCATGCGCAGATCATTAATGTCTACAAACGTAGAGGGTAGTCAAGGGACTCGAGGCAAGGCATCCTGCTGAAAATGGGTCCTCAAATTTGCATTGCACCCTATGGGATTATGGGCGGGAAACCGTAAAAACCCTAATAACTCCATCAGTTCGCAACAGACAGGCGCGCTTTTTATAGGGTTTATAGGTCTTAGGGAGGTACATTTCCGTGCCAAATTGTATGGCGCTGCATGCAGTAGAAGCAAAGATATAAGGACTGGAAATGCGTCCCTAGGTCTCGCCTGCTGAACAAAGAGATTAAAAGTCACTAAAGCTGACCTTCACCGATTGAGCTGAAACTAGCACCAAACATTGTCCTAGTACCATAGTACATAAAACAATATTTGCCAGAAAATTCGGACTCTGCGTTAGTAAGTTATTAGGGGTCAAACATTAGCAAATATCAACTTTCAGCGGCCATAACTCGAAAAAGGGGCGATAAGAAATTTTGGGCACTTGGCCCCAGGGAGTCATTGGTCCAGACCTTTCGTCTGGCACCAGTTTCATCCCGATCGGTGAAGGTCACATTAGGCTCAAACTTGCAGTCCAAAGTTGGTAGGGAATGTCTGAAACTTTGACCCCTAATAACTCGTCTGTTTTTCATCCGATTAAGCTGAAATTTGGAACGTTTGTAGAGCCCATCCATACAAACATGCCTGCACAATCCGGGATGCGGTCAATGGAATAGCACGTGCACTATAGGGCGCCAAAAATTCAATAAATAAACCTTTTTACGCCTACAGCAGCCAAAGGAAAGCACCCTCGGTGCTGCAAATTTATGCGCATGCGCAGATCATTAATGTCTACAAACGTAGAGGGTAGTCAAGGGACTCGAGGCAAGGCATCCTGCTGAAAATGGGTCCTCAAATTTGCATTGCACCCTATGGGATTATGGGCGGGAAACCGTAAAAACCCTAATAACTCCATCAGTTCGCAACAGACAGGCGCGCTTTTTATAGGGTTTATAGGTCTTAGGGAGGTACATTTCCGTGCCAAATTGTATGGCGCTGCATGCAGTAGAAGCAAAGATATAAGGACTGGAAATGCGTCCCTAGGTCTCGCCTGCTGAACAAAGAGATTAAAAGTCACTAAAGCTGACCTTCACCGATTGAGCTGAAACTAGCACCAAACATTGTCCTAGTACCATAGTACATAAAACAATATTTGCCAGAAAATTCGGACTCTGCGTTAGTAAGTTATTAGGGGTCAAACATTAGCAAATATCAACTTTCAGCGGCCATAACTCGAAAAAGGGGCGATAAGAAATTTTGGGCACTTGGCCCCAGGGAGTCATTGGTCCAGACCTTTCGTCTGGCACCAGTTTCATCCCGATCGGTGAAGGTCACATTAGGCTCAAACTTGCAGTCCAAAGTTGGTAGGGAATGTCTGAAACTTTGACCCCTAATAACTCGTCTGTTTTTCATCCGATTAAGCTGAAATTTGGAACGTTTGTAGAGCCCATCCATACAAACATGCCTGCACAATCCGGGATGCGGTCAATGGAATAGCACGTGCACTATAGGGCGCCAAAAATTCAATAAATAAACCTTTTTACGCCTACAGCAGCCAAAGGAAAGCACCCTCGGTGCTGCAAATTTATGCGCATGCGCAGATCATTAATGTCTACAAACGTAGAGGGTAGTCAAGGGACTCGAGGCAAGGCATCCTGCTGAAAATGGGTCCTCAAATTTGCATTGCACCCTATGGGATTATGGGCGGGAAACCGTAAAAACCCTAATAACTCCATCAGTTCGCAACAGACAGGCGCGCTTTTTATAGGGTTTATAGGTCTTAGGGAGGTACATTTCCGTGCCAAATTGTATGGCGCTGCATGCAGTAGAAGCAAAGATATAAGGACTGGAAATGCGTCCCTAGGTCTCGCCTGCTGAACAAAGAGATTAAAAGTCACTAAAGCTGACCTTCACCGATTGAGCTGAAACTAGCACCAAACATTGTCCTAGTACCATAGTACATAAAACAATATTTGCCAGAAAATTCGGACTCTGCGTTAGTAAGTTATTAGGGGTCAAACATTAGCAAATATCAACTTTCAGCGGCCATAACTCGAAAAAGGGGCGATAAGAAATTTTGGGCACTTGGCCCCAGGGAGTCATTGGTCCAGACCTTTCGTCTGGCACCAGTTTCATCCCGATCGGTGAAGGTCACATTAGGCTCAAACTTGCAGTCCAAAGTTGGTAGGGAATGTCTGAAACTTTGACCCCTAATAACTCGTCTGTTTTTCATCCGATTAAGCTGAAATTTGGAACGTTTGTAGAGCCCATCCATACAAACATGCCTGCACAATCCGGGATGCGGTCAATGGAATAGCACGTGCACTATAGGGCGCCAAAAATTCAATAAATAAACCTTTTTACGCCTACAGCAGCCAAAGGAAAGCACCCTCGGTGCTGCAAATTTATGCGCATGCGCAGATCATTAATGTCTACAAACGTAGAGGGTAGTCAAGGGACTCGAGGCAAGGCATCCTGCTGAAAATGGGTCCTCAAATTTGCATTGCACCCTATGGGATTATGGGCGGGAAACCGTAAAAACCCTAATAACTCCATCAGTTCGCAACAGACAGGCGCGCTTTTTATAGGGTTTATAGGTCTTAGGGAGGTACATTTCCGTGCCAAATTGTATGGCGCTGCATGCAGTAGAAGCAAAGATATAAGGACTGGAAATGCGTCCCTAGGTCTCGCCTGCTGAACAAAGAGATTAAAAGTCACTAAAGCTGACCTTCACCGATTGAGCTGAAACTAGCACCAAACATTGTCCTAGTACCATAGTACATAAAACAATATTTGCCAGAAAATTCGGACTCTGCGTTAGTAAGTTATTAGGGGTCAAACATTAGCAAATATCAACTTTCAGCGGCCATAACTCGAAAAAGGGGCGATAAGAAATTTTGGGCACTTGGCCCCAGGGAGTCATTGGTCCAGACCTTTCGTCTGGCACCAGTTTCATCCCGATCGGTGAAGGTCACATTAGGCTCAAACTTGCAGTCCAAAGTTGGTAGGGAATGTCTGAAACTTTGACCCCTAATAACTCGTCTGTTTTTCATCCGATTAAGCTGAAATTTGGAACGTTTGTAGAGCCCATCCATACAAACATGCCTGCACAATCCGGGATGCGGTCAATGGAATAGCACGTGCACTATAGGGCGCCAAAAATTCAATAAATAAACCTTTTTACGCCTACAGCAGCCAAAGGAAAGCACCCTCGGTGCTGCAAATTTATGCGCATGCGCAGATCATTAATGTCTACAAACGTAGAGGGTAGTCAAGGGACTCGAGGCAAGGCATCCTGCTGAAAATGGGTCCTCAAATTTGCATTGCACCCTATGGGATTATGGGCGGGAAACCGTAAAAACCCTAATAACTCCATCAGTTCGCAACAGACAGGCGCGCTTTTTATAGGGTTTATAGGTCTTAGGGAGGTACATTTCCGTGCCAAATTGTATGGCGCTGCATGCAGTAGAAGCAAAGATATAAGGACTGGAAATGCGTCCCTAGGTCTCGCCTGCTGAACAAAGAGATTAAAAGTCACTAAAGCTGACCTTCACCGATTGAGCTGAAACTAGCACCAAACATTGTCCTAGTACCATAGTACATAAAACAATATTTGCCAGAAAATTCGGACTCTGCGTTAGTAAGTTATTAGGGGTCAAACATTAGCAAATATCAACTTTCAGCGGCCATAACTCGAAAAAGGGGCGATAAGAAATTTTGGGCACTTGGCCCCAGGGAGTCATTGGTCCAGACCTTTCGTCTGGCACCAGTTTCATCCCGATCGGTGAAGGTCACATTAGGCTCAAACTTGCAGTCCAAAGTTGGTAGGGAATGTCTGAAACTTTGACCCCTAATAACTCGTCTGTTTTTCATCCGATTAAGCTGAAATTTGGAACGTTTGTAGAGCCCATCCATACAAACATGCCTGCACAATCCGGGATGCGGTCAATGGAATAGCACGTGCACTATAGGGCGCCAAAAATTCAATAAATAAACCTTTTTACGCCTACAGCAGCCAAAGGAAAGCACCCTCGGTGCTGCAAATTTATGCGCATGCGCAGATCATTAATGTCTACAAACGTAGAGGGTAGTCAAGGGACTCGAGGCAAGGCATCCTGCTGAAAATGGGTCCTCAAATTTGCATTGCACCCTATGGGATTATGGGCGGGAAACCGTAAAAACCCTAATAACTCCATCAGTTCGCAACAGACAGGCGCGCTTTTTATAGGGTTTATAGGTCTTAGGGAGGTACATTTCCGTGCCAAATTGTATGGCGCTGCATGCAGTAGAAGCAAAGATATAAGGACTGGAAATGCGTCCCTAGGTCTCGCCTGCTGAACAAAGAGATTAAAAGTCACTAAAGCTGACCTTCACCGATTGAGCTGAAACTAGCACCAAACATTGTCCTAGTACCATAGTACATAAAACAATATTTGCCAGAAAATTCGGACTCTGCGTTAGTAAGTTATTAGGGGTCAAACATTAGCAAATATCAACTTTCAGCGGCCATAACTCGAAAAAGGGGCGATAAGAAATTTTGGGCACTTGGCCCCAGGGAGTCATTGGTCCAGACCTTTCGTCTGGCACCAGTTTCATCCCGATCGGTGAAGGTCACATTAGGCTCAAACTTGCAGTCCAAAGTTGGTAGGGAATGTCTGAAACTTTGACCCCTAATAACTCGTCTGTTTTTCATCCGATTAAGCTGAAATTTGGAACGTTTGTAGAGCCCATCCATACAAACATGCCTGCACAATCCGGGATGCGGTCAATGGAATAGCACGTGCACTATAGGGCGCCAAAAATTCAATAAATAAACCTTTTTACGCCTACAGCAGCCAAAGGAAAGCACCCTCGGTGCTGCAAATTTATGCGCATGCGCAGATCATTAATGTCTACAAACGTAGAGGGTAGTCAAGGGACTCGAGGCAAGGCATCCTGCTGAAAATGGGTCCTCAAATTTGCATTGCACCCTATGGGATTATGGGCGGGAAACCGTAAAAACCCTAATAACTCCATCAGTTCGCAACAGACAGGCGCGCTTTTTATAGGGTTTATAGGTCTTAGGGAGGTACATTTCCGTGCCAAATTGTATGGCGCTGCATGCAGTAGAAGCAAAGATATAAGGACTGGAAATGCGTCCCTAGGTCTCGCCTGCTGAACAAAGAGATTAAAAGTCACTAAAGCTGACCTTCACCGATTGAGCTGAAACTAGCACCAAACATTGTCCTAGTACCATAGTACATAAAACAATATTTGCCAGAAAATTCGGACTCTGCGTTAGTAAGTTATTAGGGGTCAAACATTAGCAAATATCAACTTTCAGCGGCCATAACTCGAAAAAGGGGCGATAAGAAATTTTGGGCACTTGGCCCCAGGGAGTCATTGGTCCAGACCTTTCGTCTGGCACCAGTTTCATCCCGATCGGTGAAGGTCACATTAGGCTCAAACTTGCAGTCCAAAGTTGGTAGGGAATGTCTGAAACTTTGACCCCTAATAACTCGTCTGTTTTTCATCCGATTAAGCTGAAATTTGGAACGTTTGTAGAGCCCATCCATACAAACATGCCTGCACAATCCGGGATGCGGTCAATGGAATAGCACGTGCACTATAGGGCGCCAAAAATTCAATAAATAAACCTTTTTACGCCTACAGCAGCCAAAGGAAAGCACCCTCGGTGCTGCAAATTTATGCGCATGCGCAGATCATTAATGTCTACAAACGTAGAGGGTAGTCAAGGGACTCGAGGCAAGGCATCCTGCTGAAAATGGGTCCTCAAATTTGCATTGCACCCTATGGGATTATGGGCGGGAAACCGTAAAAACCCTAATAACTCCATCAGTTCGCAACAGACAGGCGCGCTTTTTATAGGGTTTATAGGTCTTAGGGAGGTACATTTCCGTGCCAAATTGTATGGCGCTGCATGCAGTAGAAGCAAAGATATAAGGACTGGAAATGCGTCCCTAGGTCTCGCCTGCTGAACAAAGAGATTAAAAGTCACTAAAGCTGACCTTCACCGATTGAGCTGAAACTAGCACCAAACATTGTCCTAGTACCATAGTACATAAAACAATATTTGCCAGAAAATTCGGACTCTGCGTTAGTAAGTTATTAGGGGTCAAACATTAGCAAATATCAACTTTCAGCGGCCATAACTCGAAAAAGGGGCGATAAGAAATTTTGGGCACTTGGCCCCAGGGAGTCATTGGTCCAGACCTTTCGTCTGGCACCAGTTTCATCCCGATCGGTGAAGGTCACATTAGGCTCAAACTTGCAGTCCAAAGTTGGTAGGGAATGTCTGAAACTTTGACCCCTAATAACTCGTCTGTTTTTCATCCGATTAAGCTGAAATTTGGAACGTTTGTAGAGCCCATCCATACAAACATGCCTGCACAATCCGGGATGCGGTCAATGGAATAGCACGTGCACTATAGGGCGCCAAAAATTCAATAAATAAACCTTTTTACGCCTACAGCAGCCAAAGGAAAGCACCCTCGGTGCTGCAAATTTATGCGCATGCGCAGATCATTAATGTCTACAAACGTAGAGGTAAAAAAGACTGCATTGTTCTATTCATATCAGGCCACAGGAGGTTCCTGGAGGAGATAAATTCCAGATAACAAAAGATTCTGTAGGGAACTGTTTGGCTTGGTGGAGTGCGATCATTCCAGTTTGTGACCCCGAACAGGAGGAATTTTCGGGATGTCATATGGCAGGCAATGTCATGCGTTTTCGAAGTGAAGAAGAGGACAGGAAATCCCAGGATTTTTTGCTGATTTAGTTGGCCGTCACATCCCACCGAAACCTCGATCTGATTTAGGCGCATGGAGCTGTAGCAGGTGAGACATTTTTTTTTTTATTTCTTAGCATTGTAGCCTACTGAGAAATTTAAAGGGGTGTGTAACCCTCGACTAAACCTCATTACATGGCAACAGTATTATTTAATCTCCCAAACTGATAACTTCCTAGTAAAAAAAAAAGAACACTTTTGTTTCTTAGCGCGGATGCACAGGTTGTCTTGGTCGAAGATGTCCGCATATGAGATTGGACAATTTTCAAATCAAAAGAATCCGTATGTCATATGCAAACAGTGAAGTTCCTAATCAGACTGCGCTGATCTGGGCTTAGCTTTCACTGTGCGTGGACATATTTTATGCTGTTCAGTCCTAATATACCTACATGAACTTTCTTCAGAAAAAAATGAATAATAAGAAATCATGACATAAGTTATAAAGGTTCTTGCTTGTTGATGAAATAGTCTTTTTTGTGGAAAAGCCTATATACAGATACATGAGGAATGTAGCAAGTAGCAATCAAGCTTCGAAAGGCATTGCAAAAACTTGGCATATACTAAAATACTTGTCAGTATTTTATATGTGGTAAAATTGACGAAACAGATGTGAAAGTGATGTTATATTTAAGATCTAAGGAAATCAAAAACCTTGAATGTGTAATTATTGCTCTAAAGATTTAGTCCAGTTTTATAAGGAACAAAAACAGAAGTCCAGTTTTATATAGAAACAAAAACAGAAGTCCAGTTTATAGAAACAAAAATAGAAGGAAGGTAATATATGTAAATAAAACGCTAGCTCCCGAGTTAGGAGTATTGATCCAATATTAAGGTTTATAAATGATAAATTTCGACTGGATTCTGTCGATGTCCATATTACATTGAGACAACTGCTTCTGATCTGTTATTCGAAGTTAAGCAACGTCCATCCCAGTTAGTATTTGGATAGGTGACCGCCTCAGAGCATGTTCAAGTTCCGTTTTTTTTTTTGTTTTTTTTTTTTTTTTTTTTTTTTGTTTTTTTTTTTTGTTGTTTTTTGTTTGTTTTTTCTTAATTATTAGTTGTTGCTGCTTTTTATAGCGTTCAATATTATTCCTTTTTTACGATATTAATGAATTGACAGGTAATCGAAAACTAAAAGATTGTTTTCCTTGTGAAACTAGATCGAACTTTTCTGTCTCTATTTCCAATAAATCTTTGCCTTTTTAACATTTCGATATGTTTCTCGCTGATTTGTATTACAGTTTACTTACCTCAAAATGAATAGTTCGCAGTTAATTCATTTGTGCCGCGCGTCCCATTAAAGGACATTGGCAAACATGGCAGACCAACATCAGACCATCATACACAAGAAATTTGTATAAACATGGTACCAGTAGAAAACTAACCACATATTCCTTATATCGAAATGAACAGGTCCCAAACAGTTAAAGTAAAAGAGTCGACTCGGCATAAATGGTAATAAATCGTAACTTTGCTAGTACATTAGATATTTGTTCGTGACATAGAAGGAATAATACCAATCATTTTTTCAGTATTGCCTTCAACCATATTTTATACATCAATTATTTTGTTGTTGTTGTTGTTGTTTTGTTGTTAATGGAAAACGCTCTATGAAATAAAAATCCTAGTTGAAATTCTATAATCAGCTCTTAGAGAGCTAAAACTGGGTTAAGTGCCGTATGGCAGCCTTAAAACTTCACTGTAGTGTAGTTGTCCTGGTCTTATGTAATCCTCACCCATTAAGCACATTTGTGGATGTCTTTTAATTTATGCGAGGGTCGCTGATGAGGCGTAATTGGCCAAAACTAGCTTCACTGGGCCCAAAAACTTGATACTTCAGATAGTTTCAGTTGCAAGAGTCATTTCTTTTATAATCTATATACACTTTCAGGTGAGACAACTGAGAGATTGTATCTCCCTTCTGAAAAAGGGGGCTGGTCTTAAAGAAAAGTATTTGCTCCTTCGGATAAATGCCTTTCCTTTTAGGGTAGACCCTTTTTCAGAAGGGATTCGGTGTACAGTAAAGCAAACAAAAGTTGTCTGCCTCAGCGGAAGTGATGCAAAAAATCTACCAAGTGTAGGGTTCCCTAAGATTGTCCGATGTATTCAAAAATATAGAAGATTTTGCCAGGTTTCTAGCCTGGTGATTTTACCGTTGCAGTAAATGTTGCATGACAAAGTCAATAAAAGAAAGCTCATTTTCTATGCTAACGAACAGTAAAGGAATGATTTGATTCTCAAAGTACATTAATCGGACAACCCTCCAAAGTTTTTGTGATGGAAGATATCATCTGTACTCGACAACTGCAGGATTGTTTATCTTAATTGTTCGCATGCATTGAAAACGACTAAATATCTCCCCCCTTGCTCAGGAATAAACGGATATCTGCTGTACAACCGAGCCTGGTTTCGGAAGCGATTTACAAACAAAGATAAACAAATAGAGGGTTGCATGACATTCCCTGGTTTCATCTTGGATGCTGCTACAAGGTTGCGGTCGATGAAATGAGAAGCCGTACAAAGCCAATAGGGGAAGCAGACAGGAATATGTTAGAAGCATTAATACACGTCACTTCCTTCCCGATTTTTTTTCGGCTGTATCATTTTCAAAATATTATCCAAAGACGATCTGATTTGATTGTCATAAAATCCCTTAGTTTTTACAAGTGTACAGTGCTCCGATCCATACCACCATAATAACATAGCTTTTTACCGTTCATTGCGTCAAATCGCCATCATTTGAGCAAACACATTCTCCTGTTTTCTTCTAAGTCTGTCCAAGAAAACAAGAGGACCATGATGGTTCTATATAGCTCACCTGAGCAAACAGATTTGCATACTTACTATTGAAGTTTCAGCCAAGTTCACTGCTTTAAGATATATGTGTAAATTTTTCAGGGGTGACATAATTGACCTATAAAATGGAGTAGCAATGCTGCGGCAAGCAGTGCCTTTTTTTCTTTTTTTTTTTTTAGTTCTAATCTGCTCTTCAACATTTCTATAAATAAAGGGAAAATAAACCCAGCCGTATGGGGTTCATGTTTTTGACACATCACACGTGGTGGTTGAATAATCTTGGCAGAGATTCATCAAAGAAACAATTCTGCTAAATTATATTGAAATCGGTCTAGTAGTTTCTGACGGGATTTTTTTAAAGTTATATATATATATATATATATATATAGGGAAAATGAGCCCTGTCCCCTAGCGGCCATGTTTCTAAACGAATTATCGTGGTTCGAACAATGTCGATAGAGGGTCACCAAAAGAACTTTTCTAACAAACTATATTGAACCTGGTCCAATGGTTTCTACAATAAGAAAAGTTTTCAAATTTTATATATATAGGGAAAATAAGCCCCGAACCTGGTGGTCAAGTGTTTTGACGAATCATAATGACTTGAACAAGCTTGGTAGAGGGTCACCAAAGAAACATTTCTGCAAAATTATATTAAAATTTGTCTAGTGGTTTCTGACAAGATTTTTAACCTTTTATATATAAATATATTGGGAAAATAAGCCCCATCCCCTGGCGGCCACGTTTTTTTAAGAAATCATCATGACTTGAACAATCTTAGAAGAGGGTCACCAAAAGAACATTTCAAATAAACTATATTAGAACAATCTTAGAAGAGGGTCACCAAAAGAACATTTCAAACAAACTATATTGAAACTGGTCCAATGATTTCTACAAGAAGAAAAGTTTTAAAATTTTCTATAGATATATAGGAAAATTAAGCACCCCCACACCCCACCCACCCCTCACCCCTCCTGATGGCCAAGTTTTTTGATGAATCAAAAAGCTCGACTTATCTTGGTAGAGGGTCACCAAAAACATTTCTGCAAAATTATATTGCAATTTGTCCAGTGGTTTCTGACAAGAAGATCATTAACGTTTTCTATATAAATATATAGGGAAAATAATCCCAACCTCTCTGACGGCCACGTTTTTTGACAAACTAACATGGCTTCGATTCCTGATCATTGCCTTCCTTTCTTTTTGAACAATCTTGGTAGAGGGTCATCAAAGAAACATTTATGATGAAACGTATTGAAATCTGTCCAGTGGTATCGGGAAATCCGACGACAAGTTTGTTTAACAAGTTATCATGGCTTCGATTCCTGGTCATTGCCTTCCTTTCTATTTGAACAATTATGGTAGAGGGTTATCAAAGGAACATTTATGATAAAATATATTAAAATTTGTCTAGTGGTTTCTGACAAGAATATTTTTAAAGTTTTCTATATAGATATACAGGGAAAATAATCCCTGTCCCCTGGCGGCCATGTGTTTTTACAAATCATGACGGCTTGGACAATCTTGATAGAGGGTCACCAAAGGAACATTTCTGCCGAATAATTTTGAAATCGGACCAGTGGTTTCTGACAAGAAGATTTTTTAAGTTTCCTATTTAGATATATAGGAAAAATAAGCGCTGTCCCATTTGCGGCTATGATTTTTGACGAATCATGACGGCTTGAACAATCTTGGTAGACGGTCAACATGAAAAATCCTTGCCAAATTATATTGACATCGGTCGGTCCACTGGTTTCTGACAAGTAGATTTTTAAAAGTTTCTAAATAGATATATGGGGAAAATAAGCCCCGTCCCTCTGCGCTTTTTTTTTTTTTTTTTTTTTTTTTTTTTTTTTTGAGGATTCATAATGGCTTGAACAATCTTGGTGTAGAGGATCATCAAAGGAACAGTTCTGCCAAATTATATAAAAAGCTGTCCAGTGGTTACTGACAAGAAGATCGTTTTTCTTTTAATTGCCATGGCCTGCATGGTCTTTTAACAATTTTTAGCCAAGGATCAATCCTGTGAAATTTGATTAAAATTGGCTCAGTGGTTTAGAAGGAAAAGCTGTTTAAAAAAATGTGGGCAGACGACGACGACGACGGACGGTGAGTGATTGGAATTGCTCACCTTCGTCTAAGGTAAACTAAAACTGAGTAGGTTAATTGACTTGCTCGGCATGACTTGAACAGTGTTGACTGGGTCGTAATACTCCAAATAAAATCAAACTCACATCAAAGAAACACCATGCCTTGCGCACATACACAGCTGATGAAATCTGGCGTAACATGATCTTTGTACGACACGTATCTGCAAAGGAGCATTGAATTGTTCTAAATAAAACTCGGCGAATTCCTGCAGTAATTGAACATTTCACACTACCGAGTGAAATAAAATGCAGGATTGAACACTGCTTGCAAGTAGACTTCATGTATGAAAAACCAATTCTTATACATTGTTTTTTTTTTTTTTGTTTTTTTTTATAAGAATTTTTTTTTAATTAATGTGCACCGTTTAATGCCTTTGTCGATCTCCACAACAGAATGCGCAGGTTGTTTTGGGTTTTCGCGTATTGCCCTTTTCATATGTTAAGCTGATATTCGTAGTATAAAAACATGTATCTGATCGCATATGTGAACAGAAAGCCCAGATAAGACTGCAAGACTACCCAATCACATCACGAGGGCCGTCATTGTAGTTACAGAATTGTCGAATTATTGTCAAAAAAAATAATATAAAAAAAAAATAAAATAAAAATAAAAAATAACGTATTTCCCCCTATTACGACACACCAGCTTGAGCAGTCGGTTTAGACACAGCAGAATACGGCGTCTGATGAGGGTCCCATCCAGCAGTTCTTTAAACACATCATCACATAAATATTATCAAGTTTTAGGGCAAGTGTACTAAGCGTTAAAACACAGTTAATTTAAGGTAAATATCGTCAAATAGAAAAACTCTGATCAGACTGCATAGGTGCATACATTGTATATTCTATACTTTATTTGCTGATTTCAAGGCAAATGTTGCAATTGCTGTACCTGATGGTACCTGCATATAAATTCCAACACTCCTACTCTTTATACAAAGGTTGCTGGAAATAATGGCCAATATGAAAAGCACGAGGAAGTTCTCAATGCTCAAATACGTTCTAGGCATACCAACAGCAGGACTTACAATCTGAGGAAGGACTTAGATCCCATCTCTGGCTGGTTTTGGATTTTCAAATCAGGGGCTAAAGTGGTCGGCAGCTGGGCGCACTTTGCATCAGTCCTGTGATATTAAGGGTTTAAAGGACACCACATCAACAAACAAGAAGGCCATGATGGCCCTGTAACGCAACGCTCACCTGAGCAACATAACACTTTGAGAACCTGAACTAGAACTGATCAAGAAAAAACATTATTGACCTAGAAATTACCAAGACAAACATGTTAAGCAAGATTAATGATTGCTTGAAAAATGTGACCACTAGAGTGTTAACAAGGTTTTCCGCTGGTCTGGCCAGGTGACCTAGTTTTTGACCCTAAGTGACCCGGTTTTGAACTTGACCTAAAAATCATCAAGACAACATTTAGAGCAAGATTCATGATAACTGCTCCAAACATGTGACCGCTAGAATGTTAACAAGGTTTTCAGCTGATTTGGCCTGGTGACCTAGTTTATGACCCCAACTAACCCCGTTTCGAACATGACTTAGAAATCATCAAGACAAACATTTTGAGCAATATTAATGATGATTGCTTCAAACCTTTGACCGCTAGAGTGTTAACAAGGTTTTGGGCTGATTTGGGCGGGTGACCTAGTTTTTCACCCTACGTGACCTAGTTTCATATACATCCTAGAACTCATCAAGACAAAGATTTTGAGCAAGATTCATGATGATTGCTTGAAAAATGTGACCGCTAGAGTGTTAACAAGGTTTTCTGCTGGTTTGGCATGGTGACCTAGTTTTGACCCCATGTGACCCAGTTTCAAACATGATCTAAAAATCTACAAGACAAACATTTTTAGCAAAATTCATGATGATTGCTTGAAAAATGTGACCGCTAGAGTGTTAACAAGAATTTCTGTGGATTTGGCCGGTGCCCTAGTTTTTTACTCCAAATGACCCAGGTTCAAACTTGACCTAGAAATCATCAAGACAGACAAGACAGCAAGATTCATGATAATTGCGATAATTGCTTCAAAAATGTGCCCGCTAGAGTGTTAACAATTTTTTCTGCTGATTTGGCCTGGTGACCAAGTTTTTGACCCCAAGTGACCCAGTTTCGAACTTGACCTAGAAATCATCAAGACAAACATATTGCGCAAGATTCATGATGATTGCTTCAAAAATGTGACCGCTGGAGTGTTAACAATGTTTTCTGCTGATCTGGCCCGGTGACCTAGTTTTTGACCCCAAGCGACCCAGTTTCAAATTTTACCTAGATTTAATAGAGGAAAACAATTTGAGCAAGTTTTATCAAGATTGGGTGAAAACTATGAACTCTAGAGTGTTAACAAGTTTTTCCTTTGATTTGACCTGGTGACCTAGTTTTTGACCCCAAGTAACCCAGTATCGAACTTGACCTAGATTTCATAGAGGCAAACATTCTGAGCAAGTTTCATCAAGATTGGGTCAAAACTGTGACCTCTAGAGTGTTAACAAGTTTTTCCTTTGATTTGACCTGGTGACCTAGTTTTTGACCCCAAGTAACCCAGTATCAAATTCGACCTAGATTTTATAGAGGCAAACATTCTGAGCAAGTTATTAAGATTGGGTCAAAACTGTGACTTCTAGAGTGTTAACAAGTTTTTTCCTTTGATTTGACCTGGTGACCTAGTTTTTGATCCCAAGTAACCCAGTATCAAACTTGTCCTAGATTTCATTAAGGCAAACATTCTGAGCAAGTTTCATCAAGATTGGGTCAAAACAGTGACCTCTAGAGTGTTAAAAAACCTGACGACGGACGACGACGGACAGAGGGTGATGACAAGAGCTCACCCTGAGCTTTTGCTCAGGTGAGCTGAAAAAAATAAGAAGGCTAAGACAAACGACAAATGCATGAAATTTCGACACATGCTTAGTCTGCGATAGGGGACACAAGTAGTGACTTGTCAAATTGAAATGTTTCAGAATAAGCTTAAGTGCGTGATACTTTAAAAAACACACACAATGAGCTGAAGAATTCTTACGGGCTATAATGTAAATATCAAATACAGGGCTACAGGTAGTGCAAACTTCAGCCAGTAAGGAAGAAAACTCTTCAGAGTCATTCAATATCTTTTATATGGTGTGCTTCTTTCAGGCTCTGAGACAATACAATTTTTAAAACTATTGTAAGGATGTCTTTCGAATAAATGGACAACAAACCCGGGAAACAGGAGTTTGAACTTTTTGTCGATTGTTTACATCATTTTCTCCCTTCAAGGGCACATACAACCCCAGCTAGCATTCTACGTAAATCTACATCGGGCCGTCATCGGCCCGTCAGCTACTCTGACGGGCCGATGACGGCCCGATATAGATTTACGTAGAATGCTGACTGGGACATATCAAATAGCATTTACAAAAATTCCCTCATAATTTTGCAATCTGCACTCTGACATTGACAGATACTTCAGCAAAAAATACAAATCTATTATCTGATAAACGTTGTAGTTTCGCAGATATGGGCCGTGTAAAATATAGAAACTTCACAAAGTGCAAATAGTGACACATTTTAGCATAGTAAGATAGCACGTGCAAGGTCCTTTTATAGTGATAATATGTTTACACTGCCTGCCAATATTATGCTCAACCTTTAGATAATATATTATTCTAACACTCCTTGCCTATATAGCCAATGGTTAAACTCAGTCATATATTATGCAATAAATCACTGGGCGGAAATGCGCGACGCTATCTGGCGCCTTTCCGACGTCATTTCGACACGCTGCTGACGTCAGTCTTAGTTTCTACGATGCTAGACTGTGTAACGTCGTTTTCTCACTTCAGCAACGTAAGAAATGCATGTAAACGTCAGCGTTACAGTCAAAACTTTTGGCGGGATTTCTTTATTCGATGGCGGAAAGTTTGAAAAATCTAAAGGATACAATTACATTTTCGTCGTTTTTTATGTGTTAGAATCGAAATAGATCAGCTCTTGTGCGTGATTTATTGAGTAATAAATCACAGTTTGTCGGTCAGTTGTAAGAAGATAAATTACTCGCGCTCCGCGCTCGTGATTTGATCTACTTTACAACTGACCTCCAAACAGTGATTTATTACTCAACAAATCACTGCTAGAGCTGATCTATTTCTTAATTAGATCATAAATTGCAAACTAATCATTTCAGGTCTGCCTGGTATGCAATTACCGCTCCCACTTTTAGGACACAATTCACATAAAACAAACAGAACAAAGCTCCATTTGACAGGTTTTTGTTTGTGTGTGTGGGGGCGGGGGGAGGGGCGGGAATAGATGGCTCCTGCCTAAGGCTTAATGTTTGTTGAATAGTATCGAAATCTGCTGACACCAGGAAAAAAACCCTTCGGAAACCAGTCCTTTTAAACTTTGTTTTTACCTAAGTGTGGTTTATGTTATTCGTTAAGCGGGTGCTAAGGGGCGTATGGCAGTTTTATAAAATGCAATGCTGTGATATGAAGAATCTCAGTAAGAATCTGATTTTTGTTCTTTAATGTGTTCGTTGTTCCCAAAGGCAACCTGTACAGATTTTGTTTTAAATGACTGCTTACGAAATGAACAAGTTTGTTTGTTTCCCGTTTGCATCTTTATTTCCTTTTTTAGTACTAACCTCTGATCCTCATTGCCAGATCAATAATAAAGACACTGATCAGGCCTTCATTATCTTCCTGTAAAATGGTTTTCATTCTTATTTGTGTGTTCATTGCTCCAAGTGTTTCCATTCAGAATCTACATAAAAATCAAAATCTAAAAGCCTCATATTACAAATCATATAAACCTTTAGGGTAAGTCTGTAAAACAAAATGACCCAGCAAAGACTCAGATCAGCCTGGGCGTCTGCTCAGTCTGACCAGTCTTTGCTATGCACTCAATGGGTAGCTGAGAACCTAATATTTCTTCATGCACATAGTAAAGACTGATGAGACTGGGCAGATGACCAGGCTGATCTGAGTCTTTACAGGGTGCAATGGTCGTTTTGTTGGTTTTGTCATGAGGCAGCTTAATTAATGTTAATAGTTCAAATCACTTGGTAACACTTGATATATTTCTGTTTGTTGTGCTTCTCTGTAATACAAGGGGGACTGGATATTTTTTTTACCAGTTTAACTCTGAGGTTTAACTACAAATGTTCGTGAATTATATATGTATACTTTTGTCAACTGCATGAGAAGAGCTTGCATAGTTCTGGTTCCCTACCTCCTACGCTATTGAGACCCCTATAAAAACGTTCTAATTCAGTCACACTCAATAAATTGACTCAAACATGCAGTCTTCTTTGTGTGTGATACATTTTCTTGTTTGTTGCTGTTCCCAAAATTATAGCAGTATTATAGTATTTTTTTTTACATTTATCACAATAAAAGTAGAAAGAAAATAGTTAAAATACAACCTATCTGAGCTAAACTTGAACCAATTTATGCAAAATGGAAGGTACTATCTAAACTCATAGGACAGGTGCATTATTAATAGAAGGGTTGTCTAGTTACTTTTTAACTATTACCATTTTAATAGAAAATCCTGTTTTTAATGCAATGTGTAAACCCTGGTCAGACGCCACGTTCTGTGGTGTCTGATCTGTGTCTACACTGTTTGGCAACGTCCTTTTATGGGGAGTCGGGCACAAATGGGTTCATACTATTTTCATATGGCAACTAGTTTTAGATAATTATGAGATAACACAACACACAACAGTCTGAACTTTAATATTTTATTTCACGCAACGTAAGAAAACGTACCTTTGGATATGCGGACCCAGTGAAGATTAAGATCATCTAGCGCATTTACGCAGTCTGATCAGAATCTTCACTGGGCGCATTTTCATTAATCAAGTATGCAAAATTTCTTTATGCGGACAAAGAAGGCTCAGATTGGGTGGATGTGCAAGCCAATTTGAGTCTTTATTGTGGGCATATGTCAAAAGGAACGTTTTCTCACTTTGCATCTCAATCATTGATGCAAGTATAGTTCAATGACTAATACACCACTGGGGTTATCCAGAAAAACGATAGTTGCAACTGATCATCTTAGTTTGGTCCCAATTTTTAAGAAGCCACTTTACTTCTGCCCTACCTGTTTGCAACGTATGATGAAACAAATGGAATGCTATGACACAGAAGTTCGCTTCCGTGTTGGTAAGGACATCCCTGTCCAAGACACCATTACTAGGAAATCAGTTAGTGACACATGCCCAAGCTTATCTAAAACCTTGGATGTCCAGATCAATATGGTTATTTCTAGTTTGCCTGTCAGAGGCAGAAAACTGCAGGAAATTAAAATGCAAACTCAGCATGAATAGTCTATTTTGAAAAGGTAATATTGGGTGGGTGGCCAGTCTATAGAAAGCACTGCAAGCCTGCGATTATAGATTACTGGAACTATATGTGAAATTTGGTCAAAATCCCATCAGTGGTTTAAGAGGAGATGTTGTTTAAAGATTGTGAACGGACGGACAGACAGACGGACGACGACGACGACGGACGGTGAGTGATCACAATAGCTAACCTTGAGCCTTTGGCTCAGGTGAGCTAAAAAGGTAAGAGAAAAGTCCAGGGAGTGCCACAATCACAAACCGCAGCCCTTCCCAGACCCCAAGAGGATGCGGAAACCGAGAAATCTAAACAAGCACAAACCGAACAAACGTACGAAAAGCACTAAGATTAGCTCTCTCTTCCCCAAGCGAGGTAATCGCAATACTAAAAGGAAAAACACAAGAACAAAATGACACACGGAAAGACATACAACAAATCGCCTCGTAGAATAAACCACAAAGCAACAAAGAGTAAGACTAACACCGGGACCACCGCCTTAGAACGGTCGGTAGAGCAAACCACCGGGGGGGGGGGGGGGGGAGCTTAAAGCACTTTTACAGCTAGCTAACTTCACCCTGGGTCCCGATGCTACTCTTAATACAGAAATACATAAAAATTCGGTTCGCATAAAGGCTCCCAACTCAGTCAATGCATCAAAGCGAAAACATAAAAATCAAATTAATCACTATAATAAACAAAGACGAGTACTCATGGCTAATTCTACTGTATGCCAGAGTAAATGAAAATCAACAGTTGAACCACGGCGGGCCAAGCCAGACATATCGTCAAGCCCCAACCCACTGGTTAAAGTTTTACGAAGAGGCCGTCATTGAGTCTGAGGCCCGAACCGCCGTCGTGCAATTAAAGAGTGAAGCATAGCCATCAACAATGATTGGGTTGACAACTAGGCATGCAGTCTGTCGCATAAGTCGTTAATGAATACTAGAAATAATACTGGGCCAAGGACACTGCCTTGAGAAATACCACTGGTAACATCTTTCCAAGATGACTGTGAACCATTTACTATTACTCTTTGTTCTCTTGCTGAAAGGAATTCTTTGATCCAATTAAGTATTTTACCCCTAATTCCATAACCATGCAATTTTTAAGAGCCTTTTGTGTGGAACTTATCAAAGGCTTTACAGAAGTCTAAATAGACTACATCGACGTCTTCCCCATTATCATTAGCTTGTGTTATATCTTCCAAGAATTCTAATATTTGTGTCACACAGGATTTGCCTTTTATAAACCCACGTTGAGCTTTAGAAAATAAATCATTATCAGTCATATGTTTTACAATTTTGTCTCGTATTATTTTTTCCAGTAATTTGCATGGAACTGAAGTTAGACTTATAGGACGGTAGTTTCCTGGATTTTTTCTTTTCTCCTTTCTTAAATATAGCACTAACATTGGCTTTTTTCCATATCGGTGGTAATATACTATCATCTAAAGATTTTTGGAAAATAATTTTAAGTGGTATGGTAATGAGATCTTTAGTCTCTTTTAGAAATGTCGGATGAAAGTGATCAGGTCCCTGGCTTTTACATGCCTTAAAGACAAATTTTGGATTGCATAACACCCTAATGACTCTAAGGAGATTAAGATAAGAAATTCTTGGTGACTTTGGCCATCCTTACAGGTAGGGGTCTGATAAGGGGAAATTAGATTTTATATCAGCAAAGTTTATGATGAAGACAGGGAAACAAATAAGATGGGTAATTTGGTGATAATTTGATGGTTTTTTTTTTCTGTTTATTCAATAAAATATACCTGGCTTTTGTTCATTAGAACTGTCTCTCCCAGGCAGTTCTAATGAAACCCGCAATATATTTTATGGAGAAATACAGATATTTATGCTATACGCTAATTTATCACCAAATGCCCTCTTTATTTGTTTCTTTGGATCAAATACAGAAGATTAGGAAGATAGTATTTTATTTAGATATTTATGTATTTATTGAAAAAGAGAAGCTTAAATTGTCTAAATTGTCTAAGAACTTTTTGACATATTCCATAATGTATTGTTTTACTGAAATGGAAATGGAATAATTGTGCAGTGTTCTTATTTACTTTAGAAAATAAATAAATGAATAAAAAAATAAATATTTTCGATTTTATATTTCTATTTCAGTTCATTTGTACTTTTTCACAATGCAAGAAAAAAAAAAAAACAATTTTGTGTTTAGAAAAAAAAAACTATCAAAAAAAAAAAAAAAAAAAATTAATAAATAAATAAATAAAATGATACATTACAAATCAACAAATAAAATCAACAAGTTAAATACAAAATTTGCAAATGAATTTATTTGATTGTAAAGTAACATTGAATACTGCTCCATTTTATGAATTAACTTTTATATGGCCCCACCTAAGGAGACTTAACAGCCTTATAAAGACTCCATAATCACTTAGATAAGATAAGCCTTTGATGTGCGCTCTGTTATCAGGACTGTATATGGGGGTGGTCATGATTGGCGGGGGGGGGGGGGGGGGTGGTCTAGCCAAAGAAGGAAAAAATGTGTCTTTAAGGGCAGATAAAACTTTCTCAACTTTCTCTTTCGGTGATAGAGATATGTTCCAATGGTTGAATAAAGGTTCGGTCTTCAAATTCTGGTATGGGTTCATCTGGTTCAACCTCAGAGACAGTAGAGAAACAGTCATTTAAACATTTGCAGTTTCTTGGTCAGTTGTTGATCGGGCATTTCCAGCTTAGTTACCATTGATTTTGTCTTGGTTTTCGATCGCACGTAATTCTAGAAGATCTTGTTATCGGATTTAATTTTGGAAGCTAGATTTTTTTTCATACTGATACTTTGCAGTACTTATCTTTGCAGTAACTATATTTCTCGACACTTTATATCGATTAAAATTTTCATCAGATTTGCAGTATTTATACTTTAACCAGCGTTTTCGTTTCTCTTTTATAGCATTTAAGCAAGGTCCTGTAATAAATGGAGTGCATTTGCTTCCATGCCTGTTGGGCTTGCTCACCGGTATGTTATTCTTCATTAAGTTGATATTGATTTCAGCCAACCGTGACCAGGATTGCAGCAGATTCATACCATTTAACTCATCATTCCAGTTGACAAGACTTAGCTGGTTTCTGATATTATTATAGTTACCTTTAAAGAAATTAAGTTTTTCAGTGCTGCATTTATTTTCTTGTATTGTATAACAATTAAGGCTAAAGTCAATGATCAAATGGTCACTCTTTGTTTGATGTTAGAGATCATTTCCTCTTAATTGGTTAAAATCAAGTCTAAAACTGATGACTCATTTCCTTCTCTATATCGTGTAGGGTCTAATATATGTTGGAAAAAGTAGGTATCCCTAACACATTCTAAGAATTGACTGGATATGTACGTTTCATTCACAGACGTAGTCATCTCAGACCAGTTTATTTCTTTAAAATTAAAGTCTCCCATTAGTAACTTGTGCGTGAAATTTGTATCTTTACATTTTAATAAAAATGTCATCTAATGATAAAAGTTTTCTTCAGACGAGCTGGGGCTCCTATATATACAACCGGCAAGTAGGATATCTGTCTTTCTAGTTTTACACGGCACCAAACAGATTCTTTGAAGTCAGAGTCCATACATATTTGCTCAGCAAATAAGCTATTTTTGACGTATAACATCACACCTCGACCTTCTCGGAGGTTGGCAGTAAATCAATCATAGGTGTCCAGTTGATAAAAAATATTTTGATTTTCAAATAATTTATTTTTTGGAAATACTTCTGTGATGCCTATACCCAGCAAACATGTATATATGGGACCCATATGGGCAGAATCTGGGCATTTATCCCATTCGGGTCTTATAGGAGCTCCATACAGGCTTTTTTGCCCATATAAGATCCCATAGTGATACAATGCGGCCAACAAACATGTATATGAGGGAACCCTATGAGCAGATTCTGGGCATTTATCCCATTTGGGTCCTAAATGGGCCCCGTATAGGCTTTTTTTTTGCCCATATAAGCTATACAAGTCCCATATTGGTAATATTCGATAACTATAAAAATACCAATATGTGGGACCCTGAGATAAAATTGAAATAATCCTGGAAAAGTGATAATTTTAAGATACATAATTAGGGCCCAAATGGCTCCGACGGACCTCTATGGTTCCAATGTTGACCTCCCATTACTATATGGGACCCATATGGGTTCAATATGGCAATTAAGGGGAACAACAACTGTACCACTATTAAAAAAAGATCCTAACATAAATGCAAATAATAATGATAATGATAAAATAAAAATAATAGTTTGTTCATTACAAAATGAAAGTATCTATGAAATTTATCTTGACTATTTTCCCGACATGGAGGTCGATTCATGATCGTATTTGTATTTTAACTCGTGTGTCCCTATTACTTTTAAAATTGAGGTATATATAAATACGCATGAGGCCACCATTTCCAACTATTGAAAAGGACGCCTACTATTTTAAGGCCTCTTAAGTCTTCGCATGTGCAATAACTTGCACATGTACGTAGGTCTCTCTCTGTTGCGACCTTACCAGTCCAACAAATGGGCTGGGACTGGGGACTTATAATCATTTGTATAAAAATGTGTAAAAGTTTTGTTGTTTTTTTATCTGGAAGAAATGTGGGTTGATTATTCCCATACTGGACCCATATAAGTCCCATAGTGTTCCTATATGGCTTTGCCCATGTGGGTCCAACATGGAACAGTGTTGCAAATCCCTCATGAGTCCCTTATGGGCTTCCTATATAGGAATCATATAAATACCCATTTGGGGCCCATGTTGGTCCTATATTTTTTGCTTGCTGGGTAATGTCTGGAGAATTTTCATGAATAAGGAGCTTTAATTCTTCTCGTTTAGACTGGGTAAGACAATCAGCATTTGTATACAGTACTTTAAGGTTGTTAAAATTTGATATATGTTGATTAAAAGACCCATTTGAAATGTTAAGGTCATCCCTATGTACACGGATAAAACTTGTGTCCTGGCTGGTATACCCAGTAGCCCTTTGTTGTGACAGGCCTCCCATGAAGGTCTCATCAACATTTGTTATGTTTGTAATTGTTGATTGATCATAAGCTCGTGCTTCTAGATTTGAATCATTTACAGCGTTGTAGTGCTTTCTCTGAGTGCTACTGTTCTCTGCTTCGATCGGGCTCGGCATAATATGTGACGCTGGCATTGTCACTACTTCTGGTTCACTCAATATGAATTTCCGGGTTCGTGGGGTAGTTGCCTCATCATCCATTGGTGAGATAGGTTGTTCTTGTTGTTTTTGCTCTTTCTTTGCTTTTATTGATTTAATCTTCTCCCTTCTTCCGTTGTTCTGTGTTAAATCCTTTGCAATAATTACCCTCTGAAACATCTCCGGTGTCTTTTTCGGTATATGCCTTGCATTATCTATTAGATATTTCCGTTGTGATTTTGAATCTAATACAACTCTTAATGGCCTTATTTTCCCTTCTTCTTTCCTTCCTAGTCTATAGGTGGTGGAAATGCTTAAATTTTCGAGAACATGTGACGTCGTCACCAAACCATAGTCAGGGAAATGGACTTTCAGAGGCATATATGTAAAGATGTGCAAATGCATATTTACTAAGGCAAAATCCGCATATACAGATCCTTTTTTTGGTCTTTTAGAATAAAGGAACACATAGCTGAACAGCACAAACCTTTCTCCTGCTGCACTACTCATGTCGCGCGAACTGATGTCAATTCTACAAACATCAAAAGAAAAATTGAAACCACATGCTATTTCCCGAGAAATTGTTCACACAAGGCTACAAGCTTACAAGAAAGTAGAGGAATCCTATTTTAACAGGAGAACAAAACCGCTTGAACCTCTTGAACTTGGAGGTTCAGCACGGGTGCAGAATATGCAAAAAAAAAACAAAAAAAAAAAACATGGCAACAAACAGTCATCTCTGATAACAAGGTATGTGACTAATTCAAAAAGTGCTATGAAATAATGGTCTCATACGGAATAAATCGCCTATATAGGAACGAAAATTTCTCCATGTGACCATGGTCTCATAAAGAAGAAACCATGGTCTCTCCATGCAAACAATTCCGTTAGTGCTCCATAATGAAACCATGGTCGCATAAGCACATTTGACCAAGTAAAATACCTCCTGATAAACACGATGACAGATCATATTCAGTACGTACACCAGATGATGCAACAGGGTTGCCACTTATTTTCTATTTCGAAATTCCCTGACTTTTCCATGACTTTTCCCTGACTTGTCATCATTTTCCAGACTTTTTCAACGTCCTGCCAACTCCCCTTACTGCCATCCTCTGCCCCCAAATCTTCAAAAACCGCACTTTTATTACATAAATAACTGAAGTATTGAATTTGTGTTTTTTTTTTTGTTGTTGTTGTTTTTTATCGTTTATATAACTTGTGAAAGTAAGGCTTGACAAGGTTTAAGAATCACACATGTTGCCTTCTTAAGCAAATAAACCGACCCCGAGTTAAAATTTAATGATGGTCATTGCATGTCCTTGCAAGTAAAAGTGAGTGAACACACAATGTACCTTTTCAAATGAAAGAAGTCTGAATCCAAGGATTGGAGATCCAGCAAAGTTTTTACCTTTATTAAGCTTTGTTGTAAAAACTAGCAACTACAGTTATCTTCTTAAAAATATAGCTAATGAAGGACTCTCTTCAAGAACATCATCAAAAAGCACTTATACTTAGGGATGGGTCCTTTTTATGATTAAGGAAGCACATGTTTTGAGAACTTTGAGCAAATAAAATATAGAAAACGTAAGAGCTAAAACATAATAAGAATATTAAGAATTTGCGCTGTAAATCAGGTGGGCAAACGATGATGGAAACAAACGGGTACATTTCAATACTCTAGCAAAGCCATACAGAACTGATTTTCTAATGCAGACCTTATCTTTTTTCACAAATATACAACACTGAAGATCTAAAAACTAATGCAAAATTAAGAAGGAATACTTTCACCTAATGCTGGTAACATTGGTTCCAAAAATCTGACCTCAACATATTCTAGGAGAGCCCGAAAAGACTTTTTAACATATAGCATACCAATATACAAACAATCATGGTATAGTAGACAAAAGCCAAAACGTTTACCCAACAAGCATGCAAAAGTTCTTCTGGGGAAGCTGATTTTGATCAGTGTGACAATTTGAACACCCTTCTGTCTTCTCTTCAAACACAGCTTGAAATTTAACATATAGCATTCTTGTCAAACAATCTGGGATGCAAAGAAATTCTGAGAATTTAAAACAATTTAAAAATCATTTTACAAAAAAATGAAGACGATTCTGGAAATTATTTAAGAAGACTGCCACTGACATTTCAGTTTTGACAACATTTTGAAATTCCCTGACTTTTCCCTATTTCCAATTTCTGCCAATTTCCCTGATTCAAACCAAACTCGGAGAAGATTTCATATAAGCTTTAATTAGCTTGTTATCTGATCCTCTATCTCATTTTTGTATGTTTGTGTTGTACTCATTATATTTAATAAACTATTGTTTAAACCAAACCAAACTACCCTGACTTTTCCCTGGCCTGGAAAAAAAATCATTTTCCAGACATTTTCCCTGACCATGCCGATCCCGTGCAACTTACAGATGCCACAGACACCATCTCATCGTAACAAATGAGTGCATGCCAGATACACCATACCAGATACACCAACACCATGCCAGATACGCCATGCCAGATACACCATATCAGATACACCATACCAGATACACCATGCCAGATACACCATACCAGATACACCATGCCAGGTACACCATGCCAGATACACCATGCCAGATACACTATGCCAGTTACACTATGCCAGTTACACCATACCAGATACACCATGCCAGATACACCATGCCAGGTACACCATGCCAGATACACCATACCAGATACACCATACCAGATACACCATGCCAGGTACACCATGCCAGATACACCATGCCAGATACACCATACCAGATACACCATGCCAGATACACCATACCAGATACACCATGCCAGATACACCATACCAGATACACCATACCAGATACACCATGCCAGATACACCATGCCAGATATATCAGATATTGAAATGCATATTCTGGAGGAAACTTTTGTTACCCAGTAACATACAAGTGCCAGAAATCTAACCCAGGTCACAGTAATGACAAGGAGACATACACAATGTTCCAAACCATTTCACACACACATACACACACACACACACACATACACACACACACACACATATATATATATATATATATATATATATATATATATATAACCAATGGATGTTCCATTGTTTCTATGTAAATAAAACTAAGATTAATTCTCAATAGCCAAAAATTATACCATAGCTGGACCATTCAATAATTTTCAGTTTTGAAAATTAACCCATAGTTTTATTTATAGATCTCACAGGTGTACTTTAGAATGACTTTCAACTCATCAGTACACCTTAACTTTTTTCACTCTCTGGGCTAATTCAGCAGGCAATGACAAGTTGATATCTTCCCCAAAAATCAGGCTTTTGTTTTCTGGGAAAAATATTTCAAAATGTTGTATGTTAAATTTTGTTTCAGCAGACATTTTGAACATTCTCATATTTTTTCCTAGAAAATGGAATCTGACACTTCATGCAAATTGTCTCCAAATGTCAAATGTTTATTGGAAAAAATAAACATTCATCAATATGTTGTCTGCTGAAAATGCCCAGAGTGCTAACTATCAATTTTCAGCAGATGAAATCTTTTTTAAATAATTTTCTTTTTTTTCTCAGGTAACTGGATTTGACATTTCATGTACATTGTCTCAACTAGAGACAGTTTGCATGAAATGTCAAATTCTGTTGGCTGGAAAAATTAAGAAAGTATCATCAAATATATTGTCTGTTGATACTGTCCAGAGAGTGGTAAAGGTTAGAGGAACTTCCAATTTACTTCTGCACTGAGCAACTTTCTATTTAAAAAGGACATTTTTTGTTGAATAAAACACATGAAACCAGACAGTCTGTCTGGAGTATATTATAATGACCAAAGCTACAGCTGAACAACCAGATTGCTCCAATGTTTGACCAAATTAAGATGCTGATGTAATTTCTTTTGATTGACAATATTGCAACCAATCAGATTTTAGCAGTAGTGCCTCAGTTAGTTTAATTCAAAATAGGTGGGGTGTTGCATCCCTTTTAGTACACAAGGTCAATAGGTCCAGCATTACATCAGACTGCCTGTTACCACTTTGACATAAAAATATATAAAAAAAAAAAGAGAAATCTCAACTGTCTCTAGTTGAGACAATGTACATGAAATGTCAAATCCAGTTTCCTGAGAAAAATAAGAAAACTATTTAAAACAAGAGGCCCACGGGCCACGGTTCGCTCACCTGAGTGACATAGCCACTGCAGACATGCAGATGTTCTGCAACATTTTTCCAATCCTATCATCGCAACTCATGAAAAGAATATATGGGCCTGACAGTCAATGGAGCATGATCATTTGAATAAACTATCAATCACATTTCAACAGAAGGATCAATGTGAAATTTGGTGGAAATTGGCTAAGTGGTTTCTGAAGAATCATGATTTTATACATGTAAACAGCACAGTGGCAGGGAAATATTATAAAAATAAACCAGATGATGGCCATCTTAGATTTCCAATCAGAACAATTTTAACTACTGTTGATCTACAAGTCACCTCGATACTTTCAATATAAATGTATATGGCCCATACAAATGGGGAAGCAAATTTGACCTTGGAGGTAAAAAGGTCAAATGTCAACATAGAACCATCATTTTAGCAATTTTAGTAGATCTCCTGTCCCCCATAATTTGTGCAAAGATTAGGACCCAGGGCTTATTTGGTTATGGAGAAGAAGATTTTTAAAAGTTTTTACCATATATGGGCATGGCAGTCATTTTGATCAATGGACCATACCCATTTTAGCAATCTTTCCTTCTCCTGCCCAAGGAGGCTCGACATGAAATTTGAGCAACACTGGCCCAGAGGCTTTAGAGGAAAAGCCATTTGAAATTATCAACATTTTTTCCATACAAATGTATGGGGCCCATACAAATGCATACAGAAGCAAACTTGAACTCGCCATGAAAAGGTTAAATGTCAATGTATGACAATTATTTTAGCAACTTTGGTAGACCGCCCGTTCCAGATGATATATGCAAAGATTCAGCCACAAGGCATCCTCAGTTTTGGAGACTAAGATTTTCAAATGTTTTTTCCCATACAAATGCATAAGGAAGCAAACTTAACCTTGCCATAAAAAGGTCAAATGTCAATGTATGACCATTATTTTAGCAACTTTGGTAGACCCCCTATTCCCGATGATTAATGCAAAGATTCAGCCCCAAAGCATCCTCGGTTCTAGAGAAGAAGATTTTTAAAGGTTTTTACCATATATGTGCATGGCGGCCATCTTGGTCAACGAACCGTGACCATTTTAGCAATCTTTTGTTCCCCCTACCTAAGGAGGCTCCATATGAAATTTGAGCAAAATTAGCCCAGAGGCTCTAGAGGAGAAGTTGTTTGAAATTCTGAACATTTTCCCCATACAAATGCATAAGGAAGCAAAATTGACCTTACCGTAAAAAGGTCAAATGTCAATGTACGACCATTATTTTAGCAATTTTGGTACCCCTCCTGTTCCTGATGATATATGCAAAGATTCAGCCATAAGGCACGCTCGGTTTTGGAGAAGAGATTTTTAAAGGTTTTTCCCATACAAATGGATAGGGAAGCAAACTTGACCTTGCCGTAAAAAGGTCAAACGTCAACGTACAACAATTCTTTTAGCAATTTTGGTAGACCTCCCGTCCCCGATGATTTCTGCAAAGGTTCAGCCCCAAGGCATTCTCAGTTCTGGAGAAGAAGATTTTTAAAGGTTTTTACCATATATGGGCATGGCAGCCATCTTGGTCAATGGACCGCAACCATTTTAGCAATTTTTCGTTTCCTCACCCTAAGGAGGCTCCATATGAAATTTGAGCAAAATTGACTCAGCGGCTTCAGAGGAGTAGTCGTTTGAAAATGTTAACGGACGGACGGACGGACGACGGACGAAAAGTGATCACAATAGCTCATCCTGAGCAGAGCTCAGGTGAGCTAAAAATGTCATCCGCTGAAAATTGATGGTTAGCACTCTGGACATTTTCAGCAGACAACATATTGATGATGTTTATTTTTTTCCAATAAACATTTGATATTTGAAGACAATTTGCATGACATGTCAAATTCTGTTTTCTAGGAAAAATATGGAAATGTTTCAAAATGTCTGCTGAAACAAAATTCAACATACAACATTTTGAAATAATTTTCTTATTTTTCCCAGAAAACAAAAACCTGTTTTTTGGGGGGGGATATCAACTTGTCATCGCCCGTGGAATTAGTATAGAGAGTGAAAAAGGTTAAGGTGCACTGAGTCATTCTAAAGTACACCTGTGAAATCTATAAATAAAACCATGGGTTAATTTTCAAAACTGAAAATTATCCCATGGTCCAGCTATGGTATAAGTCTTAGCTATACCATGGTTCATGCGCATGTACGATGTGATAATGCACGAGCGTGAGTGAGTGCATAATCACACGTACATGCGCAGAACCACAGTATAACTCATTTATCACATTTTTATGCATGTAGATTATCTACATCGTAAGATATTTCATGCTGAATGTTGGAAATTCTGGCTACTATGTGATAAAAATGGTTACTTTATGAAGGAGATTGCTTTATACGGACTGACTACAATTAATTTCCATTTACTGGACCTGAAAAATTGACCTATTAATAAAATGATTGCTTACTCCAGATGGTCTTTCAGGAAAGTTTGTAAATCTTAAACAGAAAGCAAGTTACAGGATGTGTGCTTTTTATAACAAAATGTCAGAGTCCATCTATTTTAATGTTTCCAGCAACATAACCAAAGAAACTTTGCAGCAGAGCTATACCATCACTTGAATAGGCACTGAAAATGAAAAGAAAAATGAGCCAGTGCAGAGCATTTCCTAAAAATAGTATGTGTGCCCAGCAGAAACTCAAATCAGCCTGCACATCTGCACAATATAATCAGAGTCATTGCAGGGTTATTTTGTAGGTAGATAACCTTCAGGCTGACAGCCAAGACTCAGATTAGCCTGAGCATGATATGCGCAGGCTGATCTAAGTCTTTGCTGGGCACACATACAATCTTGTAGGAAATGTTGTGCCCAGCCTCATTAATGTTAGCTTCATGACCTAAAATGAGAATAAAACAAAATGCAAACAGTGTAGGCCCCGAGTAACTTGTACACATGCTTAATGTGACACTCCATTTCATCAGTAGATTCTAAAGCAGATTTTTGGACGGGTTTTTAAACAATCTGTCTTTTAAAAAAAAGTGATGTCTGGGCTGGCGAGCACAGGACAGGCGAGTGGGCATAGTCCAAGGTTTACCTTGTGGTTAATCTTTTTTCAAAAGTCGTATGCTACCTTTATTCTTCAGTGGATTGCTTTCATACTTGGTAGGGATGAAGAGGTGGACCAGTAGGCATGTCACATACAAGAATAACAATTCTTACTTTATTTTTATGTACTTATCTCCCCTGACGTCCCAGGTTTACCTTTTTGTTAACCCTTTTTTCCAATGTTATATGTTGCCCTTTCCTCAGAAAAACATGTAAAGACATGTATTTGCGCATCTTTACATGTAATGCCAGATAATGCCGAGTATTGGCCCATCCATTTACGGGCTTTTACGTGTTAGTGCATAAAAATCAAAAAGGAGAGAACAACTGATGAGAAAAATCTTGACATGTAAAATTTTACATGTAATTACATGTTTTTCCACGTAATGACATGTAATTACATGTTAATTTTCTATGAACAGGTATTTTTGACGCATTAATACATGTAGTCAAGATCACAAATTTTCAGATTTATATGTCAAATTCTACACATAAAATTCAACATGTAAATCTAGGAATACAATTTAATGATTAAAGTTTACATGTATAATTCTACACGTAAAATTTTATGCGCAAAATTCTACACGTAAAATTTTACGCATAAAATTCTACACGTTCTACGTGTAAAATTCTACATGTAATAAAACTCTACACGTAAATGGGAAATTCATTGTAATATCAGATGTAGTTGAAATACTTTTAGGTCATCCTGAGCAAGAAGTGCTTATGGTGAGCTTTAGGGATATATCATGATGTTCCTCATACATTGGGACATCCATCCATCAGTCTGTCCATCTGTCTGTCAACTATTGCTTGCATATACACTCTAGAGGGCACAGTTTTGATCCAATCTAAATGTAACTTTCTCTGAATGTATATCTGCATGAAATATCTAGGCCAAGTTTGAATCTCTGTTATGTCAGGTCGGAAACTAGATCACAAGGTCAAATCTTATACTGAAAGGAAAAAGAAACGCAGGGTAGAGTATTTTCCTTCTTATTTTAACCATTTTTTACAGTGTGTATTATAGCCATACACTTTTACAGATTGTCCTGGGAATGTGAACTGCGGGTATAGGAGTCTTTGGTCGATGTGCTATCTACCCAGTGTGTGAAATCATTCAACCGTGCACTACACAGTGCATTGCACGGACAATACGGAAAGCCAAAATTTCGTGCAAAACAAGCATGTTTAAACCTTCAGCACAAGATTTCCTCACACCATTTGGTACACTTCAATGATACACAACGCTCTTCGATTCTTTTACCGATTTTTTTTTTCATTTTTACGCTACTTTGAACTTTTCAGAGGGGTAGGACAATTGCGTTGCTGATGCATGGTCAGAGGCAACAGCAAGTTGCCGATCATTTTGGGGTTAACGTCTCAACAACTGAACGTCTTGTTAGATGTTTAAGGGAGACAGGGCATTTAGCAGACCGACCGCGGTCTGGGCGTCCACGCGTGACGTCGCGACGTCAAGACAGGACAATCCCTCTGGCACATTTGCGGAATCGTCATCTCACTGCTACCGAAACTGCCCTTAATACAGTAGGTACGCATAATCAACAAATTTCTCCGAAGACTGTTGGAAGTCGATTGCGTGAGATTGGTCTTCGAGCTCGTCGTTTATACGTTGGTCTGCCTCTGACCCAGGCACGTAGGTTGCGTCATATGGCGTGGTTGACGGCGCATGCGCCCAGGCTATTCCGATGAGGCAGTGCTTTTTACGGTTCACTCTCTATCGCGCAGATGGTCGACGTCGTGTGTACCGACGTCGCGGAAAACGCTTTGCCGACGCCTGTGTTGTCGAACGGGATCGGTTTGGGGGTGGCTCTGTTATGGTCTGGGGAGGCATTGCTCACGGGATAAAATCACAGTTGATTATTGTTGCAGGCAATATGACCGCAGTAAGGTATAGGGATGAGATCTTGCGTCCTGTTGCAGTCCCGCTTGTGCAACAACGTAATCTGATTCTGCAGCAGGACAATGCCTGACCACATGTTGCCCGAGTTTGTCAGGATTTCCTGGCAAACAATAACATCGCACCACTAGCATGGCCACCGTACAGTCCAGATTTGACCCCAATAGAGCACATGTGGGATGAGCTGGACAGAAGGGTTAGGAAGCGCCAAAATCCCCCTGCAACTCTCGCACAACTAAGGAATGCGTTGATCGATGAATGGAATAACATCCCGATGCGAACTGTCAATGCTTTGGTTAACTCTGTCCAAAGGAGAATTAGGGCAGCGACGGCAGCAAGAAGGGGGCACACCCGATATTGATTTTCAGTTTGATTTTGATTTCAAGATTTGGGGGGTAGCTACCAATGAACTTCAATTACTCGAGACTTGTTGATCACAAACCAATGAAATTTGGAATTTTTGTTCCATACATGTACCGTTTTGTAATCATAGTAAAATATTTAACAAATTTTTTCAAACTTGAATGAAATTTAGGAATAAAATTTACCCTGCGTTTCTTTTTCCTTTCAATATAGAAAAATCTTGTGTACATAATAGAGGTTCCATTTTCCATCGAATCTTTATGAAACTTTGTTTGATTGTTTGCTTGAAGACTATATATGTTAAGTTAAAATATGGGTCATGTGGGTTTGAAAACTACGGTAGGTTACTAGATCAAATAATTGAAAAAACCTTGTGTACACAATAGGGGCTTCATTTTTCAAGAATTGTCACAAAAGTTTGTCAGAATGTTTGTTTTGCCAGTGTTTAGGCCAAGTACAAATATGAGCCACTTCCACTAAAAACTTGGTCAGTAGGTGTAATGTAAGAAAAACCTTGTGCACACACTATAGGCTTCATTTTCCATGGAATATTTTTGAAACTTCATTCAAATGTTTCTATGAATAATATCTAGAACAAGGTCTGATACAGGTAATGGTTCAAAGACTAGGTCACTAGGTCAAATCACTGAAAAACTTTGTGTACACAATAGAGGCTTCATTTTTCAGTGGATCATCATGAAACTTTGTGATAAAGTTTGTTTTGACAATAACTAGGTCAAGTTCCAAACTGAATCATGTCAGGTCAAAGACTAGGTCAAATCTTAAAAAAAAAAAAAAAAAAAAAAAAAAACGTGTGCAGAACAGAATGCCCTCATCCAGATCTTCATTATTTGCTCAGACCCTTTTTTTTTTTTTTTTTTTTTTTTGTTTTTTCTTTTTTTTTTTTTGTTTTTACATTTTTGGTGTCCAATTTTTAAGAGTTAATTAAAATAAATTAACTAAAAGCCATAGACCTGGAATAAATAATCTTTTTTTTAAGCAGTTAGTTAATAAGCAGTATTAAAAATGTTAATATTTTCAACTGAAAACATGACATATATCAAACACCGAGGAGAAGAATAATTTTGAATGAAATTCAAAAGAAAACTGATCTACCCCACCCACTACATGTACATAAGAAACAACCACAAGAGCTTAGCTGCCTTTTGGTGCCAGTTTATAATGCATCAAAATCTCGGACCTAATATATTGGGTCCAAGATCAAAATGGAATACTGAGAAAGTATTAAAATAACTCACATTTTTTCCATAAGCTATCCTCCTGTGTTCAAATATTTTATAGCAAAATGTTTTGAAAAGAACAGGATTTTATAACTCCAGTGCTCCATGTGACTTAATGCTTTGAGACTGAATATACTTAAGTTTGAAACTGTCCAATCAGACAACGGTATCTTGTACACAAAAACTCTAAAAGTTCTTATTTTTATGCATTTTTACGTGTTGAAAATTACTGTCCAGAGCTGGCTTCTTTTACAGACTGTTTTTGATAAAGTTATATAAATGCCATATTTTGCCAGGTTATTTTTTCCTAAGTCCACAAATGACACGTAAATACATGTAAAATTTTACGCATTTTGCCATGCCTGTACAGGATTATCATGGTTTTACATGTCATTACGTGGATTTTCGCGTAGAAGTAGTATATCTACATATAATGGCATGTTGTTTTACATGTAATTACATGTAAACTATATTTTAACCCATCATTCTGAGGGAAGGGTACCTTCTTCAGTGGATTGCTTTCATATTTGGAAGAGATGAAGAGGGAGACCAGTAGACATGTCACATGCAAAAGAAACAACTCTTCTTCCTTATATACCTATCTCCCCTGACGTCCGAGATTTGCCTTTTGGTTACCATTTCTTTAAAGTTGTATAATTGCTTTGTTCTTCAGTGGATTGCTTTAGGGATGGATGAGGGGGCGTCATATGCAAAAGAGACAACTCTCACTTTCTTCAATATGTACTTATCTCCCCTGAAGCCCAAATCTTGTGCAAGCCATAACTCCCATACTGTTTGAGATGATTTGACATCTTTGATAGGGACATATATCAGGTCAAGTAGGAGTGTCGCATGCAAGAAGCACAACTCTTGCTTTATTATTTTTTCTAGTTATCTCCCCTGAATGAATTTCTAAGCCAAATTTTTATGCTTTCCATAACTTCTTAATAGTTTGAAATATTTTGATAACATATGCAAGAGAGACAATTCTCACTTTCTTCATTATGTAGTTATCTCCCTTGAAACTGAAATCTTATGCAGACCATAACTCCCATACTGTTTGAGATAATTTGATCATATTTAGCAGGGACATATATCAGGTCATGTAAGAGTGTCACATGCAAGAAGAACAACTTCATTGTTCTTTTTTCTTGTTATCTCTCCTGAATAAATTTCTAAGCCAAATTCTTGATTACTTCATAACTTCTTAATGGTTTGAATTATTTTGATAACATTTGGTAAATGGCATAAATAAAGACCAGTAGGCGTGTCAAGAGCCAGATATAATTCTGACTTTTCGTTAAGCACTTATCTCCCCTGAAGCCAAGAGCTTGTGCAGCAAAATTGATTTTTTTTCACTTATGCAGTTGGTAGCTTTTTTGGGGGTAAAATTTGATTTTTTTTCACCTATGCAGGTTGAAGCTTCAGTGGCTGAGCCACTTCTACATACTTACCAGTGACCACATTTGTAACCAGCATTTTTTGACAGGCTTTTCATGGAAAAATTTTGTCATTAAAAGTAGTGATGTTTGGGTAGTCGGGTGTCGTCCAAGGTTTAGCCTTTGGTTAACTTTTTTTTCAAAGTGATAGGTTGCCTTTATTTTTTCTGTGGAAAAACCCATCCATAATGCCATTAGGTAGTTTTCTTGTCTAGGATTTCTGCGAAAAAAAAACACAAGAAGCTGATCAGAAAAACAAGGAGCCCAAGAGGGCAAAAATTGCTCAAATGAGAGTATGAATATAATTCGAAACTCCTAGTGCCATCACTTATGTTTTTGCCATAGGTTTCATAAGCAGTAACTATCATGCCAATACTCAAAAACAAAGGTAAGAGAAAAGTCCAGGGAGTGCCACAATCACAAACTGCAGCTCTTCCCAGACACCAAGAGGAAGAGGAAACAGACAAATCCAAACAAGTACAGTTTGTTTTTTTTTTATTCATTTTTGATGTTTTTTTGTTTGTTTTTTTGTTATGTTTTGGTTGTTTTTTTTTTGTTGTTGTTTTTTTTCATTTATGATTTTGTTGGTTTTTGTTTTGTTTTGTTTTTGGTTTGTTTGTTGATGTTTTTTGTTTTGTTTTTTTCTCATTTTTGATGTTTGTTTTTTTTGTTGTTGTTTTTTTTTTTTTTTTGTTCTTTTTTGTTTTGAAAATGATAAGTCAAAAAGGTGAAAGCTTATTGCAAACAGAAAAAAAAAAAAAATAAATAAATAGAGAGAAAATAGGGACTGAAAATAAGAAGTGAATGGAGTTTTACTGTCATCTGCTATAAATATTCATATACATTTTAAAGAGCATTAGCTTTCATAGATTGTACATGGTAGACAGTGCAGACCTTCATCAGAAATCACCTTAATAGCAGTCTGATCTGGGTCTACACTGTTTGCTCAGGCATGATTTTTGACATTTAGATATCCAAAGTTGTATGGAAAATCTGGTACTTCACTGAGTTTTCATACCTGATATATCTCAACAATTAAAGAAAAAATCTGTAGTCTTGCAGAAGAACTGGGTTTCCCAGTGAAAAACTGTTTTTTACTCTTGCTATAGTAATATTAATCTGAGAAAACCCAGGTTTACTGCATGCAAAACTTGGACTTACAATATAAAGAGAAAAATTGTTTATAAATAAAAACCTGGTTTCATTAGGAAGCGTAAATTAATAATATAATAATATGCTAGGGATGGCATTTATACAGTGATTATTTGTGACACTTTATTTCTCTTCCAAACATTACGATAGATTGTGTGTGTGCTTGTTAGACTAAATAATGATTGTTTGCTTGTTTGTTAGAACCCTATGTATTTAGTATTACCCACAATCTCTGTTTATAGGCAGAAAAAGAAAACTACTCATACAAATTGCTGGAACTCTTTATTACATAGACTTGATAATGTGATGAAACAGAATCAGAGAGAGAAAAACAAGAGGGCCATGATGGCCCTGTAACGCTCACCTGAACAACATAGCACTTTGAGAGCCTGATTTAGAACTGATCAAGGCAAACATTCTGATCAAAGTTCAAAATGATTATATTAACAAGTAAGACAATGTAGCATGTCTTATGGACTGTGGAATAAAGGTCAAGGTCAAATATGAGCAATATTTATGATGATTATTTCAAAAATGTGACCTCTGGAGTGTTAACAGTTTTCTGCTGATTTGGCCAGGTCACCTAGTTTTTGACCCCATGTGACCCAGTTTCAAACTTAACCTAGAAATCACCAAGACAAACATTTTGAGCAAGATTCATGATGATTGCTTCAAAAATGTGACCGCTAGAGTGTTAACAACGTTTTCTGCTGATTTGGCCAGGTGACCTAGTTTTTGACCCCAAGTGACCCAGTTTCAAACTTGACCTAGAAATCATCAAGACAAACAAGTTGAGCAAGATTCATGATTGCTTGAAAAATGTGACCACTAAAGTGTTAACAAGGTTTTCTGCTGATCTGGCCAGGTGACCTAGTTTTTTACCCCAGGTGACCCAGTTTCCAATCTGACCTAAAAATCATCAAGACAAACATTTTGAGCAAGATTCATGAGGATTGCTTATAAAATGTGACCGCTAGAGTGTTAACAAAGTTTTCTGCTGATTTGGCCCGGTGACCTAGTTTTTGAATCCAAGTGACCCAGTTTCGAACTTGACCTAGAACTCATCAAGACAAACATTTGAGCAAGATTCATGATGATTGCTTGAAAAATGTGACCGCTAGTGATAACAAGATTTTACGCTGATTTGGCCAGGTGACCTAGTTTTTGACCCTAGGTGTTCCAGTTTCGAACTTGACCTAGAAATCATCAAGACAAACATTTTGAGCCAGATTCATGATGATTGCTTCAAAAATGTTACAGTTAGAGTGTTAACAAAGTTTTCTGCTGATTTGGCCCAGTGACCTAGTTTTTGACCCCACGTGACCCAGTTTCAAACATATTCTAGAACTCATCAAGAGAAACATTTTGAGCAAGATTCATGATTATTGCTTAAAAAATGTGACCGCTAGAGTGTTAACAAGGTTTTCTGCTGGTTTGGCCTGGTGATCTAGTTTTTGACACCAGGTGACCCAGTTTCAAACTTGACCTAGAAATCATCAAGACAAACATTTTGAGCAAGATTCATGATGATTGCTTCAAAAATGTGACCGCTAGAGTGTTAACAACGTTTTCTGCTGATTTGGCCCGGTGACCTAATTTTTGACTCCAAGTAACCCAGTTTTGAACTTGGCCTAGAAAGCATCAAGACAAACATTTTGAGCAAGATTCATGATGATTGCTTGAAAAATGTGACCGATAGAGTGTTAACAAGGTTTTCTGCTGATTTGGCCCAGTGACCTAGTTTTTGACTCCAAGTGACCCAGTTTCGAACTTGACCTAGAAATCAAGACAAACATTTTGAGCAAGATTCATGATGATTGCTTCAAAAATGTGACAGCTAAAGTGTTAACAAGGTTTTCTGCTGATCTGGCCCAGTGACCTAGTTTTTGACCCCAAGTGACCCAGTTTCGAACCTGACCTAGAAATCATCAAGACAAACATATTGAGCAAGATTCATGATGATTGCTTCAAAAATGTGACCGCTAGAGTGTTAACAAGGTTTTCTGCTGATCTGGCCTGGTGACCTAGTTTTTGACCCCAAGTGGCCCAGTTTCGAGCTTGACCTAGATTTAATAGAGGCAAACATTTTGAGCAAGTTTCATCAAGATTGGGTCAAAACTATGACCTCTAGAGTGTTAACAAGTTTTTCCTTTGATTTGACCTAGTGACCTAGTTTTAACCCCAAGTAACCCAGTATCGAACTTGACCTAGATTTAATAGAGGCAAACATTCTGACCAAGTTTCATCAAGATTGGGTCAAAACTGTGACCTCTAGAGTGTTAACAAACTAATTGTTGACGACGAACGACCGCGGACGATGGACATAGGGTGATGACAATCTCACCCTGAGCTTTTGCTCAGGTGAGCTAAGAAAAGCCTGGTTTAACAGAGAAAACCTAGTTTAACGATTTGATAAACCCAAGTGTTTCTCTGTTATACTAGGTTTTTCTAATTATTTTTCCTTTGAAAATGGTGACCAGTGGTGTACCTATACAAATTAATACCATAAGGAACCTAACACTTGGGACATTTTGAGCATATGCAATAATTATCCTAAAATTTGAACTAGCTGATTTCACAACCTAGCTAGTAATATGTTCAAATAGTTGCGACAGAATGGCATATTATGTAGACCCTGAACAGACATGTTCCTCTGATCTGGGTGTACATTGTTTGCTAATGCACTTTTGTCCCAACATTTATGCTTTTTACAGTATAGTAGTTATGCTGTTATTCAGAGACATAATCATTAGCAATGATGATTTACTTAACATATGGTAGATACATTGTATTCTATAATTTCGAACACTTTATTTTATTCTGTTTTGGCCTAAATTTTGCTTTTTATGCACCTGTTGCTTAAAATGCTTAGTGGAATGGCAAACATTGTAGATCCTGATCAGACTGCTCCTGAAGGAACTGCCTGATCTGGGTCTGCACTGTTTGCATATGTCATTTTGTCAGACACTTTGGTGTTTGAAATTTTACAACATTTACCATAAATGATAATCATATTTTCTATATACATGTACATATAATTATATGGTATAAAAAAATGTGAATATTAATTTGTTGTCTGCTGAAACTGCCTATAACGTGGTATAGTAAAAGATAATTTTTGCATGTCTGTGCAAATAAAAAAAAATGCTACAAAATTATGCTTTTCCTGAACAGTGGATTTATTTATTAAACCCCTTTCAGTGATAATCTTTCAGTTTGGCGAAGCTACTAAATTAGTTATACTGGAAATTTATGGAAATTTATGCAGATAAGAACCAGATAAAAAGGGCATTTGATGAGAAACTAGTATATAAAGGCAAAGGTATCTGTATTTCTCCATAAAACATGCTGTGGGTATTCATTAGAACTTCCTTGGAGAGGTTATTCTAATGAAAACAACCAGCTATATTTTATTTAATAAAAAGAAAAAAAATATCAAATTATCACCAAATTACCCACCTTATCTGTTAAATTAATCATAAAACTTTGCTAATATCAACAATTTCCCCTTATCAGGCCCCTACCTATTAGGGTAGTCAAAGTCGCCAAGGATTTCTTATCTTTATCTGCTTATGGTCATTATGGTGTTATGGAATCCAAATTATGTCTTTAACCTAATAGTGGACAATTACCCACCCAAAATTTTTTTTTTTTTTTTTTTTTTTTTTTATAAAACAGTGACTTGTAAATGGTTTTAAAATATTTTTCATTCATTTATTCCTGTTTTATTGAATTATACCATTTACTGAAGTGACATGAAACTAAAGCTGTATTTTTGTAAAAGTTCAGTTGAGGGCCAAATTTTTTGCTTTGCATACATCATCTATAAAAATCCCAAAATTTTGCACACCAGAAAAATTCCTTGAATTCATCCTTAAATTTGAACATGATGGGCTTAGCTTAGAGCAAGAGGTCCACTCTGATGTAGAGGAGTGACAAACAGTGTAGACCCAGATCAAGCTGATCATGGTCTGGATTGTTTACCCAGACCTATCTGTCCAAAAATTCAGGAAAATTACATCATGTATTAGAGTACATTTCAGTTTAAATTTCAAAAAAGATAAACTTGCATAGGAGTGCTTGAGCCACATAGAACACAACAAATTTTTCTGTGCAAACAGTTAATACAGTCGACTCTCGTTATCTCGAACTTCACGGGATTTATATAATTTACCCATGCATCCCAGGGTGATTTTGATACCACACTTCACTGTCATTTTTAAATGTTATTTTGTAAAAAAATGGACATCTTGACAGCTAGACCAAATTTGTATGCTTTTTCTTTAAAAAATATTCCCTCGGAGACAGCAGCAGGGGGGTGGGGGAGGTGAATGGACTTTTTTGGGGAGTGTCAAAGGGGCTCCTGCATACACAAACAATTCGTATCTACGTCGAGACGTTCCCACGTAGACACTTCATATTATTTTTTTTTTTAATGCTTCCACTTAATAAACTCATCTGCTGCTCAAAGGGCTGGACCAGCCTGCGCTCTTTTATTTTTAAGCCCATGCACGAATAAGATATATTTATCGAGAGGTGCCACTGTTTCCAGCAGCTCTGAGCTCTTCCAAGAGCTTGGTACGGGCTGTTAGCATCGCCTCATCTCTCATGAGGTTCATAAGCTGCTTTTTTTTGTTCTTGGACAGACCCCCACCCTCTTTCTGACGCCCACGGCAAATCTCAGCCTTCATTTGGTTGTACTTGTCGACCTCAGAAAGAATTAGGTGAAACTCCTCCTCGGAGATCTTATCGTCAGTCAGCGCGGCTGAAATACGGTCTGCGATTGTGTTGAGCTTTGACAAGGCCAGGACCCGAATCTGGTCATGTTTCCTAGCTTTGGCTTCAAGCTTCCAACAAATGAACCTTCCGCTGGCTCCGAGCAACCCACAGGCAATCACTCCGGCCTGTAAGCCAATGGCGACAGGCGCAGCGATTATCATCGTCAACAGCCCAACACCAGTGGCAGCCATGGCCGCGCCAGCTACTGAAAGCCCGGTGTCGAGTCCGTCTACGACATTAGCCCCTGCCGGTATTTCTTATACAGCGATGCTCTGAAGTCCCATTCCTTTTCCAGGTGGGATCTGACCTCAGCCACGTGCTGAAGTCAGTGATTCTCTCCAGTCGTCTCCAGTGGTGGGTAACGTCCCATCGTGCTTAACTATCACCGCTGTCTGACAAGTTCAAAAGGCCAAGGACCACCGAGCTTTGGTCTGAGGTGAGGTCTGCGGGCGTGAACTTTAGCCTTTTGAGCTCAACCGGACCAACATGGATCTTGCTGGTATCCAGAAAGTGGTAGTCCGCTTTCTGTCGGACCCCTCTTAAGATAAAGTGCACCAGAGGTCGCTCCCGAACTCTGATGAAGGCCCAAAATTCTTTTTGCACATGTGCCCTGGTCCACTTGAGCTTGAAGCCGGGCAAAACTTAGACAAAGTCTTCGGGAGGGTCTCCGAGGATGACCTTCAGGAGGATTGTTGATGTGGGCTCTTTTCCCGCGCCGATGATTCCCACTGGAGAGAACTCGGATACCACTTTTAGAATCCCCTCCTGGCGGTTGCTTGTTTTGAGCGTGTACTGCTCGGAAATGACCACGTTTTTGGTCTCAGGGACGTAGGAACACAGCCGGGTACCGCTATTTGTCATCTTCCAAACCTTGTGATGCTGCCACGTTGCGACTTAGGGAGAGGAGATTCCAATGTCAATCATCCAGCCCGTTAATTGAACAGGGTTCCGCGAAGGCGACCCACCTGCTCCCAGTTAATGCCAGCGTATGAAGCTGTCTCGGGACGGCATTTGAGACGTTGATGTCGCTCAACTCTCCGAGCTTCTGTGCCCCACCTCCCTCTTGGGTGGTGACCTTTTTTTGTTTGTACACCCCATCGAACAGCTCAAAAGCTTACAACTGGCCCTCTTCCCCACCCTTTTCTAAGCCCTCTGTATCATCGAGATCGGCTAAAGCCACCCCAGGGCATTTCCTGGCGCTCCCTGGGCCACCCGCGTCAGCCATTTCTTCTTATGTGTAGGAAATCTATATTTCTGCCACTCGTGTCTAATATCGTGAGCGTCTGCTGGGAAAGAGGCCCAGATGTCAGCCATTTGTACTGCAAGACAGGGAATGACTCTGTCCGGCCACCCCACACCTTTCGTTCTCGACGAGGACGGATTTCAGCAGTGTGGAGGGGCAACCGTTGTGGATGTTCTCCGACATACTGACCTCGGCAAGATGCACGCAGATCTCCCGATGGATGGCCAGACAATTTGGCTTGTCTGCAATGTGGCTCTGGACGGACTCAAACGTCTCTCGAGAGAACCCCAGAGTTTGGCCAGCCCGCCGTTTAAGATCAGACGTTTCTTCGCAGACAGTTGCAAGCGGCTGGTGGGGGCATGCAAACTAAGTTCAGCACCCAAAGGCCAGAACGCCTCTTTGTCCAGCTCACAGATGTTATAGTATCCATCAGGTATGTCCAACACGGTGCGCCCATCTGAGACCTTGTTATTCAATAACTCGGCACCGATATTGAGCCATCGGTGGTAATAAGTGAGCTCACAGAGAGTGACCTCCAGCCCCCCACACGCAGTGCAGGGAACAGATGCAAGATTGACCGGTTCCCCATTTTTAACCAGACCTCAGTCTGATTCTCGAAGGGGATGATCGCCTCCCTGACTTTAAGAGACCTCAGCAGGCCAGACTCTGTCAGGTAGGCAAGAAGCTGTGCCGGGCCCAACCGCTTTTGGAGAAATGCCTTCCAAACCAGGCTGGGATGACCAGATGGCAGGAAGCCTCAAACTCCCATTCCTCGGCGAAGCCTGTGCCTATGTCTTTGGGGGGAGGGCCATTAATTGCCACGTGGGTCATGCGGTGAGTCAGATGTCCGAACCACTCGAAACAGCTAGGGTTTGGTTTCACCCATACCCTGGAAGGATGCTGGATAGCAGGCCTTCATGTCGATAGAAGTGACTTCCCTCATATTGTAGTCTATCGAGTTCCAGAGGCCGCCGTGACCGTGCTCCACGCAGGCCTTCTCGATGTCTGGGAGGAGATTGGCTGGGGTTGACTTCCAGCCATTCCTTTCTTTTGCCATAATGCTAGCCGCTTGGTTTTCGCCCAAGGCTCTCTCATCGTTCAGGGTTGCCCAGTTTGATGCAGATCGTTTTAAGTCTTTCTTGTCTTGTAGGTGCTGCCATCCTGGAGCAAGAACTGGTCGACAGAGAGCTGTCGACCTTAACCGCCCAGGAGCCAGACCGCTAATGGCTCGCCCTGGGTGACTTCCTGGAAGGTGTGGCAGATGCTGCCCTCATAGATGTGGACCTCTCTACTCTGGGGGAAGTGGAGGTCTTTGGGCCAAGCGTGGACGTTGTGGCTGACGAGTTCTACGGATCTATGGCCGCCATTTCCACCTCTACCATATTTCCCACTGTTGAAAATGTCCTCGCCAGCGATGTCCCTCAGGATGATTGCTCTTTTGAGGATCTTTTCCAGCTCAGATACGTCACTGACCGTGGTGCCGGTTTCGTGGACTCTCTCTTCCCACTCCTGGATCTTATGTCGCCGCGTGGGCGTAAGTCCCTAGCCTCTCAAAGCGCTCGCAAAGTGCTCCACAACTCTCTGAGCCACACAGTTGAGGTCACCATCTCTTAACGGAGCTAGGCTGGCAGAGTCCAGGTCTCTGATGGGGTAGAGACCATAGCCAACTGCGGTGACAGGGTAGGCATTTTGGTAGAACACACCATCAATCCCAGTCAACATGCCAGGCTTTGTGTCCCGAGAGACCTCGATGACCCCCCAGCCCTTCTTTCGCTCGGCCCGGACTGGACCGAACTTGTCTTTGAGGACCCAATCACCTTCCTGCCGCTCACGGAGAAACTTGAGCTTCAGAATAAACTCGCCCCCCCTGGGAGAGCTGCAAGAAGTTGGGTAGTCCTGACGTCGGCCATTAGACCATCCAGTGCTCTGGCATGCATGCCTTGATCTTGACATCACCAATATCTAGCGGGTCTTCACCCTCAACCCTCCATGTGCAGAAGACCCCGGTGGTGCCATCTACCTCGAATGGTCTTTGGCATCGTTAAGTATCAGTCTGCCGCATAATATCCAGGCTATAGCCAATTCTTTTATAACAGTTAATAAGTTTTCTGAATTGCTCCAAAAAGTTAGATTTTCCTACATTTTTTATAAATCTGTACACTAAGTCACCATAAAATTCTGGTTCCGATATACCTTGTTGCAGAAGTGTTTTCAGACTGACGCTATATTTTTCTACCAAGGCACTGTGTCTGCAATAAAATTTTGAAAACACCCTAGGAAGTTTATAATAACAATAGCCCTGCCCTAACCCCTCTAAAATCAAACTTGTCCGAGATTTTATGTCTGTCCTTATCATCTGCAAATTTGATGAAGATATAATAACAAAAACATTAAACTATAATACCCCGCCATTATCGTGTCACGGGCAGATAAACATAAAAATTTGACGAAATTTGCCCATCAGCAATTCCAAACCAGATCACCACAATTTCAATGAACATACCAAGTTTGGTGAAAATCCATTGATGTTTAATCAAGTTATCATCCAGAAACAAACCAAGATGGATGGACAGATGTACAACTGATGGATGGATAGACAGACACATGGACATCCAATGTGAAACCACCATAATACCCCACCGCTATCCTGTGGCGGGGTATAAACAAGAGCACCGCCTGCGGGTGCCAACGCTCAGCTGCAGTTTCTAAGTCAAGAAAAGGGCATAACTGTGCCAAAAATATTTTGAGGTTTACCTCCCCTATTGGTATGAGTTCCCCTTTTCGTAATGAACAACTTGTCCGAGTTTCAAGTAAACATCTTCAGTAATGACAGAGATATTACAAAATGTCCAAGTTTTTGCACCACCACGACGACGACGCAGACGACGCCAGAGCTGTGACAATACCTCGTCGTTTTCTTCAAAAACAGCTGAGCTAAAAATGAAGTCACTATCATCAACACAGCATTTTCATCTTTATATGTCTAACAGAGACTAAATGGCAAGTAACTCTCATGTAAAGTCTCATCTGAACCAAAATCAAATTTGTCCAAGATGTTACGGCTGTCCTCATTATCTGCGTCTGATGAAGATTCAATGAAAAATGAAATGGCTATCATCAAAACTACATTTTCTATAAGGCCCTGAAACGCAAGTACCTATCATATCAATAGTTGAAACTTAGCCAAAATTGATCTTGTCTGAGATTTTAGGACAATCCTCATCATCAACAAATTTGATGAAGATCCGATCAAAAATGAAGTCACTATTACCCAGCATTTTCCCTGTTTTATGTCTATAGGAGACTAATGGGCAAGTCACTCTCATGTTAATATCCCATCTGATCCTAAATCAGAATTATCCAAGATTTTATAGTTGTCCTCATTACCTACAAGGCTGATTAAGATCTGATTAAGATATGATCAAAAATGAAATGGCTAACTTCAGGACAACATTTTCCAAAGTCTACGGGGCCCTCATGAGTAGTTAACTCTCAGAACAATAGTCTGAAATGGGCTGATAAAGTCAAACTTGTCCTAGAATTTATGCCTGTCCTCGTTATCTACAAGTTTGTAGAGATTCAACAAGCGGCCCATTGGCCACAATTCACTCACCTGATAAAAACAGCTAAGATTCAGCCTTAAGGCTTTCTTAGTTCTGGTGAAGAAGTGTTTTATCATATATGCACATGGCAGCCATCTTGTTCAATGGCTCAAACCTATTTGACCAAATTGTCAACATTCTTTCACCAGAAGGCCCCATTTCAAATCTATTAAAATTGTTCAAGAGGTTTCAAAGAAGAAGACGTTTTTTTTTTTACAATTTTATACATGTATATAGCCCAGGAGCAAGGGCAGATAACCCCAAAATTTTGATAGTATTAAACAGTTTTACTTCTTTAATCATACACTGTAGGTTTCAGCCATTAGTCTTTAATATTTGAGAAAATGATTTTTTAACTTTTTCCCCATACAAAATTTATTAGTCCATGCGGTAAAAAGACAAAAGGGCAACCCACGACCATCATTTGAACAAACTTGGTAGACCTTGAGTCCCCAGTGCTATATACCAAGATTCATCCTCAAAGCTTTCTTGATTCTTGAGAAGATTTTTTAAGTGCTTTTACCATATATGGTGCAGAACCATTTGAACAAAATTGTCAATGCCCTTTTGACAGAAGGCCCCAAGTGAAACTGGTGAAAATTGCTCATACTGTTTGAAAGAAGAAGACATTTAAAAATAACACAATTTTATAATTATATGTATATAGCACAGGGGCAAAAGCAGATAACCTCCCGGGCACAAAATTTTGATTGTAACTAAAAATATTTACTACTTTAACCATACATTGCAAGTTTCAGCCATTAGTGTTTAAAATATTTTAAGAAAATGACTATTCAACATATTCCCCATACAAATACATGGGGGTGCAAATTTGAAAAATAAGCCCCTCCCCCTGGCAGCCAATATTTTTGACAAATCACGACAGCTTGAATAATCTTGGTAGAGGGTCAACAAAGGAACGTTCCTTCCAAGTTATACTGTAATCAGTCAAGTGGTTTCTGACAAGAAGATTTTCAAAGTTTTCTACAGAGATATATAGGGAAAATAAGCCATGCTCACTAGCAGCTATTGTTTTGATGAATCATGACTGCTTGGACAATCTTGGTAGAAGGTCACCTAGGAAACATTCCTGCTATGTTATATTGAAATCGCTCCAGTGGTTTCTGACAAGAAGATTTTTAAAGTTTTCTATATAGATATATAGAGAAAATAAGCCCCATCCCCTAGAAGCAACATTCCTTCCAAGTTATACTGTAATCAGTCAAGTGGTTTCTGACAAGAAGATTTTCAAAGTTTTCTACAGAGATATATAGGGAAAATAAGCCATGCTCCCTAGCAGCTATTGTTTTGATGAATCATGACTGCTTGGACAATCTTGGTAGAAGGTCACCTAGGAAACATTCCTGCTATGTTATATTGAAATCGCTCCATTGGTTTCTGACAAGAAGATTTTTAAAGTTTTCTATATAGATACATAGGGAAAATAAGCCCCATCCCCTAGAAGCAATGTTTTTAAACAAATCATGACAGCTCGAACAATCTTGGTAGATGGTTGCCAAGGAAACATTCCTGCCAAGTTACACATTACATATATATTGAAATTGGTCCAGTAGTTTCTGACAAGACGATTTTTAAATTTTTCTTCATAGATATACAGGGAAAACAAGCCTCACCCCCTGGCGGCCATGTTTTTTTACAAATCATGATGGCTTGGTCAATCTTGGTAGGTCACCATAGGAATATTTCTGCCATTTATTGAAATTCATGGTTCATACAAAGTCTTTGACAAGAAATTCCTTGACATTTCCCTGAGACACAGCAATTTTTCCCTGACATTCTTTTTTTTTAGTCCTTGTTGTTTCATTTCTTTCCCATCTAGTCTCCTGGATTGTATATGGAACTCAACTGTATTGGTTCCTGATTGTTGCCCTTTACTTTTACATTTCTACTGAAGATACTTATTTCCAGTGAATCTGAGATTAAATCATTATTATAATATATACTACTCCTTTTGTTGACAATCTTAATTTAACTCAGATATACAGTGGTTCATTATAGAATGCTGAACAGTCACTAAAAAGTTTAGAATGTTGGCCTCCTTCAACCCCTACAGCCAACCCTTACCTTCTTTTATTAATAATATACTTCAAATAAATATTTATTATTTCTTTTTTATTTTATATTTGAGCACCGCTCCAGGAAAACCGGGCTTAATGACACTCTTGATGATGTTAGAAAAACAGCGATTTAATGACGTCATGTAATTCGTTTGAGCCGCGATTTGTAAACACGGAAGTGAATTGTATTTAGCTAAATTATGGATACGATTTTGAGTCTGTCAGAAACCAGATTTACCCTGGTGTTTGATATTTATTTCCTAACCATGTTTTGATCCTGTAACTGACACTTAAATATTGGTCTCAGTGGATTTGTGTTGCATATTTCATGGCAATACATATTCTACTGCTCCGCATCCGCTATTGCATGTTGCACTTTAAATTTGTATACATTATATTTGTTTTCATACTTTCATTTTATAAAATCATATATTTAAGTTTTAGTGGGTTTACAAATTTCTATTTATCTTGACTTCACATAGACAAATTTTGTTTTTGGAAAGAAAAATGCAGTGGTAGCCGTACGAATGCATATAAATACATTTAAAATGAGCGCTGCATAAAACAACAATTCTGATGGCCGAGTGGTTACGGTACCGCTTTATGTATCTCCCGACCCGAGTTCAAACCCGGGTAAAGCATGTTTTTCCGGTTTATTTATTTATCTATTTTGCAAAATGTTATTATTATTTATTTTTTATTCAATTTTGAACACATTGTTGAATGATACCTGTTTAAATAATATTGATTAACATTCAATTGAATGTTGTATTTATACAATTCATTTTCCCCTCTATATATTTGTGTTTGTATGATCTTATTGTGTCATACTAGTGATCATATTCTTTTTTTGGTGTACCCAACAATATTCTAAGTATAGCACAATATATCAATACATTAGTAATACATTAATTGGTTATAATTCGACTTAAGCTTTACCACTCTCTGGGCTAATTCAGCAGATGGCACTTCTCTTATTTTTCCCAGGAAATAGGCTTTGACACTTTATGCAAATTGTCTCCTAATAAAAATACATACGTTTAGCATTTCAGTTTATTATAAGAAATATGTCAAATCCTTTAACCAAACTATTTTAGCCAGTGTAATAACAAATGTTGTTCCCTCCTATTCACTCTTTTAACTCTGTATACTCAACAGTTACCTAGATGCAAACAGTGAAGCTCCAGATGAGACGGCTTGTAACTAGCCGACTCATCAGAGTCTACTTTGCAATTCCGTTTTTGATTTTGCGATGGCATCCTCATTCTCTCCAGTTCTAGTATAAAGGTTGCGGGGATGGGTGGGAGGGGAAGGGGAAGGGGAGGAAACCTACTTCATAAATCAGAATGAAAAAGACTAGATTTTTGCCAAAATGGCCCGTTCAAATAGGTTAGTCGTTTTTACTATTATGTCCATCATTATAATGTAAATACAAGATTTAGCTCAGAAAATGTACATTTAATGTGCTACCGTACTGTCATCATTGAGAACACTCAGGTACAATATTTTGGTAACCTTATAAGTAATTGTACGCGAGTGTTCTCAATGATGCCAATTTTGATTGACTGTGTTGGGGTTTAACGACACGTCAACATTTGTGGTTCATTTTGTATTTTGTTTGTAGTCTCCCAGAGAAAGGGAGAAAGAGAAAGGGAGAAGAGAGATAGAAGAGATAACAGAGGAGATGAAAGAGATGGGACAAGGGAGAAATGAAAATGAATGATAGTGAAGAAACAGAAGAAATAAAAACAGTCCCCCTCTACCTTACCTGCTGCAAGGACAGCAGGCCTTGCCCAACTGTAAGCCAATATCAGTTGGACGCCTGGTGACGCAAGGTACACGACACCTTTCCCTCACCCAACCACCCCTAACGATGCCGACAATACAGTTATGCATCAAGTTTGCCAACATAAAAACCTTGTTTCTTGCCATGAGTAATGGAAAACAACAGCCCAATTACTAATTTGAACGGGCTCTTTTCGCAACAATCCCCCTCCCCCCTTCCCACACACACACCGCACCCCTTGAGTATAAAACAGTTTGTAGCTTTTGCTTTTTGCTGAATAGCAAAATATTTCCTTAGTTATGCACACCTGGTAATCCCGTAAGGGGTAGCCGCTGGTAATGCACTCAAAATCCTTACTCGAACTTCCGACCATGACTTACGAGACATCCAAATGTCAACAACCAGATAAATTCTCCTGATTTATAGATTTTTTAGTAAATTTCATAGACATATTTTGAAAAATCGGACAATCATATTCCCACAACTTTCATTTCTGCGTCTGAAAAGATAGGTGTGGGCTAATTTTTATTTCAATTTCACCCGGAGAAGGGTTGTCCAATATTCCTGTTTTGACTTTTTTACCAGTACAAAATGAAGGTATTTTCAGCTATCTGGGCTATAAAATAATTATTTAACATATCAAAGAAGACGTACTGCACCCCACGTCCACTTTGAAATACATAGGATGCTTAATTTTCCCAAGCATTTGTTCCAGGGACTGAAATATTGTGCCAAATATGACTTACAAGGCCGACTACCACTTACGGGGGCATTAACCCTTAAATCAGGAGAACTTACCCGTTAATTGACCTTTGGATGTCTCGTAAGTCATGGCCGGAAGTTCGTGTAAAGATTTTGAGTGCATAACCAGCGGCTACCCCTTACGAGATTACGGGGTGTGTTATGTGACGTTTACCTTATTTGATTAAAGCCTGACGTGATGATGACGTCAAAGCATTAAAGTTGTGTGAATTACTTCTATCATTCAAACGGCTGTAGAATTAAAAGTAAGAGGGATATCGCAAAACGGTTTTCAATTATGGACTGAGAATTGAAAGGGGAATAAGATTTTACAAAAAACTAGATATCGAAAAATTTGTCATTAAGCCCGGTTTTCCTGGAGCGGTGCCCATTTGTTTTTATTGAATTCAATTAAATATGATGCTCTGACACCGGTTTCCATATACTGGCATTCAAAATGGGGTATCTTAGCTATTACATGTAATAATTTCCCAAGTCAGTTCCCTATATTATAAAAAAACTGTATCAAATGTTGTGCAATAGCCAAACTTTTAGCAAAATTTAGACTATAGATAATCCAAATTTCTCTACTTAAACATAATACAATCCAACTTAAGTATGGTCATTTTGCATTCCAATGTATTAAAAAGCATTATCCTTTAAAGCACATTCTACAAAGCCAAGTAAAATAAGCAGTAATGTTCTTTAAACCTATCTGAATGCACACATACTACCTTGTAATGCACATGTAAAAGTAAAAAAGCTTTTCTTCATGTGACAAAAATGCTTTTCACATGCATGTACAAGCAATTTTCTAATTTAAAGCACCACATCCAGAACAACTAAAATCAACGAACCACCAAAGTCTACTTTTGCATATAAAATGAAATAAAGTAATAGAGTTAATACAGTTAGTTGTAAACTTGCATCTATTGACACTTATTCTGGTGAATAAAATATAAAGGAATTTCTCTCATATCAGGTTATTAGGATCAAACGATCTAAAGTACAAAATCTAGCAGTGGGCAGTGTATACTAAAATCAGACTGCACTTCAGAACTATATTATGTAGATTAAGGATTAGAAGTAATATGTACATATATATGTACCTTTGATGTTAGTGAAAAAAAGAACAATTACAACTTTTGTCAATAGTGAAGGAACTGCCTTAGCCTTTGAAAAAAAAATGAACTGACTGACAACCAGATTAGAAAATTCCCTGACAAATCCATGACATATTTTTACAAATTTAAAAAATTCCGACACTTTTAAAAATTCCCTAACCTTGAAAAAATTATTTTTTCCCTGACTTTTCCCTGACACGTATGAACCTTCATCACAAAAACATGCCTATATAATTTTGACCCCCACAAACCCCACTTTTATATAGTAAAACTGGGGTTTACAGGGGTATACATTATTTTCTTATTTCTGCTCAAAAACATAGATTGTGGGTACTCGTTAGAACCGCCTAACCAAGGCGGTTCTAACAAGTACCCACAATCTATGTTTTGAGCAGAAGTATGAAAAATATCAGGATTTTTTATCTGAAAATTTTCATTTTTTGGTGGTAGAATTTTCAGTATATTTGAATAGGCATGTTTTCGTAATGTGAAATTGGTACAGTGGTTTCTGACAAAAAGATTTTTAAAATTATCTATATAGATATGTAGGGAAATTTAGCCCCGCCCCCCGGCAGCCATCTTTTTTGACGAATCATGATGGCTTGAATAATCATGGTAGAAGGTCGTCAAAGGAACATTCCTGCTAAGTTATATTGAAATCGGTCCTGTGGTTTCTGACAGGAAGATTTTTTAAATTTTCTGTATAGCTATAAAGGGAAAATAAGTCCTGCCCCCTAGCAGCCACATTTTTCAATGAATCATAACGGCTTAAACAATTTGATAGAGGATCATCAAAGAAACAGTGCTGCCAAGTTATATTGAAATCGGTCCTGTGGTTTCTGACAAGAAGATTTTTAAAGTTTTCTATACAGATATATTGGGAAAATAAGCCTCACCCACTGGCAGCCACATTTTTCAACAAATTATAACGGCTTGAACAATCTGTAATATTGAAATCTGACAAGAAGATTTTTAACATTTTCTATATAGGTATACAGGGAAAATAAGCCCCGCCCCCTAGCGGCCATGTTTTTTAATGACTCATGACAGCTTGTAAAAGTGACTTCTGATGTGATTATTTGTACAGGATACACAATCTTTGCAAAGACTTTGAATTTGTGACTGTACATATTCAGAAATAATAGCAAAAATAAATGCCTTGTAAAAAAAAAACTTGCTGTATGTTTATTGGGGTAAAAATCAACAGAGTAAAAGTTGTCCTTCTTAAATGCTACACACCTACTTGATCTGATATATGTCCCTACAAAAAATTATCAAGTTATCTCAAACAATATGGAAGTTATGGCCTGCATAAGATTTCGGCACCAGTGGAGATAAGTACATTATGGAGAAAGTGAGAGTACTCTTGAACACAACATGCATACTGGTGCTTATTTATGTTGGTGTTGAGGTTTTATGGCCCAGTCAACCCAATGGGGTCATGTCGGGCGTGGTCAGTTTACCTGACCACACGTTTACTGGGCAGGCTTAGTCCTCTAAGCGGTTAACCAGTATTGTGCACATTCTTTCGCCAGAAACTGACAACTGCCCTTCTCCGGAATCAGCGGAAGGGAGAGAATGTCCGTAGAAAATATTTCATGATCAATCTCCACGAAAGAATGTTGCCGACCTCGGCGGGGGTTGAACCCACGACCTCCTGGTCTTCAGTCGGACGGCACATCTTATGCCTCTACCAAATATTATTGAACTATTTCAAACCACATACTCAAGAATTTGGTTTAGAAATTCATTCAGGGGAGGTAACTAGAAAACAACCACAGCAGAGGTTGTCCTTGTTGCACGGGACATGCCTACTGGTCCTTATCTATGCCTCTACAAAATATTATCAAAATATTTCAAACCATTAAGAAGTCATTGAGTGCACAAAAGTTTGGCTTAGAAATGTATTCAGTGGAGCGTACAAGAAAAAGAACAAAGCAAGAGTTGTCCTTCTTGCAGGTGACATACCTACTTGACCTGATATATGTCCTACCAAAATATAATCAAATTATCTCAGACAGTAAGGGTACAAATTGGCTTAGAAATTTGTTCAGGGAAAATAACTAGAAAAAAAAACAAAGTGAGAGTTGTCCTTCTTGCATTCAACACTCCTACTTAAACCTGCTATATGTCCCAATCAAATATTATCAAATTATCCCAAACAATATGGAGTTATAACCTGTATAAGAGTTCACTTTCATAGGAAATAACTATATAATGAAGACAGTGAGAGTTGTCTCTCTTGCAGCCGACATCCCTTCTGGACCTTATCTCTGCCTCTACAAAATATCAGAATATTTCAAACAATTAAGAAGTTACCGAGTGCACAAGAATTTAGCTTAGAAATTCTTTCAGGGGACACAACTAGAAAAAGCACAGAGCAACAGTTGTCCTTCTTGCAGGTGACACTCCTACTTGACCTGATATTATGTCCCTACCATATATTATCAAATTACCTCAAACAGTGTGGGAGTTACAGCCTGCACAAGATTTCTGCCTCAGGGGAGATAGCTACATAATGAAGAAAGTGAGAGTTGTCTCTCATGCACATGACATGCTTACTGGCCCTCCTCTAAATCCCTACCAAATATTTTCAAATTAACTCAAGCAGTATGGCAGTTATGGCCTGCACAAGATTTTGGCTTCAGTGGAGATACCTACATAACGAAGAAAGTGACAGTTGTCTCTCTTGCACATGATAGGCCTACTGGTCCTCCTCGATCTTCATTCCTACCAAATATTATCAAAGTTATGGAGTGCACAAGGATGCATTTATGGATGGACTGACAGAAGGAAGGACGGACAGATGCCATGCTGATTGCTATATCCCCGAACCTATTGGTCATGGGATAAAAATGGGGAATGAATTCTTTCATTTTTGAGTAGACTTCTTTCAGAATAAATATGATGTGCAGGAAAGCAAACAGAAGCCACAAAAGTAGTCCACTTTGTACAAAATGGCAGCAAACTCTTTCAGGTATATCTAGTCCCTTAAAATCTGAAGATTGTGGGTGAGGTGTTGGTGGGTAAAGAATACTCATATTGTATTAAGATTAAGGCCAGCCTACACATCTGTATGTTCCTGCAAGTGTGTTGAGTCTTGGCTGATTCAGCAGATGACAAACTGATCGTATTTTTCTTATTTTTTCCCAGAAAACTGGCTTTGATATTTTATGCAACTTATCTCCTTAGGCATGAAATTTCAAAATCTATTTTCTGGGAAAAATAAGAAAATATTTCAAAATGCTTGCTGAAATTTTTAACAAGAAGGCTAAGCATTAAGTTATTTATTTTTGCTCTGGCAGTAAATGAGAATTTTCAACATTTGAACCATTCAATGCTCTGGCAGTGAATGAGAATTTTCAACATTTGAGCCATTCAATTATGAGTAGCCTACTCTTTAAGGAAAGAATCAGCTCACAGGGCTAAAATACGCCTTTTATGAGCAGACCCATCCTAACCCCACACTCAATGAGGAGGGAGACAAATCTTTCAATGTCAGTTATTTCCCTATCATTCCCACGTCTTTTTTGTATTTTGTTATGCGTGTTGCTGGCTCATTTGCATACAAATAAATTACTTTATGTTGCTGACTGAGCTAATTTTGATAAGACAAAAATCACAGAAGCCTATTTTTGTTTCTAACAAATTTTCCCGACTGTTGTTTTGATATTTATAATGTTCATAAAATTAAATAGAATAAGTGTTCTGATACATTAAGTTTCCATGAAAATAATTTCTGCACACTCATTGTGAAGAAATATACTTTCTTATCATAAAAGCACCTAAAAAGACACATATTCCTGTAAACTTTTAAAGTAACTAGAGTATAATCACTATTCAATTTTAAAAATTATTACCTCCCTTGACCTAACTTGGCTACATGGCCTAGTTAACAACAGCTCCGCCAAGCGGGGCATTATATGCCAGTGGCAAGTAATAAGATGTAGCACATAAACTGGCTCCTGCATAAATCAGTGCTCCGGACATAAACTGTAAGTGGAATTACAAAAAAAAAATTCAAAAAATTTCATTGGGGCATATCTCTGCTGATATTTGGTGTACTGTAACCTATGGGTCCAAGCTGGCCCAGAAATTAAGGGAGAAGTGATGTCTCCCTCCTGGGAAAATAGGGAGAAATTTGCTGCTTCTAGGGAGAAGTGCTTTCTGACGGAGTACACACCACAGAAGCATGGCTATATTATAAGCTCATATGAGCTGATTTGTTTTTCCTATACTTCAATATCTGACCAAACAATAACAAAACAAAAATAAACAAACAAAAAAAAATGCTGCAAGAAATTCTTTTGGTAAACCTTTAACTTGCTTAATACTGATTTTATTTTTGTTCTTCAAGGGAGCCAAATCAGAAGAGTATTAAAAAAAACAAAAAAAAAAAAAAATCAAAAAGAAGTATGTATTTATAAAAATTTAATAATGACAACCTTTCCTTGCAAATCTAATAAAAGAAGATGTTAAAAAAAAAAAAAATCAGAATCTTGCCCATATGACCAAAACTTTAGTTATTTGCAAAAAATATACCAATAATATAATAAAATTTGCACACTATTACCTCTAAACAATATGCTGCGAAAGTTTACAAAAACATTCAAAGGGGCATAAATCTGCAAATATTTGGTGCACTATAACCTTGAAATAATATGTGTTGCTCCACATCATCATGCAACTATTTCTGAAGTTTCAGCTTGATCGGATGTAAACTGTAGGAGGATTTAGCCAAAAACAAAAAAATTAATAGAAATTTTCAAAGGGGTTTAACTCTGCTAATATTTGGTGGACTGTAACCTTGAAATAATATGCTCTGCTTCCACATCATGGTCTAACTACAAATCAAGTTTCAGCTTGATAGGATATATACTGTAGGAAGATTTAGCCGGAAAAGAAAAGTTTACTGAAATTTTCAACAGGGCATAACTCTACTAATATTTGGTGGACTGTAACCTCAAAACAATATGCACTGCTCCACATCATGGTCTAACTATACATGAAGTTTCAGCTTGATTGGATGTAAAATGTAGGAGGAGTTAACCGGAAATGATGTTTACAGAAATTTTCTAAGGGGCATAACTCTGCAAACATTCTATGGACTGTAACCTTGAAATAATATGCCCTGCACCACATCATGGTCTAACTATATACCAAGTTTCAGCTTGATCGGATGTAAACTGTAGGAGGAGTTAGCCAGAAATGAAAAAGTTGACGGACGGACGGACACCATACCCCGTAACATAATACGTCCCGTTTTTCAAATGGGCATATAAAAAGTACATATTTAGGCAATATTTTTTCCTATACATGTAATTCTTTACTGCACAGTCCTTAGAAGCATTTTATAACAAACTAGGTGTTGTTTAATTTTGTTTGGAAATTGTATTTTTAGACAACAAAAAATAAGGGTATATCGACATTAGCTCTGTAAGCCTCCTTTAAGATGCAGACAAAATACTATGTCTTAGTGTATTGGTTGTATGTTTTTTCCCTTCTTTTTTTCATATGGGAGAAGGTGTATGCCAAGCAAGATGATAGCAGCTTTTAACAGGTGTGATAGTTATGGTTAATATTCTAAAATTTAATACACCAAGCTGTCTGACAATACAGTTTACATGTTTATAAATGTGTAGACCCAGATCAGGTGGCTCAGTCTGATCTGGGTCAACACTGTTCATCATTCCACTAAGTATTTTAAGAAACAACTGCATCAAAAGCAAAATTTAGGCCCAAAACGTATAATTTCAAATTTTAGGATATTTACCATATTCAGAAATGGAATATAACACTGGGATTGATGCAACTGACAGACAGGCAGAAAACAGGACAGCTATATCACATAAAAAGCTTGTTGTGCTTACTCCATAACCTTAGATATGATATATTTCCAACCAAAAAGGACTCATACCATTTTTTTTTTTTTTTTTTTTTTTTGTATTTCCACAAAAACCTAAGTTGTGTAGGAATAATTCTGACTCGAAATATTGTGGGAGAAAACATCTCATTCAGCCAAAACTGGCACAAAATTATAAACTTAATTTCAGGAACAGATTCATATGTCCAGATAAGGCACTTTTTTTTTTCAACTGAAAATAATAATTTTCTTATTTCTCAATGAAAACTTATGATATGGGCACTCATTAGAAATGATTCTGTGAGGCACTCATTAGAAGTGATTCTGTGAGGCACTCATTAGAAGTGATTCTGTGAGGCACTCATTAGAAGAGATTCTGTGAGGTACTTCTTATGTGTGCATAAGAAAAATATTATGTGAATACCCCCACACACCTTGAGCTATGGAAATTTTAACAAAACCCTTAGCTAAATTACATTTTGCTAAGAAATTTTTCCTCACATTTAGCAAACTTCAATGAGATTTTTTGGCAAAAAATGAGCAGATATCTCTCAAAATCTCATCCAAAAAATCATCCCTGTTGTGGGTACTGACTGGAATTCATGGCCAAGATGACTTAAGGAGTACCGTAATTACCATATGTATTCGGACAGACAGGCCTGAGCAAACACTGTAGACCCAGATGAGAAGCCCCAGAATGCGGCATCTCATCAGGGTCTGCACTGTTTGTCACTCATCTAGCAATTTTTAGACACAGTATCAGGTAGTAAATAGTTCTTGTTCAAATTTTAGAACAAGTATGTTAAGGAGTTGAAGTGTCTGAATATTTAGGGTAAAGACGGTACCCACAAGTTTGTTTCATGGACAAAAAAGTAAATTATTTATCTGTATACTCTTCTTTTCTAGACCTATACTTACCTACAAATGGTTGAAGTCTTGTTAAATGGTTGATTTCAGCTTGACTACTTGATCCTGAAGTGAATCTGGCCTGGACAGAAGCATTACTTCTCTTTTCTAGACCTATACTTACCTACCAATGGTTGAAGTCTTGTTAAATGGTTGATTTCAGTTTTAACTACTTGAGCCTGAAGAGAATCTGACATGGAGGGAAGCATTATTCCTCTTTTCTAGACCTATGCTTACCTACAAAAGGTTGAAGTCTTCTTAAATGGTTGATTTCAGCCTGAAGTGAATCTGACCTGGAGAGAAGCATTACACCTCTTTTCTAGACTTATGCTTGCCTACAAATGGTTGATGTCTCATTAAATGGTTGATTTCAGCTTGACTACTTGATCCTGAATCTGACCTGGAGAGAAGCATTTATATGTTGCCACCCTCTCTTATCTGGAGTTATGTATCAACTCTTGTCATATTCTAGATTAGGAAGACACTGCAGATTTTAAGCCTGAAAGAAAGTTAATTATGAAAAATATAAATTAACTTGAAGTTATCACATAGTGGCCTAAATTCCCAACATTCAGCATGAAATATCTCACAATGTTGATAGTCTACATGCATGCAAATGTGATAAATCAGTTATACCATGGTTCTGCGCATGTACGTGCGATAATGCACTCACTCACGCTCGTGCATTATTGCATCATACATGCGCACAAACCATGGTATAACTAAGACTTAACCAATGAATGTTCTATTGTCTCTATGTAAATAAAACTAAGGTTAAGTCTTAGTTATACCATGGTTCTTGCGCAAGTACGAAGCAATAATGCACGAGCGTGAGCAAGTGCATTATCACACATATATGCGCAGAACCATGGTATAACTGACTTATCACATTTGCATACATGTAGATCATCTACATCGCGGGATATTTCATGCTAAATGTTGGGAATTTAGGCCACTATGTGATAATTCTCAATAACCAAAAACTATACCATAGCTTGACCATGGGATAATTTTCAGTTTTGAAAATTAACCTATGGTTTTATTTATAGATCTCACAGGTGTACTTTAGATGACTCAGTGCACTTTAACCTTTTTCATTCTCTGGACTAATTCCGCAGGCGATGACAAATGATATTTTCCCCCCCCCTCCGCCGCCCATCCCCCCGCCTTCCCTCCCCACCCCCCCCCCCCACCCCCCACCTCCCCCCCCCCCACCCCCAAAAAAAAAAAAAAAAAAAAAAAAAAAAAAACAGGTTTTTGTTTTCTGGGGAAAATAAGACAAATATTTCAAAATGTTGTATGATGAATTTTGTTTTAGCAGACATTATGAAACATTTTCATACTTTTCCTAGAAAACAGAATTTGACATGTCATGCAATGTTTATTGGAAAAAATAAACGAATCATCAATATGTTGTCTGCTGGAAGCACCCAGAGTGCTAACCATCAATTTTCAGCAGATGACATTTTTTAAATAGTTTTCTTATTTTTTTCTTAGGAAACTGGATTTGACATTTCATGTACATTATCTCAACTAGAGACAGTTTGCACGAAATGTCAAATTCTGTTGGCTGGAAAAACTAAGAAAGTAACATCATATATATTGTCTGCTGATATTGTCCAGAGAGTGGTAAAGGTTAGAGGAACTTCCAATTTACTTCTGCACTGAGCAACTTTCTATTTAAATATGACATTTTTGGTTGAATAAACACATGAAACCAGACAGTCTGTCTGGAGAATATTATAATGACCAAAGCTACAGCTGACCAACCAGGCTGCACCAAAGTTTGACCAAATTAAGATGCTGATGTAATTTCTTTTGACTGACAAGATTGCAACCAATCAGATTTTAGCAGTTACGAGAGCCTCAGTTAGTTTAACTCAAGAAAGGTGGGATGTCGCATCCTTTTTAGTATACAAGGTCAATGGGTCCAGCATTACATCAGACTGCCTGTTATCACTTTACCATAAAAATATAAAAACAAAAAGAGAAATAAAAGTAAAAAAGTAGAAAAAGATATACTAAAGTTTTTGTAAGAAAAAAAACAGTCCCATAGATTTGTTAAAACAGATTAAACCATGTTATTGTCTCGGTTTTGGGAATACTGTCCTTTCACTGTCTGACCCAAACTCAGCTCCACCTTGTTTGGGGTCAGACATTGAAAGGTCACCAAACTATGGTATAATTTACAGTATACCCAAAACCTCAACAATAACCATGGTTTATCTATAACTTACCTGGGAAAGGGCACAATCACCTTATAAGCACCTCTTTTCAGGGGCACAAAAAGAACAAGAGACAAGGTACAAACCATTACAACAAAAGCAGCATCAATACCAATTAATCCATTTCATCTTGTGAAGTCTTCTACTACAAATCCTTGGGGCTGTGTATTTCCAATAGCTGGGTACTGACAACAGTTTCTGTCACACCAGCCCTGCTTGTAGCAGGGTGCAACATGAGAGTTTGAATTTCCATCTGTTCGACCATCCGTCCATCCCGTCTGTCAACAATTTACATTGTCTAGCATCAAAGTGCATTTCTCTGAAGCAGTGATAGCTGGGAGTGTCAAACCTTGTGTAATAATTGTCCTTGCACTATGAACCAGTGCCCTTGACCTAGATTTCATGCTTGAGTGACTTTGTCCTCATTTAACGTTCAGTCTAGCAGTATTCATGTCGAGTCTAGCATTATTCAAAGTGTTTCTTTGAAGCAGTGATAGCTGTGAGTGTCAAACCTTGCATACAAAAATTGTCCTTGACATTATCTTCAAGCACACACTATGACCCAGTGTCCTTGACCTAGATTTCACACTCTACTGACTTTGTCATGATTTTACATTGAGTCTAGCATTTAAACATGTTTCTCTACAGCAATGATAGCTGTGAGTGTCAAACCTTGCATAGCAACTGTCTGAAATACAAGCTTCAAGCATGCATTATGAACTGGTGCCTTTGACCTGGATTTCTCGCTCCAGTGACATTGCCATGATTTTAATTCAAGTCTATCATTAATGATAAAGTATGTTTCTCACAAGCAGTGAAAGCTGCCAATGTCAAACCTTGCATAATAATTGCCCTTGACATACTCTTTAAGCATGCATGCTGCACTATGACTGGGTACCATTGACCTAGATTTCGTGCTCCAATGACTTTGCCCAGTGCAGGTGTGACATCAAACTTCACATGGAATTCTTGTTATTATTACTATGTTTTTGTAGAAATCTCTGATTTTAATGCAAACAGTGGTCACCCTGATCAGATGCAGCAGTCTGCAGTCAGATATGGGTCTGCACCATTTGGCAAGGACCTCTGATAGCAGCAATGTAACTTTGCCTACAAAATGAGGGGAAAAAAAAGTTTCAATAAACTGCTTACGGTAATTCTCATTGCAGTAAACTTCTAATGACCCATCATTACTGTGATAAAAACAACTTTCCTAAATGAAATGTAATTGGACCCTAAGGTTGGATAAAACTGTTTTTTTTTTTTATGCATGAATAAAAGCACTGCAAGCATAATACCCCGCCATAGCAATTGTTTGTTTATGTATTAAAGTTATCATTGCGAAAATGTCTGGAATGAAAATGACATAGGGACAGATAACCATCCTAAACCAGATCTTGATAATATCAATGGAAAGATAACAATCCTAAAGCAGATCTTGATAATATCAATGCATATAGCAAGTTTGGTTAAAAGGCCTTGTTATTTACTCAAGGCATTATCCGGTAACTAAAATATAGGCATGTCTCTGAGAGATACAGATGGGTCAGAGATAAACTTGACATAAAGTGCACTAGAGTTGCACAAGACCGGAGATAGGTGTGCACATTACTTTGCCCTAATTCTGAGACACATGTGCACGATACTTTGAGAACCAAGTGCACTAGACTGTTTTGAGCTAGAGATAGAACTAGAGCTAGAGCTGCGCTCTGACCTCGAGTGATGTGCACAAGGAAGTTCACTTTTAGTGTTTCAGTTTACTGTACATGCATGTATCTAAAGCTTGAGTATAATTTCTTATGAGCCAAAATCGTAAGAGAGAAGAGATGATTAAATAAAATTTCTCCTCCATGATTATTCTCTCTCTGAAAGAAAATAGGTAAAAATAAAAAAAGGTATTTATTTATTCATTATTCACATTATTATACTCTCTCTCTCTCTCTCTCTCTCTCTCACACACACACACACACACACACACACACACACACACACACACACACCAATAGACATATTTATTTATTTATTTATTTTACTTTTTTATTTATTTTGTCTCAGATATGGAATCTTATTTATTTATATTTTTCATTGCGTATGTATTTTAATCTCTTTCTTTCTTTTTTTCTCTCTCTCTCCCTCTCTCTCTCTATTGTTTATTAGAGACAGTTATTTTACAATTTATTTATTTATCTATTTTGTCTCAGATATGGAATCTCATTTTTTATATATTTTTCATTGTACATATATTTTAGTATCTCCCTCTCTCTCTCTGTTTATTTGAAACCGGGTTATTTTATAATTTATTATCTATAAGGTTGTTCATGTGCCAAGCGAAATCTAAGCTCAACCTGCACATTCTGGTCTGAGTCTTCACAGGGGCACATGCGCAATTTTACAGGAAATTATGTGTCGTGGCTCATTGATTTTTGGGTAGATTGGTGTTTGGCAAACAGTACAGACCCAGATCAGACGCGGCAGAACAGTTCTGTGGCGTCTGATCAGGGTCTACACTGTTTAACTGGCTTTTCTAGGTACACATATAAATTCTTGATATTTCTGTGTCCCACTTAATGTGTCGAACAAAGATATACAGTTCACTGTTTTGCTCAAACATTATGGTAGTGGATACTCGTTAGAACAACCTTAAAGACACATTTTTTTCCTTCTTTGGCTAGACCCCCCTCTCTTGATCAGCCCCAATATACAGTCCTAATAAGAGAAGGCTTATCTTATCTGAAAGATTATGGGGTGATTGTAAGGATGTTAATTCTCCTTAGTTGGGGCTTATTAGGAGTAATTCATATAATTGAGAAGCATTCAATATGTTTCATTGGAACCAAATAAATTTGCAAATTACGCATTTATTTTTTTATTTGTATTTATTTATTTATTACTTCACAAACTGAATCCTAATCCAACTGATGAAGTACTAAATAATAAATCTGATAGGAAAATTAAAAATAATTGTATCCAAAAATGTAAATATTTATAAATCTGATAGGAAATTTAAAAATAATTGTATCCAAAAATGTGAATATTTATTTTCTGCAATTGCACAAACTGAATTTTCTCACAGTTATTTCTATAAATCAGTCTGTATGTTTAGTGAAGATTCAGATCAGCCTGGGTATCTGCACAGTCTGAGCAATCTTCACCACTGCTTCTTTGTCCAAATAGCACATACTGATCTGGCTGCAGGATGCGCAGGCTGATCCAATTCTTCACTGAGGGTACACGCTGTTTTGAAATTAATGTGTACCTGCCAAAAATTGTAAAATTCTTCTCCTGTTGTATATTGCATTTTTATGACACGACATGTTTTCCAGTATTTTCAATAATCAATCATTCTTTACTGAAAGCAGAAGGACATTATTATTACGCATTGACCTGCTGGGCAAGAAAGAAGAATAAATAATTTTTCTCTTATTTTTCCAGAAAATGGGATTTGACATTTCAAATCTTATTTTACGGGAAAAATAAGAAAAATCTTTTTAATTCATCGCCTGCTGAAACTGCCCATAACATGGTAAATGATAGTACTCAAATGTCTGTGCGCAAAAAAATGTGCTCCAAAATGATACTTTTCCTGAACAATGGATTTATTACACCCTTTTCATCTTAATCTTCACTGGTGCGTGTTGATCCATGCAAAATGTTGAGAAAATTCAGTGCTCTGGTTCAGTCAATTATTACTCAAGGATGTGCTTACCACATTTATGTCCAAGTTATTGTCATGAAATATTTCTTATCAGCTATTAATAAATAACTGGCACACTTTAACCTAAGGGGGTATAGCTGTCAAGTAGTATTAACAGAAAACTGCAGAAAACTAAGAGCAGACAGCAATCTGATTTCTTCATGTCTTGGAATTTTAAGGATAAAAGCAATTTTACTGTTCAGCAAATAACCCAAAAGAGGCATTTATATTCTTTTTTTTTTTTTTTTTTTTTGTGTGTGTGTGGTTTTTTTTGTTGTTTTTTTTTGGTTTTACGGCCCCTTCAAGGTTATTTCACTGTTTTACGAGTACAAGGAAATATTATTCAGCAAATAACTCAAAATAACTCAAAGGAGGCATTTAGAGTCCAAAAAACGGAATGAAAAGATAATTATCTTTTTTTTTTGTGGTTTTGGTTTTACGCCCCCTTCAGGATTATTTCACTAATTTAAGGGTAAAAAAAAAATACTGTTCAGCAAATAAACAAAGGGCATATTGAATCAAAAAACAGAATGAAAAGATAATTATCTTTTTTTCTTTTTTTTTTTTTTTTTTTTGTTGGTGTTATTTTTTTGGGGGGTTTTACGACCCCTTCAGGATGGTAAAAGCAGTTTTGCTGTTCAGAAAATAACCCTAACGAAATTATTTCACTATTTAAAGGGTAAAAAATTACTGTTCAGCAAATAACCCTGAAGGGGCATTTTGAGTCCAGAAACAGAATGAAAAGACATTTATACTTTTTTTGTGTGGTTTTGGTTTTATGGCCCTTTCAAGATTATTTTACTTAGTTCGAGCCGATCATTAATGAGAGGTCGGCGAAACCCGAGGTACCGGAGAAAACCATCTGACCTTCCGTTGCAGAAGTTGGCGTCTCACATGTTGCCCGAGCGAGACTCGTACCTACAGCAGTGAGAGACCGAATGATTAAATGTCAGCGTTCTTTCCCATTAGGCCACGGGAGTCCGAAAAGATATTTGACAGATAGAAATAATATGACATATGCGTTTTAGGATTCTAGGTGCCAGTTTGGGATAAAAAAAGAATAAGAACATTAAATTCCTTCCTTTCATTAAAGAAGCCAAACAAAAATACAATTTTTCGTTTCCCCGCCCAAAAATAGATTATAGATGATCAATAAAAATGAAAAGAGAAAAAAGAACTTATTTCCCATAAGACAATTATTATCAAGTCATAACTTTTCCAAAAAAAAAAAAAAAAGAAAAAAAAAGGAGGTAAAAATGAAAAATAAATAAGAAAGAAAGAATCTTAATAAGAAAGAAAAAAAGACGACAATTGTCTTAAAGAAATATTGACTGTTGAAAAAAAAGAAAAATATATATAGAAAGTCTTATTTTCTTCAGTCAGTATTCTTTTCCAATGAATAAGACTACTTTCCAGGTACATGTGTTAAGCTAAATCCAAAGTTCACTATGAACATCAAGTGCACTAGATATCAAGATTGAGCTTCAAGTGCACTAGGGTTTGTGCATGAGTTGCACTTCATTGCTCAAAGTTAGTGCTGTCGTTGTGCACTACAAGTGCAACTGGGTTGCACGAGGGTGTCAAGTTTATCTCTGACCTATCTGTAACTCCGCAAAAATTTGATGAAATTTGTCCATTTGCGATTCAAAACCTGATCTCCTTACTGTCAACAGATATAGCAAGTTTGGTTAACTTTCCTTGTTATTTACTAAAGTTATCATCCGGAAACGAATATATGGGCGTGTCTTGGGCAGATAACCGTAAAAATTTGACGAAATTTTGCCATTAGCAATTCCGAACCAGATCTCCTTAATGTCAATGCATATAGCAAGTTTGGTGAAAATCCCTTGTTATTTACTCAAGTTATCATCTGGAAACGAAAATATGGGCGTGTTTCGGGCAGATAACTCCGTAAAAATTTGATGAAATTTGCCCATTAGCAATCCCAAACCATGTCAATGCATATAGCAAGTTTGGTGAAAATCCCTTGTTATTTACTCAAGTTATAGTCTGGAAATGAAAATATGGGCATGTCTCAGGCAGATAACCGCCAAAAATTGACAAAATTTGCCCATGAGCAATCCCAAACCAGATGTCCACAATATCTATGCACATACCAAGTTTTGTGTAAATCCACTGATGTTTACTCAAGTTATCATCCGGAAACAAAAAACGGACGGATGGACGGACGGACTCATGGACAACCCAACGTGAAACCCTAATCCCTGCCACTATTGTGTGGCAGGGTATAAAAATGGAATGGAAAAGTGTGTTAAGAAGTACTATTTCCCTCTTGCCTCAGCTTTAGTATTTGCATGCATTTATATTATGCATATTTTACATAATATATGTAAATAGCTACCTGAGTGGGAAAGACGGGGAGGGGAGGATGGGGAATGATACCCTAGAACAAAAAACCCTAGTTTTGCAATCTCAAATTTGTATCAGTTTTAAGCATGGCAAGAATTACAACAGTTTTAAAATAAACTATCTAACTGCTATTTACTGGCATATTCATTTTAGTAACTGTATCCATTATAATTAATCTGTCGATAATTTTTGGGTCGATTGTTTACAAAAGAGCCATAGTATACAACCACCAAACAAGAGGCCAACGAGCCAGGGGTCGCTCACCTGAGTGACATAGCCACTGCAGACATGCAGATGTTATGCAACATTTTTCCAATCCTGTCATCACAACTAATGAAAAGATCATCATTTAAGCAGTTCTTAATTTTGAGGAAGAATATATATGGCATGACAGTCAATGCAGCGTGATCATTTGAACAAACTCTCAATCACATTTCAACAGTAGGATCAATGTGAAATTTGGTGGCAATTGGCTAAGTAGTTTCTGAAGAATCATGATTTTATACAGTCATGTAAACAGCACAGTGGCAGGGAAATATAATAAACATAAACAATCTGGGATTTCCTATTGGAATGATTTGAGCTATTTTTTATCTACAAGTCCCCCCCGATGCTTCCTACCAAGTTTCGAGTCAACAGGCCTTTCAGTTCAGAAGAAGAGGCGAAAAATAGATTTTCAAGATGACCGCCATCTTGGATTTTGATCAGAATGATTTTAGCTATTTTTGATCTACAAGTCACCACAATGCTTCCTACCAATTTTCAAATCAATTGGTCCTTTGGTTCAGGAAAATAAGCGAAGTTTCAAGATGGCTGCAATGGCGGACATCTTGGATTTCTGATCCAAAGAATTTAAGCTATTTTAAATCTACAAGTCACTCCAATGCTTCCTACCAAGTTTCGAGTCAACTGGCCTTTCAGTTCAGAAGAAGAAGCCAAAAACAGATTTTCAAGATGGCTGTCATGGTGGCCATCTTGGATTTCCAAAAGGAACAACTTTAGCTATTTTTGATTTACAGGTCACCCCGATGCTTCCTACCTAGTTTAAAGTCAATACGCTTTTTGGTTTCAGGAGAAGAAGCAAAAAATATATTTTCAAGATGGCCGCCATGGTCATCTTAGATTTCCAATCTAAACGATTTTAGCCATTTTTGATCCATAATTCACCCAGATGCTTCCTACCAAGTTTCAGGTCAATTAGCTTTTGGATTTTGGAGAAGAAGCGAAAAATATATTTTCAAGATGGCCACCACTGCGGCACAATTTTAGCTATTTTTGATCTACAAGTCATCCAGATGCTTCCTACCAAGTTTGGAATCAATTGGCTTTTTTCCGTTCAGGAGAAGAAGTGAAAAACAGATTTCAAGATGGCAGCCATGGCAGCCCAATGCTCCCTAACAAGTTTTGAGTCAAGTGGCTTTTGGGTTTAGAAGAAGAAGCGAAAGATAGATTTTCAAGATGGCTGCCATGGTAGCTATCTTGGATTTTTGACTGGCACGATTTTATTTATTTTTGATCAACAAGTAACCCCAATGCTTCCTACCAAGTTTGGAGTCAATTCGCCTTTTGGGTGAGGAGAAGAAGCGAAAAATAGATTTTCAAGATGGTGGCCATGGTGGCTATCTTGGATTTCCGATCGGCATGACTTTTGCTATTTTTAACTTACAAGTCAACCCGATGCTAAGCAAGTTTGAAATTAATTGGCCTTTCGTTCAGGAGAAGAAGCAAACATTAGATTTTCAAGAGAGCGGCCATGGCGGCCATCTTGGATTTCCAATCGGAAAGATTTTAGCTATTTTTTATCTACAAGTCACCCCGATGCTTCCTACCAAGTATCGAGTCAATTGGCTTTTAGGTTCAGGAGAAGAAGTGAAAAAATAGATTTTCAAAATGACAGCCATGGTGGCCAGCTTGAATTTCCAGTTGGAACGATTTTAGCTATTTTTTATCTACAAGTCTTAATGCTTCCTACTAAGTTTCAAGTCAATTGCCTTTTGGGTTTAGGAGAAGAAGAGAAAAATAGATTTTCAAGATGGCCACCAGCGGCCATCTTGCATTTTCAATCGGCACGATTTTAGCTATTTTTGATCTTCAAGTCACCCCATTGCTTCCTACCAAGTATAGTCAATTGGCCTTTTGGTTGAGGAGAAGAAATGAAAAATAGATTTTCAAGATGGCGACCATGGCAGCCATCTTTGATTTCGGAATTGCAAGATTTTTAATCTAAAAGTCACCCCAATGCTTCCTAGCATGTTTGGAGTTAATTGGCCTTTCAGTTTAGGAGAAAAAGTGAAAAAACAGATTTTCAAGATGGCAGCCATGGTGGCTATCTTCAATTTCCAATCGAAATGATTTTAGCTATTTTTGATTTACAAGTCACCCGATGCTTCCTACCAAGTATCAAGTCAATTGGCTTTTCGGTTCAGCAGAAGACGTAAAAAATTGATTTTCAAGATGGTGGCCATGGTAGCCATCTTGGATTTCCGATCTGAAAAATTTTTAGCTATTTTTGATCTACAAGTCATCCTGATGCTTCTATCCAACCAAGTTTCCAGTCAATTGGCTTTTGGGTTTAGGAAAAGAAGCAAAAAATAGATATTCAAGATGGCCACCATGGCAGCCATCTTGGATTTTCGATTTTAGCTATTTTTGATCTACAAGTAAACCTGATGCCCTTACCAAGTTTGGAGTCAACTGGCATTTTGGTTGAGGAGAAGAAGCGAAAGATAGATTTTCAAGATGGCCGCCATACCAGCCATCTTGGATCTTTGATAGGCACAATTTTAGCTACTTTTGATTAACAAGTAACCCTGATGCTTCCTACCAAGTTTGGAGTCAATTGGCCTTTTGGGTGAGGAGAAAAAGTGAAAAATAGATTTTCAAGATGGTGGCCATGGCTGCTATCTTGGATTTCTGATCTGCAGGATTTTAGCTATTTTTAACCTACAAGTCACCCTGATGCTTCCTAGCAAGTGTGGAGTTAATTGGTCTTCTTTTCTTTAAAAGTGGAACCCACAGGTAGATGTGGGATACACTACAGGGTTCCAGTTATTTTTTTATTTTACAAGGACAAAAATGACCTGAGTTCTTAATTATTAATGCTGTCTTGTAGATTTAATAAGATTCCAAAACTTATCAATTTTTGTAAAAATGGCAAAAAAGCAATACTGATATTTACTCTGTGATAACCAACTTACCTGTAGCACTAGATTACAAACTGTTTCACTGAACAATAAATTAGGCTATATTAAATGTTTGGAGCAAATTATATTTTTCTGTGAAAAATGTAAATTTATACCATTAATTTTAGTCAAATAAACTAAGTATATACCCAAATATAACTATATAGTTCATAAACATTCACTTGCATGAAAAAAATAAAAATAAAAATCTGAATCAATTTTGTTAAAATGGTTACCCTTCCCTTCTAAATAAATAAAATATGACTCCTGAAAGACAAATCTTCATAAGATGGATCTGCTTCTTCATAGAACTAGTATCTTCCTAAATAAAAGGCCGCAGGCCAAGTGTGCCCCCGACGTTTGAAATGCCAGTACACGGTGAATATGTCTATAACATATATGTCCTAAACAATGTTTTGATACTTTACAACCCTTTCAACAGACTATTTTTTTAATTTTCCTAAATGTTGTAAGGAACAATTTACGGAAAAAAAGTGATCTCCAAATTATTTAAGTTGAACTGGTACACATTAAGGGAAACCAACTGTGTCATTTTCAGTTTTGCCTCCCTTCTTAATGATATGATCACCTTTAGGTCATGGGAACAATATCTGGATAGTTTCATCAAAATCCCCTGAAAACTGTAAGAGGAGCTACAGAGATACTGATAATAATTTCTGTTGGCAACATGACTAAAACTAACTAAGGGCCATAAATCTTGTAAGAAAAGTAGTCAAGTGCACCTTGGTATAATATGAGCCTCTTCAGGTAGTGGGAACAATAACTGAAAGGTTTCATCCAAATTCATTGAAAACTGCAAGCAGTCTTGCAGGGCCAAGACTTTATATAGACAAAAATAAGAAAGGGAAATAACTTTGGTAAAAAGCAGTACAGCATGACCTCGTCAAAATATGATCATCTTCAGTCTTGGGAACAATAACTGGAAAGTTTCATCAAAATCCCTTGAAAACTGTAAGAGGTGTTGCGGAGACAAGATTGTGCCTACGGACAAACAGACAGAGGGACTGATAGACAGAATGAAGGATGAACCCAATCCTATAGTTCCTTTGAATAATGTTGGGGGACAACAATAACTGGAAAGTTTCATCAAAATCCCCTGAGAACTGTGCAGTGAAAAGATTGTGTCTAGGGATGGACAGACAGACCAACATCGAGGAACAACAAACCCTTGAGAACTGTACGAGGAGTTGTGGAGACAAGAACTTCAGTTGATAAAATGGCTAAAACTGACAAGGAGCCATAACTCTGTAAAAAGCAGTCAAGCGTAACTTAGTATAATATGATCCTCATCAGGTCATGGCAACAATAACTGGAAGGTTTCACTAAAAGCCACTGAAAACTGCAAGAAGAGTTGCAAAAACAAGACTTACCGTCATGCCAAGTGAGTTGGGATGCCACACCTACTTCTGTCATACGGCCGGATTGCCTGATCCGGGTTGTTGATGCGTATCCACGTGCTGAACGACAAACAGTGCGGATCCGAATCGGTTTGGTTTTTTCAGAGGCTGACTGATCTGGATCTGCACTGTTCGTAAAGGCGGGATACATCCGGGTTCAGCAGGATTGGGGTTGATAATATCCAAATGGTTACTTACAGAAGTTTATAGTTTCAAAGTAGCAGAACAGAAAGACTGAAAAACCGTCGAAATAAATTTATGTAATCCATGACACATACAAATGTTTTCTACTAATACTGTCGAGGCGTGGTCTGAAATCCTCGTGCTCGCACGATTTTTATATACACCTGACTGGTTGCAACTGTTTATGAATGAATTGGCACTATTGTGTACATGGTATGTATTGATCGATCAGGTTGACCTGTCGCTCTAGATAATCTTTGATACTCATGGGGACACGCCCACTGTACAATTTAAGCACAGTAGTCTGAAATACTTCAGTCTATGAAATGCAGATACTCGATAGCCAGCTAGGATCGTTCCTGTTTATGCAGTGGGCATAGACCTGTGGGTCGGAGCGACGTGTCAGTTTGGTTGGCCTATACGATATTTATTCGTTTATTTATTTATCTATTTATTTAAGTATCTGTTTATCTAAATTGCTAAATTATTTATTCTCAGCATTGTGGTTGCTGGTCAAAAAGGAAAAAAAAAAAAAAAAAAAATTGCCATATCTAACCGAGACCAGGCAGAACTTGCAGAGCGACATCCTGGGCCACATCCAAGCAGAGCTGAACTGGTGCCTTAGTTTACTTTTTATACGATTCCGGCTGGCCCATTTGTGCAGAGTGGACTCTTCCTCCTTGTTTTTGGTTAGGTTGATTCCCTAATTAAGGGGTGTCTGGCTGGTTTTCGTTGTTGTCGTATTTTGTGGGGATTTTTGAGCTTTATGCAAACAGTGTGGACCATAATTGGATCCCGTGTTCTGCGGCATCTGAGCTGGGTCTGCACTGTTTGCGTATGTCCGTTTTATGGTACGCTGGGCTTGAGTTGGTTGATGAAGTTAACTCTGGACTAGACCACATGTCTCTGCATGTTCTGCCGGGTCCCGGCTCATTAGTTATGAGGACATTACCAGGTTTAACATATTTACTATGCACTCAATGCTTAGTACGCTGACGACGGATGACATTTCGGTTTTCTGTCTTACTTTTCCTACGGAGTGGGGGTCCTGGCATGCCATGCAGGTCGTCTCCAAAGTGGCGGTTGGCATGATGTGTCAGGGGCTATTCTCTGGAATCGGGAGATATTGCCGATCTGTCGTCTGCTGAACTGACCCAGATCTCTAACTATCACCCTTAAATTGCATTTGAATGTACTGCGCGAAACTGAGTATATGTAGCACTACTGCATTCAGAATTTTATTTGTGTTGTGGGGCTGCATATTCTCCCCTTGAAAGGCATTGATCGCAATACTAGCGAGGATACTAATCATACATGTACTATGTTTATCATTAAAGTAGGCTAAGCTGAAAGATACTTAGAACTAATTAATATGTATAACTGTCACCTAAGCTACCATTTAAGTTAATATGTTGTTCCTTGTATGTCATGTAAAATGACTTAAGAGAATAAATGTTTTGTCTGTCTGTCTGTCTGTTAAAAAATTGCCAAAGGACCCTAACTCTGGTAAAAATCAGTTTAGCATGACCTCAATAAAATATGATCATCTTCAGGTTATGGAAACAATAACTGGAAAGTTTTTTCAATATACCTTGAGAAATGTAGGTGGAGTTGCAGAGACAAGAACTTCTGTTGATATTAGGCTAAAAACTGACAAAGGGCCATAACTCTGGTAAAATGCAGTAAAGCTTGACCTCGGTATAATATGATCCTTTTCAGGTCATGGCAACAATAACTGGAAGGTTTCACTAAAATCCACTGAAAACTGCAAGAAGAGTTGCAGAGACAAGACTTACTCTTAAAAAAATGCAAAAGGAGCCTAACTATGGTGAAAATCAGTTGAGCATGACCGCAATAAAATATGATCATCTTCAGGTCATGGAAACAATAACTGGAAAGTTTCATCAATATCCCTTGAGAAATGTAGGAGGAGTTGCAGAGACAAGAACTTCTGATGATAAATGGCTAAATCTGACAAAGGGCCATAACTCTGGTAAAAAGCAGTCAAGTGTGACCTCGGTATAATATGATCCTCTTGAGGTCATGGCAACAATAACTATAAGGTTTCACTAAAATCCACTGAAAACTGCAAGAGGAGTTGCACAGACAAGACTTTTTGTTAAGAAAATTGCCAAAGGACCGTAACTGTGGTAAAAATCAGTTGAGCATGACCTCAATAAAATATGATCTTCTTCAGGTCTTTGAAACAAGAACTGGAACGTTTCAGCAATATCCCTTGAGAAATGTAGGAGGAGTTGCGGAGACAAGAATTTCTTTTGATAAATGACTAAAACTGATAAAGGGCCATAACTCTGGTAAAAAGCAGTAACGCATGACCTCTGTATAATATGATCCTCTTCAGGTCGTGGTAACAATAACTGGAAGGTTTCAATAAAAACCACTGAAAATTGCAAGAGGAGTTGCAGAGACAAGACTTACTGTTAAAAAATCGCCATTTAGGACCGTAACTCTGGTAAAAATTGGTTGAGCATGACCTCTATAAAATATTATCATCTTCAGGTCATGGAAACAATAACTGGAAAGTTTCATCAATATCCCTTGAGAAATGTAGGAGGAGTTGTGGAGACAGGAACGTCTGTTGATAAATGGCTTAAACTGACAAAGGGCCATAACTCTGGTAAAAAGCAGTCAAGTGTGACCTCAGTATAATATGATCCTCTTCAGGTAATGGCAACAATAACTGGAAGGTTTTACAAAAATCCACTGAAAACTGCAAGAGGAGTTGCAGAGACAATTTAAAATCTCAACACAAACAAAGCTCTAATGCTTAACCAGTTATTTTCAACCCTTACCCTACCATGTTTTTCTCTTAGAGAATTTGACCCCCACCTTCCTGACTAATACTGTATCAAAGTCGAGTTAGTGGGTATAACATTCCCATATGTTTCTTATGACTGAGACCATAAAACTCTGCAGAGATGCCAATAAAATGATGCTTCATTACACAATTAGTAAAGTAATACTGATAAGAATGTTAACTAGAATCCCACATGAATAATTCTTAATCATATACCACAATGAAGTAGCTCAAAACTGAATCCAAAATCTGCATCTGCATACAAAGTTAATCAAATTTCAAGTTTTAAGCAGTTTTCTACGTTAAAAAATAAAAAAAAAAAAATGATTAAATATAATAGTGCAGGGCACCAGTGTAATCAGAGAAAAGAAGTCCCCCAGGTGAATCTGGTAATGCGGCCTGCTATGAACAGACTCATTATGTACGGAGAGCTTAGGACAGTAACCATAAAACATCTGGTTAAATTATCAGTTGAGCATGAATTTTTTTGCCATTTTTTTTTTTCTAAGAGAAAAACATGTCATGCCATGGGAATTTCTCAACAATGCTGCATTGACAACCAAAATATCTAAAACACAAATAATCATATGTGTCTATTGTGTGTGCACGATGATATGCTGAACTTCTAGCAAAGCACAAAATTAAGTAAAGGATATACTAGACACCACAATTTCCATGTGTTTCCTATGGCTTTCGGTACACCTTCAGCATGCAAAAAATAATTCTGCCAATATCCGTGAAGCAGGTGGTCTGAGATTTACTCCACAGACACGGATATTAATGGGCAATTTAATGTAATTCCCATTTTTCAAATAATTTACTCAAAACATTTTTATTGCTTATGGAACACAGAAAATGCAAAGTTTGTTTTCCTTTTTTGAGTCATTGAATGCCTAACCCATGTGACTCTAATTTGTTTCACATTTATTACCCATGGTTAAGCATTCATTCATTACATAGGCATTTAAAAGCCAGGATAATTCAGCTTTAAGTTCAAATTTGCATTATTTATTTAAATTTATCAAAATTACTGAACAGGCTGTACGTGCTATCTTGTAATATTGGCATTAATTTAAATGCTGAAAATACCTTTGGAAGGCTAAGTGTGTCTACTGTCTTGTTATTATGTATACACCAACCTCGGTGGCTCAGTTGGATGCGCATCGGGCTGGAAACTGGAGGTAGCGGGTTGAGCCCTGGCCAAAGTCGGCAACATTCTTTTGTGGTGATTCATCATGAAATAACTTTTATGGTCATTCTCCCCCTTCCTCTGATTCAAGAAGGGCAGTTGTCAGTTTCTGGTGAAAGAATGTGCACAATACTGGTTATAACTGTTTAGAGAACTAAGCCTGCCAGTAAACATGTGGTTTGGTAAAACTGACCACGCTGAACATGACCCCATTGGGATAAATGGACTGTAAAACCTCAACACAAACAAATCATGCAGTGCATCTAAAGGAATATTTTATTTCTCATGTTTTGGGGCATTTTATGCAAATGAACTATTCTGTATACCTTAGCTGACATATTAGATCAAAACAATGACTATACATCCTTATAACATGATTAAAGCATGCTCATGTTGTGATCCATGCCTGCCTTATCACGTGACAAAATTAAATAATTTTCTATAGGAAAACTTTAACTATGCATTAAAATATAGATGAAGTTACACATTGCGAAATTATGTTTTATTACTGTTTTTGTTTATGGTTCAAAGTAAGCAAATACAACAAAATCACATGTTGTATATTTAACATGCATGTACATCATCACGCATTTGAAAGGTATAGGTGCTCGTATTTGTAAATATTTAAGAATATATCAATAGATACTGATTTATATATGACCTTGACTTTCCAGTCACATGAAGTATCTTTTTGGAGATAATCTACCATAAGAATACCATCAGCATCCAAAAAGCCAAGGCCATAAACTTCCCATTGTCGAACCAGATTTTGCCTTCTTTGGTGGGCTGAGCCAGGGTGATTCCATTGTTTAGACTGTTATTTGGATTCTGGTATGAAATGTTGGACCCAAGTTTCATACATAGTCACACACCTCAACAGAAACTTATCAGGATCTGTCTCAAAAAGGTTCAGATTAGCAAGTGACATATTCTGTCTTGTGTGCTTCTGATCAACTGTCAGAAGTCTGGGTACCCAACAGGCTGAGAGTTTTCTCATATTCAGATCTTCTGTAGGAATAGAATGCACTATTTCCTGGGAAATCCTTACAGTACTAGCTATGCATCTCTCTGTAACTCATCTGTCACCCATAACCATATCATGGATTTTAGTGACTATTTCGAATATCATGGCCTTTAGTGACTATTTTGAGAGTTGCCACAGTAAGGGCCCTCCAGAATTGGGGTCAACCTCTAGGCTCTCCTTGCCATGCTTAAAATCTGATACCCTCCTTTTTTTATGGTAGCATAATTATGAATTAAGTGACATTCTTCCTCAGTGTTGCTACAATAACAGCATGAATAGCCTTGCCACATTAAGATGCCCTCCAGATCGGGGGTCAACCTCTAGGCACTTCTTGCCATGCTTAAATTCTACTACCCTCCTTTTTTTATGGTAGCATATAAAGTGACACTCCTCCTCAGTGTTGCTACATAAACAGCATGAAAAGCCTTGGGTGCTATTTAGTCCCTTTTTCTGCAAATAGTATTACCATGCATTCAGTAATTTTGTCTGTTTTGCAAATTCATGTGTCCTGTTAACCATAACGTGTTACGACATTGACATATGCTGACCAAATAACATGGGCTGTTGGTTACATAACTGTAACAAGACATGGCAGGCAATACAAATCCCCTCGCACAAGACTACTTGGTGTGGGTAAACAGTGAACTGGGGAATTTTATGACATATAAGAGTAATGTGACTAAAGAGACAAAAAGCCTGTGACCTTAATGTAAAGGTCATGACTATGACCCTGACATTAAGGTACATTATTGTCAACATTCAGATCATCAGGTTGGAAGAGATAAGATCTCACAAGATAGAAAATATTTCAGTCATGTCAACCTCGACCTTGAGCCCAGGACCCTGAAAGTCAAACTTAATTGCTCAAGATCACGGTATATAGACGTTTCGTAGCCTATCTGTGCAAACAAGCGTTTCTAGAGACCTATTTGTTCTGGCAACATAGCCTATCTGTAGTAAACAATAAATGAGGCTAGTAGGGCATTGAAAAGGTCAGGCAAATATTAATTATGGTCATTTATATCAATAAAATCTCAATGCTTCGGAACTCTAACAATATTTATTAGCTTAAATTAAACTGTGATTGTCTCACAAATTGCGGAGAAATACTTTAAACATGCTACAGAAAGTGGAACGAGCATGTCAGCTGAAGGCCAGAAGAGACAAAAACACATTTTCAGCAATTTTAAAAAGTTTCCCATCCTTTTTTCAGTGGTATATCAAAATTATCTGTAGAACAAATAAATTGTTACAATCTACGGGTCTCATGAGTATTTACATTTCAACTTAAATGCGTGAAATTTGAAAAATAAATGGATAGTGATTCTATTTGTTTCTGACAATGGAGCCTAAACACTAATCTGGCTAGGAAGCCTATTTGTAAAAATACATGGACTCGAAGCATGTCTGATAATCGTCAATGTATTTATGAATTGTTCTGGACTTTTGTTCCGTTTTATCATGGCCCGAGCCAGTAGTCACTTGTTGAGTAATACATCATTCTTTCATTATTTATTTATTAGTTTTTAATTTCATTTTTTTAGAGGGGTGGATGGGGGTCGGGGAGAGAGAGAGACTGATCATATCACGAAAGTGGCGGAGGTTTGATGAATTTTTTAATGCAAAAATTTACTGTACGCCTTATCACAGTGTTCAATAAATCATGATGAGTGCATCGATGTTACCTAGGGAACCAATGTACTGTATTTGGTCCGTGATGTTACAGCATCAGTTTTAATAGGCAAGTCCACTACTGAGAATCCAACATACAACTATAGAACTGTAACACCCGAAACTGTCGAAAACGTAGAAAGTTGAAGACAACCTACATGCCTTATAATGGGCACAACATGAAAATTAAAAGTTTCTGATGTTAGCATGTTTGAATATATTAACAATATTGATTGATTGCGTTGGGGTTTAATGACACGTCAACCCTTGTTGGTCATTTTATGTAGTTTCCCAGACAACCAGACAATGGGAGACAAGAAATAGAAGAGACAGTAGAGGAGGTGAAAGTCTGCGGGACAGAGGAGAAAGAGGAAAATGAATGAAAGTGGAGAATCAGAGGAAATAAAAACATTGCCCCTCTACCATTATCTGTTTCAAGGACAGCAGACCTTGCCCAACTATCAGCTAATATCAGTTGGACGCCCCGATGATGCAAGGTACATGACACCTTTGCCTCACACAACCACACAAAATAATATCACGGACAGGAATCGCCATACTTAAATTTTCACAATTTTTAATGCCATAGAGCCGCAATCCATATTCTTCAGGTATCTTATCTTTGTTCCTTCATACCTCTCCCTACCACGAAATGGAAGGCTAGGTGCACCATCCTGTTTCGTGTATTTCATCCGAAATGCACACACTTTAATTTTCCACGTATTCAGGATGACCATTGGACCTAAACTTTTGTCATTGCTTTGATAAAAATTGGTGTAAAATTGGATTTTGCTCGTCGCTACTAGACGTTTTGACTAGTTTTACATAGTGACACAGGTTTTTTGGTCGGGTGGCGAAGTTCGACTCCATTCATCCATTTGTTATGACGAAGTAAGGGCAACATGTTTTAAGCACAAGTTTATGGGTTACATTATAAAACAAGAGGACCATGATGGTCCTATATCGCTCACCTGAGCAAACAGATTTGCATACTTATATTAGTGTTGAAGTTTCAGCCAAGTTCACTGCTCTAAATTTTATAGCCCTGCACCCCCCACCCCCCACCAACCCCCCACAGCAGCCATGTTTTTTTTCTTTTTAACGCATCATGACAACTAAATCTTGAAAGAGGGTCACCAAAGGAACATTTCTGCCAAGTTATATTGAAATTGGTCCAGTGGTTTCTGACAAAAAGATTTTTAGAGTGTTTTATATTGCTATAAAGCCCTACCCCCTAACAGCCATTTTTTTCTTTTTGACGAATCATGACACCTTGAAAAAACTTGGTTGAGGGTCACCAAAGGAACAATCTGTTTACCAAGTTAAACCAAGTTAAATTGAAATCAGTTCAGTGGTTTCTGACAAGAAGATTTTCAAAGTTTTCTATCTAGATATATAGGGAAAATAAGCCTCACCCCCTAACAGCCATGTTTTTTTGACAAATCAGGATTGCTTGAACATTCTTGGTAGAGGGTCACCAAAGCAACATTGAAATCGGTCAGGGGTATTTGACAAGAAGAATTTCAAAGTTTTCTATACAGATATATACGGAAAATAAGCCCCGCCCCCTCTGGGGGCCATGTTTTTTGACGTATCATGAAGGCTTGAACAATCTTGGTAGAAGGTCACCATTCCTGTCAAGTTACATTGAATTCGGTGTAACGGTTTCTTACAAAAAGATTTTTAAAGTTTTTTATATAGCGGCCATGTTTTCTGACGAATAATGACAGCTTGAACAACCTTGGTAGAGGGTCACCAAAGAAACATTCCTGCTAGGTTATATTGAAATCGGTCCAGTGGTTTCTGACAAGAAGATTATTAAAGTTTTCTATATAGATATATAGGGAAAATAAGCCCCACCCGCTAGCGGCCATGTTTTTTGACAAATCACGATTACTTGAACAATCTTGGTAAAGGGTCACCAAGGAAGGGTCACCAAGGTAACATGTCTGCCAAGTTATATTGAAATCAGTCCAGTGGTTTCGGACAAGAAGATTTTTAAAGTTTTCTATATAGATATATAGGGAAAATAAGCCCCGCCCCCTGGCGGCCATGTTTTTTGACGAATCCAAATGGCCTGAACAATCTTGGTAGTGGATCACCAAAGGAATATTTCTGCAAAATTATAGGAAATCAGTCCAGCGGTTTCTGACAAGAAGATTTTTAAAGTTTTCTATATAGATATATAGGGAAAATAAGCCCCGCCCCCTAGTGGCCATGTTTTTTGACGAATCCAAATGGCTTGAACAATCTTGGTAGAGGATCACCAAAGAAACATTTCTGCAAAATTACATTGAAATCGGTCCAGTGGTTTCTGACAAGAACATTTTTAAAGTTTTCTATATAGATACATAGGGAAAATAAGTCCCGCCTCCTGGCGGCCATGTTTTTTGACCAATCCCAATGGCTTGAACAATCTTGGTAGAAGATCACCAAAGGAACATTTCTGCAAAATTATATTGAAATCGGTCCAGTGGTTTCTGACAAGAAGATTTTTTAATTTTTTAGTTAAAAATCTATTTTTAGCTCCTGTGACCTAGATATGCAATGGACCGGAACCATTTGAACAACTTTGAAAGAGGACCAACCAAGGATCATTCCTGTGAAGTTTGGTCAAAATCCAATCAGTGGTTTAGGAGGAGATGTTGTTTAAAGATTGTGGACGGACGGACGGACATATGGACGACAACGACGACAACGACGACGCCGACGCCGACGCCGACGACGGACGGTGAGTGATCACAAAAGCTCACCTTGAGCTTTCAGCTCAGGTGAGCTAAAACTGGTGATTGGCAAAAAGATAAACAGTATATTCAAAAATTGACTTGCTTTAGATGTTGGTCTAGTAGTCTGTCGATATCAAAGGCAGAGCAAATATTTGTTTGAAACGCATAAGGGAACGTACCTGGGGCAGTTGAGGATAGTTGAAATTTGTAAAAAAAACATAAAATAAAAGTGTCCCTTTGCTTGAAAAAATAACGGACTGTGAAAAATATTTTCGGGCTCCCGGGCTGTTGATCACAGATGGACGGATAACGGATGCACGAATGGACGAATGGACAGAAAAGATAATGTTGCTCTTGCACACCTAACTTAAAGGGAAGTGATGTAGCAAGTTTGGTTGAATTCCACCTTGTGGTTTAGGAGAAGATAACATGACGGACAGACAAACGGACGAGAGATGCACAAAAGGATGGGCGCATGCAAAAAAGTTGCTCTCACATACTCTTACCATGAGGGGAAGAGATGCAGCAAGCTAAGTTGAATTCCACCCAGTGACCAAGGAGGAGATGGTGTGATGGACAGATGGGCAGACGATGGATGCACAGACTGATGGATGCACAGAAAAATAATGTTTTTCTCACACATCCTTACCATGAAGGAAAGTGACAAGCAAGATTGGTCAAATTCCGCCCAGTGGTTTAGGAGGAGAAAGCCTGATGGACTGATGGATGGACGATGGATGCAAGGACGGACACACAGAAAAATGATGTTGCTCTTGCAAACTCTTACCACAAGGGGACCTGATGGAGTAAGTTTAGTTGAATTCCACCTAGTGGTTAAGGAGGACAGACAAATAGACGGACGACGGATGCACGGAAAAATAATGTTGCTCTGGCACACAATTACCACGAGGGGAAGTGATGTAGCAAGTTTGGTAGCTCCCCCCAGTGGTTTAGGAAGAGATAGCGTGATGGACTAACAGAGGAACGAACATACGGTTGGAGGGACCGACAGACGGAAGAAGGCGTAACAATATACCCATTGTTTTGGGGTTTTTTTAAAGTGGGGGATTAAAATATTTCAAAATATTGTATGGTGAATTTTTTACCCAAAGTGCTAAACATCAATTTTCAGCAGACAACATTTTGAAATATTATCTCATTTTTCCCAGGAAACAGGATTTGATATGTCATGCAAATTGTCTCCAATAGGGACAATTTGCATGAAATGCCAAATTGTGTTTTCTGGAAAAATAAGAAAAGTATCATCTCGATATGTTGTCTGCTGTTTGATTGCCCAGAGAGTGCTAAACATCAATTTTCTGCAGACGACATTTTGAATTATTTTCTTATTTTTCCCAGACATAAGATTTGACATTTCATGCAAATTGTCTCCAATTTGCATGAAATGTCAAATTATGTTTTCTGATTTATTTAAACAAAAAGTAATATATTTTGCCATTGCGGTTCATACCTGTGACGGTACTTGTTTTCTGATGCGTTAGGGAGTTTCATACCCCTACGCCACAATAACAGTTAATTTTCTTCCTAACAATATTTTCGATTTAAACAAAATTTTCAGGATATTTAGATACTTATGTGCCTCTGCAGCTGGTAGTAAATTTACAAATTTTGAAGGCCACATTGTAATGCGAGGCTACTTGGTAATTTCCGTAAGGGGTTTGGGTTAAAGGCTTCATACGCGATCAACCATATTATAGATGTTGAATCTCGTGTGAACTTATATATTATAGATGTTGAATCTCGTGTGAACTTAATAAGTCAATTTATATACGAAATACGGTCTAATTGTTATTTTGCATGTGCTAACTCGCATAATTTGGTGCTTGAAATTGATAGGGATAACAAACAAATCCACTTCAGTTTGCAAAATATTGACGCGAGCGAAAAGGATGAAACACTTTATTACAAAAGTGACAAAACTTTTGACAAAAGTAATAGTGTCAAAACTTTTGTAAGGAACCTGTAGACGTGCTCTTTCTCATGCAATTATGAGGAACAGAGATATATATGTTGTTTTTTTCCAATATTAGGGGAAGGATAGTAAAAGCAACATGTGGATTTCTCCAGCCAGGGTTATTATTCAATTAGCCATTGAGTAAGTACTGTCCTAGACATGGCAAAAGCATCAAGGCACTGCTTCTGATATGCATGTCACTGGCAGCAGTATTGCTAGCCAGGAACAAGCATCTGTGAAATATATGTAACAGAAAGGAGAAAAAATCCAAATCACATTTTTCCCCGACCGGGGATCGAACCTGGTCCACCGGATTCAAAGTCGAGCACTCTACCACATCGCTATAAAAGCCGGCTTCCACCGCAAGGCAGTAGAAGTGTATCATATACCTGGTAACTGCTACATCCCTCCTTCCTATAACGAGACATTTGTATGCATTCATGCCAATACAAATGTCGTGCAAGCTCCGAGTGACAACCCAGCACTTGCTTCGCCCATCAGGCTCCAAGGCTGACCCCCACACTGGCCACCAAATGTAATAAGAAAGGAGAAAAAATCCAAATCATATTTTTCCCCGACCGGGGATCAAACCCAGTCCGCCGGATTCAAAGTCCAGCACTCTACCACGTCACTATAAAAGCCGGCTTCTGGCGCAAGGCAGTAGAAGTGTATCATATACCTAACTGCTACATATATGTTGGTAAGGCAAAAAAAAACTGTTTGCAGATCCAGGCTTTAGTTTTGTATTATGCGCAATACAATTAGGAAAACTGATATGACATCCGGCCAGGTACATATGTATGTTTTGTTTACTGTGAGTCACATGCCTTTTTACTATTTCATATTGCGTGGGTATATTCAACACGTGTTTCTTATGATGCTATAGGTAAAGAGGCATACCCAAAGTAACTAGATAATTAGAAATGAGACCAAAGGACGCGGATGCCCCCTGAAAAACTTAAATGCAATTTGCTTACACTGAAAAACTTAAGCGCAAATTGCTAATACCATCTCGGACGCGGACGGAGACGTGGGGACAGGACAGGGTAAAACGATATGCCCTTTCCACCATTTTTCGAGTGCAGGGGCATAAAAATGCAACAGTCACATGTACATGTATACCAGGCATTGATGGGTCTGGTTAGCTCACTCATTGCTTTCTTGGGCAATTGGTTACAGGGAGAAAAATTACACTCTTCTATCCTGTTTCCGTAGAGGCCACCTTTTAATTAATGTAAGCTTCCAGATTTAAACTTTTGTCATGTTAAATAAGCAAAAAAAAAAAAAAAAAAAAACACGCTCTATATGATATTAAATTTGGGTCGCTTTCTTTTGCATCTAAAACAATTGTAAATTACTGTGCAAAAAATGTCTCAAATTTTGGACTACACTTGATCTTATCTCTGTGTAGGCCTACATGCAAAGAAATCCACTGCGAAAAAAGTCAAAAATCAATCTGCATTCTTGATTATTTATGGCTTTAATATGATCAGACTTTTAAGTAACCGATCAGCTGTTTCTCCGTAACCTATAGGTATCCTTAGCCATGTGCGCAAATCATTATCCCGTGCCACAAAATGCACATATTTGTCAAAGCAAATAGCCTCAAGATATGTCACTTATTTCACAAGTGGGGAGAGTTAAATGGCTGATTCAGAAAAGGCAGTTTTCATTCCCAGCTGAAGACTGTGTGGTATAAAATAAGAATATTGACTCTTTTCATTGATTCAAACACATGAAATCAGTGATTCGATGTTGCAAATGTCATTTAGATTTCAACGATACTGTCTTGCGACCAAATAGATTTCTCTAAGCATATCACACTTAATTATGTAAGAGTTATAAAAGTTCTGTAGCATTCGAGTATTTGTGACTTAATTTGTAAATATGTTGCTCTTAATGGCCAAATCCGTGCTCCCTCCCTGTCATGGTCTGTTTACTACAGATAGGCTACGTTGCTAGAACAAATAGGTCTCCAGAAACGCATTTTTGCACAGATAGGCTAGGTAACGTCTATATACCGGGAAGATATTATCATACCCACAAATGTGTGAAGATATATCAAAATCGACTGATAAATGCAGGGGCTAGTCTGAGAGTGATGACAACTTTTTTTTTCTAAAAAATAGCCACAGTTACCTTGACCTTGAGCCCAGCAAGCTTAAAGTTGAATTTGCTCAAGATATTATAAAACCCAACAATTGTGTGAAGATATATCAAAATCCATTGATAAATGCAGGGGCTAGAGCTCGGGGAGGGGGGGGGGGTAACTTCCTATATATGGCATAGTATGGATGTGCGTGCCGAATAGCCCCCTTTTTCAGCACTGCCAGGTATATGATTGGCCCCCTTTTTTCAACAAAAAGTATATGAATGGCCCTATTTTTCTGGATTCCTTTGTGAAAGGCCCCATTTTTCTGACATCCTGGTATATGCACATATTTTTTGCTCAGATATTTTTCGAGGCTGCTTATCCTCTTGGTATTACATGAATTGACTGTGATATTTGTGTAACAACCAGCAAAAAATGGATACAAAAAATCAAAGGGCAGTATATGAATAGATCAACATTTTGGATGATCAAGTATATGAATGGGTCCGTTTTTTCAAAGGCCAGGTATATGAATGGGGTAGGTTTTGAAATACTGGCTCGTACACCTGTACCAAAATTACCCTTAAGTTACCCCCCCGAGGGCTAGAGTGATGACAAATCTCCTTTTTTTTTCTAAAAACAGCCACAGTTACCTTAACCTTGAGCCAGCTTCCTGAAAGCTGAACTTGCTCGAGATATTACACAGTACACACCCAACATTTATGTGAAATAATATTAAAATCCATTGATAAATGTAAGCACTAGAGCGATGGCAAAGTTTGTTCTTTTTTTTCTAAAAATAGCCTTAACTACCTTGATCCTGATAAATGTAAGCACAAGAGCGATGGCAAAGTTGTTTTTTTTTCTAAAAATAGCCTTAACTACCTTGATCCTAGCACCTTGAAAGTTGAACCTGCTCAATTTATTTCAAAGTTCTAAAAGGCTATAAGGTTATTTACAGTGAGTGCCAAATGTAACAGGTGAAAAAATTCTAATCACCAATGCCACAGCCGGGGATCGAACCCAGGCCGTCTGCGTGACAGGCCATTACACTCTACCACGTTGCTATAAAAGCCGGCTTGTACTGCAAGGTAGAGTACAAATGTATCACATACTTCACCTGACAATTAAACTACAGACATTAAGGTGTCAGGTAGCAATATTTGTTCTTGGATTTGCTTACTTTCCAAATTAGACCTTCTGAAGTAGGCACATCGCAATAGAAAAGCGAAACTAGCCCTTTGTTTGTTTGTGTTGCAGTTTTACGGCCCAGTCAACCCAATGGGGTCATGTCAAGTTTACCTAACCACACGTTTACTGGGCAGACTTAGTCCTCTAAGCGGTTAACCAGTATTGTGCACATTCTTTCGCCAGAAACTGACAACTGCCCTTCGTGAATCAGCGGAAGGGAGAGAATGAATGTAGAAAATATTTCATGATCAATCTCCACGAAAGAATGTTGCCGATCTCGAACTCGCGACCTCCTGGTCTTTGCCCAATGGAATAGGAGGAGATAGTGTGACAGACAGATGAACAGACAGACAGACAGACAGGCACTTGCAATATCCCCATCATTAAAGCATGGGGATATTTAAATTGCCCCGCTTGAACCTTACATTCTGAGTTTTAGCTAAATATGCCTGAATTTGGCTGAATATTTCTGAATCATATCTGAATATTTCTGAGTGCTGAATTCTTCGGAGTTCTAGCTGAATATTTCTGAATCATTCCTGAATATTTCTTAAACTTGTCTGAAAATTACTGAACTTTGGAGTTTGAAAAAATAGCTGAAAATGTCTAGATTATGGCTGGAACAGTCCCAATTTCAGGAAAGATTCAGAAATGAGTTCAATGTAGCAGTTCAGAAGTATTCAGCTTAAGTTAAAATCGCTGTTCAGCCAATATTCAGCCATATTTTTTCATAGGCGTAAACAGGGACGGATACCAATTAATGTGACAGATGGTGCAGTTTATCCCCTTACAGAAAACACAAAGAAACTAGTTAAAGATGTTCAAGATTTCACACCATCATCTCTTAATTTACAGTTCAAACCTGGTGCTATAAACTTTCCAATATTTTTGGTTACAAACAAGCATACACAAACTTTACTTGCATAGATCGCCATCTTTATTGTGCCAAAAGACAGCTTTAGAATAGCCCCTTCTCTGCCCTCTTTTTGTGGTTAGTAGAACTGCGGCTAGGGTCACTTTTTTTTTTTTCCAGAGATTATTAAATATAGAGCACAGAATTTGCCCAAATTTCTGGTGGCCTCTCAATGTTTAATGTACTGAAAGGGGGCATGCTTCAGCAAAACAAAAAAAAGAAGAAGAAGAAGATTCCCGCAATTTTCTGAATGATTTTCTTTTTTTCCTAAAAGTATTAAAGAAGTTGTTTTTCATTCATTTTTCTCTGACATGAAAGTAAGGTATCAAATACTGATAAAAATTCAATGATATCACTCATCTTATCAATGGATCTTACATGTTACAAAGGGAAACAGCTTACCTTATACATTACCAAAACAACTCAATTACCAGATAGCATTATGCTGGCAGGAAATGCCAATCATATTCTTTTTTTTTTTTTTTTATTCTGATAATAATCATAAAAGTAAGTATTTTAAGAACTATTTTCTTATTGTTTGCATGTACTGAAGCAGAACTTAGGCTAACTGTTATAACAGTACAAAATGATCTGCTATGAAATGTCTCGCCTATATTACTGAGAAATATAGGTCAAATTGGTCCATTTGCGTAAAACCTCTTGCTCAGCTTTTAATTGGGCACTAGATAAGAAGAAAGAAAAGTAGACACACAAAATATTTAAGGCCACGCAACTTATGGATTTCACCCGTCCCACCTCTGTGTCTCATGGTGGAGCACCCCCTGTATTACAAAGTCCTAAAACCACCTCTGCTTATTAGACAACACTGTAGATTTGGTTTGCTTTACTGTAATACTGGCCCAGAGTATTCATATTTCGTCCACCGATATTGTACACAATATGATCAACATCATATTTCTTCAAAAAGTATGATGTTTCCTTTGCCCTTGTTCATTTATTCGCTATTTATAAGCATCAGAGTGTATATAAAGCAAATATGTTTAACTGAAGAATTTAGTGTTAGCAGGGAGCTATTTTGGGAGCGATTTTAGGTAGTTATTAGGGAGGTATTTTTCAGTTGAATGGATAATTGAAATGCAGTATAGTGAATCTGGTGGTGGTTTACCGCCCCCAATAATAATACTATGATTTGGTTCTTCATATACATTGAGAGTAGACCAGTACAGTTGATGAAATATGAATAATATAGTTTATATTTTCTTACGACAGTCTTATTGTTAACTGCAATTTTTTAGCACTGGCCTGTGTTAATTGTCAAACAAACACATGTTTTCATAACTGTTTTACATTTACAGATTAATGTTTGGCTAGTTCCAGGTTTTAGCTTAGAATGTTTTTTATAAGGGAAAAAATAATCATCAATTTAGCTATCGACAGAGATCATATTAAAAAAGGAAAAATTGGGTGGAACACACTTTTCAACATCTGCTTAAATGCTCCCTGCAAGGATTTAAAACAAAATGCTTGTTTTCAATCATTAACCAGAAGAAACGTGACAGACGACTGAAGTAAAAATAAGAGCCTTGTCATGAGATAACCTTAACTTTATGCCATATGCAAACACTACAAAGGCACATAGTTTGTGCATCTGCACTGTATGCATTACGAAAACACGCCTATTCAAATATACTGAAAATTATACCACCAAAAAATGAAATTTTTCAGATGAAAAATTCTGATAATTTTCATATTTCTGCTAAAAACATAGATTGTGGGTACTCGTTAGAACCGCCTCGACGAGGCAGTTCTAACGAGTGCCCACAATCTACGTTTTAGAGCAGAAATAAGAAAATAATGTATACCCCTGTAAACCCCAGTTTTACTATATAAAAGTGGGTCAAAATTATATAGGCATGTTTTCGTGATGATCAGCACCATTGTTGTTTGCTGTCTAGACAGTATATATACCACATATCAGAAATGTCAACACTCTAGCTAATTGCTGTGACTGAGTAGGCCTATTTGAGTCTTATGTGGTCAAAAACTCAAAAGAAAGATTTTCTCCTGTTGTTGCTCATATTATCTGCACTTTGACAAAGTACAGGGAGACTTTTTAGGGGCATCACTCAGTGCTTAGTACTGGCTGCAACTGGATTAATTAACAATGGAAACAGATAATTTCACTTCTTATTTTACTTTTGGGCTTGCATCAGAAGGGGTATATAAAACACAAATGCAGGATATAATGTCCATATCTGCAATTTTTTAAACATCATTGAAATATTTCACATTGGAAAAATTATTAAATCCAGAAAATAGGAGCTTATTTTGCAGAAAGGAAGTTGTACATGCTGAGAAATAGTTATGCCATAGTTATGTGTTTTTGATATTTTCTGTGCCGAGTTTGAGGTCTTTGTGAACCTGACTCTTTATGACGACTGTCTTTATATTGAATTATTTCCTCTGTCATACATAATACAACTTAATAAAGTCATATTTAGTATGGTTGACTATTGCAGGCCAAAATGACTATTGTGATACCATTACACAAAAAGCTATTAGCCAAAAGCGCTATTGCAATACTATTACTATTGAAGGTTCCTATTGCAATGCTAAGTACTGTAATTATTTCTGGGAACTATATTTGCTTAAAAAAAGACCAAACGTTTCCATAAAGCTTTAGTTCTGATGACATCCAGTGCTGAAATTCTATTTGAAAGCACACTATTCCTGTAATATTTGATGAACTGAGCACATACTGAACCAAAACTTTTAAAGTGTTGTATATTTTTAGTTCTGGTATGCATTTCTCTTTATGGTTAAAATATATGCATATATTTTCTATTTATAGACCTATGATTTTTATTTATACATCTAATATTTCTAGCTTTAGAACTATTGAAGTTATTGCAATAGTGAAAATACCATTGCAGATACTATTACTATTGCACTTTACTATCATGATAGCACTATTGCCGAGGTCACTATTGTGATGTGTCGATAGTTCAATACACTGATATATGCCTAATATTTACAGGCTGTTGCATTAGCCGAAAGAATTTTTACAGATTCCTCAGCCAGTATTTGGAACTAGCAAAAAAAGAAAGAGAAAAGTCCAGGGTGTGCTACAATCACAAGCCGCAGCCCTTCCCAGACACCAAGACGAAGAGAAAACAGACAAAACCAAACAAGCACAAATCAATTGATTGATTGTGTTGGGGTTTAACGACACGTCAACCCTTGAGGGTCATTTTGTGTCGTCTCCCAGTGAAAGGGAGAAAAGAGACAAAAGAGAGAGTAGAGGAGATGAAAGAGAGGGACAGGGAAGAAAGAGGAACAGGAATGAAAGTGAAGAAGCAGAAGAAATAAAAACATTCCCCCTCTACCCTTACCCACTACAAGGATAGCAGGCCTTGCCCAACTGTAAGCCAATATCAGTTGGACGCCCCGGTGATGTAAGATACACAGCACCTTCGCACCACCCGACCACCCCCAATAAGCACAAATCAAACAAAACATACAAAAAGCACTAAGATTAGCTCTCTCTTCCCCAAGCAAGGTAATCACAATGCTAAAAGGACTGAAAAAAACAAGAACAAAATAACACAAGGCAAGGCTTAAAACAAATTGTCTCATAGAATAAACCACAAAGCAACAAAGATTAAGGCCAAAACCGGGTCCACCGCCTTAGAATGGTCAGTATTACAAACCACCTGGTGGGGGGAGGGGTGGGGAGGCTGCTTAAAGCACTTTTACAGCCGACTAACTTCACCCTGGGTCTAGAGGCCACTGTTTATCACAACTATATAAAACAGAAAGCAAAATGGGTAGCTGTTATGGTGATCAAAATGCTAGCATCACAATACAACTAGTCAAACAGAAAGCAAAGTGGGCAGATATTGAAGACGGTGATCTCAATACTAGCATCACAACACATATAAAAATGTCCAAAACCTCAAAGAGCCATAACTATGTCACTTTTTCACAATATTCCCTCAAAATTTAATCAGACAATTAACACATAATTTCCAATCACTATACAAAACTTCAAGACCTTAGCCTGAATAATTTTTGAGATAGCTTGCTGACAAGGTCAAAATGCTCACAGTCGCAAAGGGCAATAACTACATCAATTTTTCACAGAATTCCCTCAAAATCTAATCAAATAATTAACACATCATTTTCAATTCACTATACAAAACCTCAAGACCCTAGCTTAAATACTTTTTGAGATATCTTGCTCACAAGATTTAATTCTCATTCTTTTTAAAGGTGCATAACTCTGAAAGTGCAAATTTGCCAAACAAGAAAAAAAAAATATGGATCAGTTATTTTTACATAAGTAACCTATATATGAAATTTCAAAACCCTAGCATGCATAGTTGTTAAGATATAGCAGGCATCAAAAAGAATTGCAAATGGCCATAACTAAGTCATTTATTTTGTAGAATTACCTAAACATTTAATGAGTACATCTATACATCATTCCCTACCACTATATAAAATTTCAAGACCCTAGCTAAAATACTTTTTGAGATATCTTGCTGACAAAGTCAAAATGACAATAATCGCAAAGGGCCATAACTATGTCAATTTTCCGCGGAATTCCGTAAAAAATCTAATCAATTCATTTACACATCATTCCCAACCATTATATAAAATTTCAAGACCCTTGCTTAAATACTTTTTGAGATATCTTGCTGACAAAGTCGAAATGCCAAGAATTGCAAAGGGCCATAACTACATCAATTTTTCATGGAATTCACTAAACTTCAAATCAGTTCATCTACACATCATTCCCAACCACTACATAAAATTTAAAGACCCTATCTAAAATACTTTTTTGAAATATCTTGCTGACAAAGTCAAAATGCCAAGAATTACAAAGGACCATAACTATTGCAAATTTTTCACAGTCCCCTAAAAATCTAACCACTTAATCATTATTACCAAGGACTATATAAAATTTCAATACCCTACCTTACGGATATACTTTTTTGAAATATCTTGCTGACAAGATTTAATTCCCTCTTTTTTCAAAGAGTGTTAACTCTGAAAGTACAAATATGTCCACCATGAAAAAAAGCATGGTCAACTATTTTTTCATGAGAAACCCATACATGAAATTTCAAAACTCTAACATGCATGGTTTGTAAGATACGACATGCACAAAAAAAGCATGATGGATCATGACAGATGAACAAAGTCAAACCAATATGCCCCACCAACTTTTTCAAAGGAATAGCATGTGCACTATGGGGTGCCAAAAATTCAATAACTAAACCTTTTTATGCCTACAGCAGCCAAAGGAAAGCACTCTCGGTGCTGCAAATTTATGCGCATGCGCAGATCATCAATGTCTACAAACGTAAAGGGTAGTCAAGGGACTCAAGGCAAGGCGTCCTGCTGAAAATGGGTCCTCAAATTTGCATTGCACCCTATGGAATTTTGGGCGGGAAACCGTAAAAACCCTAATAACTCCATCAGTTCACAACAGACAGGCGCACTTTTTATAGGGTTTATAGGTCTTAGGGAAAAAACACTGAAAGCAATGCAGGAACAACAAAGCTACAAAGAGCTACAAAGAGTAAGAACACCATGACCACAACCTTATAACGAAAACAAACTATTTAGAACTTGCCATATACAATGGTGTACTTCAGACATCGCAAGGGCAGATAACCAAAGGCAAATGACAAATTCTTTGGTGTGGTATTTAAAGGAACTATAGTACTCTGTATTAGCAAAAACAATCCAGTTTTGCTCTGTCAGTTGTTTGGCATAATCTTACCAGCTAGCCAAATAACTGTATTATGGGTGGGAGTTTGAAAATGAGATTGATTCTTCCATTCAATCAGTTTATCAAAATGATGTACCAAAATGAAATGGTTTTGATGTAAAACTCATTAAAAATGATTTGAACGAGCAGATTAACCAATGCCCAGTACTAACTTACATGGCTGTATAATTATTTATAAAAGAGGGGCCATGTACTATGAGTTATCAGTTATACGTTTTTTCAATGCTTAACATCCTATATGTAAAATTTTCAGCAAATGGCATTTAGAAATATTTTTCTTATTTTCAATTCCAGAAAACAGGATTTGACATTTCATGCGAATCCTGTACCTGAAATGTCCGCAAAGAAGGTTATATTCCGCATGGAAAATTGCGGACATTTACCTGCAGAGGTTTGCGGAGTATTGGGACGCTTTGTCTGCAAGTCTACGCAAGCTGGAAATTTTTTCTGTGCGGACCTCCGCAATATTTCCATATGCGGGTCCGCAGTTGTCCGCAGAGATCCGCGGACGTCTGCTGACATCAATGCGGACATTGGCGGACATCTTTGCGGACTTCTATGCAGATGTCCGCATGGATGGTAAGGACGTCCGCATGGATGGGTGCAGATGTCTGCGGAAGTCCGCATGGACGGTGCGGACATCCGCAGATCCAAACGATCTGTTAGAGTTGCTCCCCCTGCTGTGTAATAACCTGTTGATCATATGTGGTATAACATGATCATATGCAGTATAACTTAGTTTTTAATGTTTGCTCTGCATATTTATTCATTATCCAAAAACTATACCTGTTCACTAAATTAGAATGTGCAATTAAGATTTTCTGCTGAAGACATCTCTGACTTCATGTAATAATTAGTTTAATAAAACTAAACAGAATTTCCAAGCAAATACAACTGATCATTTTGTATGTGGTTCAAGTTACTGCAACTGATCATTTTGTCTGTGATTCAAGTTACTGGGAAGGGTCCCAAAATTTGAATATTAATGCAGTAAAATTAAGATTTGGTGCAGTTAAAAGTTTGATTGAACAAGAAAGATTTGGTGTATTATAGCCAGTGTGTGTATTATAGCCACTTGCATTTAAGTCAAAATAGCTGAATGAATTCATTGAAACTGTAAGAATAATAAAGCGGGATATTCTATCATTAGTCTTCTTTAATAATGTACCATGTTATCAATCAATGTCCTTTACAAGTAGTGAGTTTATTCTTACAAATAAGAAAAAAACAAAACCAACTTACTTGCTTTCAAAATATATCCTGACTGCCACAGTGTTTGGAATCCTAATTTCAAATTTTATAGAGTATTGATGCATTTAGTGCAATTTATGTAAATGAGTTAAAACAATGCTACATTTGAGTATCATAACACTTTTCTGGTAAATTAATTTGAACCAAATAAAAGTGCAGGCCTGAATATCATTACTGTGGGTTAATTGTTTACATTTTAAAATGGTACTATTTTGTGTGTGTAAGGTTACTGTGTGTACATTGCCTGACATACTTAACCATTTTTTGTTCAAAACGTGTATGACATCATTTCAAGAAGTCCGCAGATGTCCGCAAGAATTTGTGCAGACATATGCAGTTTACTTCAATGCCTAATCTTTTCTAAGTCCAAAATGTCCGCAAAAGTCCGCAGGGAAAAAAAAAACAAAGTCAGAATTTTATGCAAGCTTTTGCCGACATCCGCAGGCTTACTTGCATAGAGCTGTGGACGTCTGCAAAAAGATAGCCCCAGCTGATACGGAAAAATGTCCGCAAAAGTCCGCAGGCTTTGACAAAGGCACGGACATCTGCGGATTTGTAGCGGACATCTGCAGAAATATGCCAACTTCCGCAGAGATTTATGCAAATGTACGCGGAAGTCCGCATATGTCCGCAGCATATGCCAGACCTGTTGTGGACATTGAAGGTACGGGATTGTAAGTTCAACAGTTGGACCAAAAGCACTGGCACTTCAACTTTAATACACCACAGGAGCATTCGGTCAGAAATGCGGGTTAAAATAGCCCAAACTGACTATCCTAAAAGGCGAGCCAAAATATTTGACTTGCCTTATAGTATAGTTGATTAGGGCCATTTTAAGGATAATCTGCTGGCTGTCCAAACATGGCAGGCAAATTTGTCACCTTTACACACCATCACAAAATATTAACAAAAATCACAAACGAAACGTGTGTCTCACAAATTTAACTGTTATATAAAATGTGAGGGCATATCAAGTGGTTATAAATAGATATAAAAGTGAGTCAATAAGTAACCAGCCTTACTTATTTCGGGTTGAGATCCACCTCTTTTTTTTCGATGTAATTGCCCTCTAGTGTGATGCACTTAGACCAACAGTGTTCAAGTGCCATCAGCCCAGAACTGAAAAAGTCAGGGTCCTTTCTATTGACCCACTCCTCAACTGCCGTCACGACTTCTTCATCAGACGGGAAATGAAGTCCACAGATATCCTTTTTCAAGTCTGGGAATAGGAAGAAATTGCTAGGAGCTCGGTCAGGCGAATAGGCAGGATGTAGTATTAATTCATACCCGTTTCGCTCTTCAACATCCATTGCAACTTTGCAAGTTGGGACTCTCACGTTGTCCTGTTGCAGCAAAACATCTTTAGAGAGTTTACCACGGCATTTTTCAGGGATGGCGGTTCTCAGCTGGTCTAACAAGTTTGCATAATACACTCCAGTTATTGTACTTATCTTGGGTAAAAAGTCCAACATGTTAATGCTTTTTGCACCCCAAAATACTGTGGCCATCACCTTGCCAGCAGATGGGTGCGCCTTTAACTTCTTTGGCCTTGGGGACCAAGGCCCTACCCACTGACGACTCAGCTTTATTCTCTGGCTCATAATAATGAACCCAAGTCTCATCTAGTCACCAGACGCAAAAGAAAATCATCTTTTGACCTAAAACGCTTCAACAAGGTGCTGCATACTGATGCTCTGGTTGCCATTTGCTCATCACTAAGGGATTTGGGGACCCAACGGGCTGTTAGCTTGCGCATACCTAAATGATCATGTAAGATTGTTGAAACACTACCAAGTCAAATGCCTAATGCCTGCACTATTTCTTCTACCTGAATTCGCCTATCAGAGTATGTCAGATCCCGAACTTTCTTACACATTTCTTCGTCAGTGGCATCCAGTGGGCGTCCAGACCTGGCTTCATCTTCTAAAGAGGTTCTACCGCGTTTGAATTCCCCTACACAGAATTTAACCTGAGCATAAGATGGTGCAGAAGACCCATAAATATCGGCTAACTCGCCATGTATTTGTTTGCCTGTTTTACCTTTTAAATACAAGTACCAAATTACAGCACAGTACTCATCTTTAGATGAAAAGCATGCTTTTGCATCACTAGCCATGTTTGACATTCAATATCTTATTAAATAATGACTTGATACGTGTGCAATTTTGTACCAATGTATAAAACATATATTGAAACAAAGCATGAAAATCATGACCATCTTGGTCCACTGGAAATGGGATAGGCTGGTTACTTATTGACTCACTCTTGTAAAAATACATTTTACGAGTATGAAAAAACTTACCTTCTAACTTTTCTTTTTCATGAACGTGCAACCGGGAGGAAAATGGGGAATATGAGGGGGGTCTCAGGTCACCCCTGCGGTGTGTCTGGGCGTAGTCATTGTTGTTGTGGTATAAGGAGGAGTGGAATCGGAGTGGAAAATCACAATCGATTATCTGGAAAGTAAAACCGATTGATTATTGATTATACAATCGGATATCCCATAACTGGCGTCAAATAATAAATCATTATAGCATATGCACTTTATGTTTCTATATTACTTAAAATGCAACAGCATATAATAGCACAACTAGGGTATTTATAGGTTGTTTCAAGACAAAGCAGATTTTGCAGCTATTTTTGTTGTCAGTGAGTCTTTCATAATACTCTTAATTTGTAGGTCTCATTATGTGACCTTTGGCTCATGTTTCTAAAAATAGAATTTCAAATAATCGATAGTGAAAAAATATTATCAATAGTTGCCGATAGTGGGCTCATCCGATTAGTTTTCGATTATTTTGATTAATCGGCACAACAATACGGCTGCCTCCTTCTCAGTCGGCTGGACTGTTCCGCTTCGGGGAAGGTGCTCTCTGTGAGTGACTATTGTCTAGCTGCTGTATCCTTTGCTGCTGTCACTGCTGTAGTAGCTGTCGCTTGGTTCCGGTCGTTGCCTTTGACCTGAGCCTGATATGACGACTTCTACAGTTGCCTCAGTCCAGCACACACCCCTTGTGACAGAATACAGCTTTTGCAAAGGCTGGGGAATTAGCTCTAGCCGTATCCTGTTACTGTTTCCTCTTTCCCAGTTACCGGGTCCGGTCTGATTAAATTAAACCTTTAGTCAGACACGTAAAGTTCCTAACTTCTAATAAATAACAAGTCCAAACACAGTTGTAGAATTTCTCAAATTTACCTAAAATTATTCTAAATGTTTATGCCAAATATCACAAATAAAATGTCATATAAGTAGAGTTAACAACAGTTCTTTCCTAAATAAATCTTCTTTATAAATCTAACTAAATAACAGTTTCTCAGTATTAAATTCCCTAAATCAATCCCTAAATATTATCATTTAATGGTCAATTCATCAATCCCTTTACTTATGTAAATGTCAACCTCAAAGTTCTAACTTAAATAAATGCAGAGTTCCAAATAACTAAATAATCTACCTCCCTCAGTTTGAATGTCCAAAAAAATCCAAGTCCTAACTTTTCTTCCAAGTCACTAACTTAAGTCCTAATACTTAAAGCTAAAGCACACAATACCCAAGTTCACAAATTAAGCTATCTCAAATTCTGAGAATAGCTGAGCCAAGATTCTTGATGCAGTATGTATGAATACCAGTGATAGTCTGAAGAGGCTAAGTTAAATATGATGCTTCTCATAAAGGTGACATAATTACACAAGGAAGTTGGAATTGCCAAAAGCTCAACATCATAAAAGAAGTTTGATAAGTGTGAAGATTAAACTGAATAAAGCCCAGTTTGGTAGGAAGTTATAATCAGGCAGTACTTAAGAAAATCTAAGCTCTTTTGCTCAGGTTAATTTCTATCAATCATGCCATTTCCTTTTGCAAACAAACAACTCAATCTGGCAGCTTTGACAGTGTGTCCAGATCAGATCAGAATATCAGCTGTTAATCAAAGTAATTAAACTATTAAGAATTTTCTCACCAAGTTTCAAACAATCAGATTTTCTGTACGAGCATCATTGTGCTTGAAGCCTTATCACGAGAGTTCCGCTCTTGGGTCCCCTGGGAGGACCTCTATGCTGATGACCTTGTTATCATCGCTGAATCGCTTGAGGAATGTGTCAGAAGGCTCTTGACTTGGAAAGAAGCAATGGAGAAGAAAGGACTGACAGTAAATGCAGGAAAAACAAAGATCATGATCTGCGGTACGGGACTGGACCTCCTGCAGAGTACAGATGAGTTTCCATGCGCTGTCTGTTGCACTGGAGTGGGCAGCAACAGCATCTTCTGCAACGGCTGCAAGCACTGGGTGCACAAGAAATGCAGTGGGCTCAAGCGCTTGAAAAAGGACCCTGACTATAGATGTACACGGTGCCAGGGAACTGCACGCCCCTTGGATGGCAGACCACAGAAGGAAGTCCAGGTCGGACCTGACAAGCTTGAGGTGGTAGCTTCCTTTTGCTACCTAGGAGACATGCTCTCAGCAGCAGGTGGCTGTGAACTTTCAACCACAACACATGTGAAAACCGCCTGGAAGAAGTTCAAGGATCTGCTACCAGTCCTCTCTTCATGCCACCTCTCTTTCAAAACACGTGGCCATGTGTACAGCTCTTGTGTGCGGAGCGCAATGCTCCATGCCAGCGAGACTTGGCCATTGACAAAGCCGAACCTCCAGCATCTGCAGCGAAATGACAGGGCAATGATCAGACAGATCTGCAATGTAAGGCCGCAAGACATTGTCACCACCAGGTCCAATGATCTACTTGTGCGGCTTGGCATTGAGGATCTGGAACTCATTCTGAAGAAGAGAAGACTTCGATGGTATGGACATGTGGAACGCTCCAGTGGTGCAATCAAGACAGTCTTTGACATACAGGTTGATGGAAAGCGTGGGCCTGGGAGGCCCAAATGGAAGCAGCTGACAGAGAGGGATTGCAGAGAGTGGAAGCTCTCGGCTATCAACCCTCATGATAGACGTACCTGGAGATCTGGTGTGAGATCTGCCATGCGTGCAGCAAGCCAGCTATCTGGAAGGGGGCCCACTGATGTGGATGTTGCCCCTGTACCTGCATGCTAATCAAAAATCTGATTATATATATATAATGATCAAAACACATTGCAGGGAAAGTGACACTGAGAAACATTAATTCTAACTTCTGTACTTTAATAAATATTGTTTCTTTTCTTCTTCTTCTTCTCCTTCTTCTTTTATATCATATTTCAAAACATAATCACATAAAATACATGTATATTTCTTTTACCCATTTTATGTAATTTCAACCATTTTATTATTATTCTATTTAATTTTTTTTTTATTATTTTTATCTTTTATTATTTTATCATTTATTGGGCAGAAATTGTCACACTGTGACAGATGCATAAAATAACTCATTTTGTTTTTCAATGTTCCATCAAGGGCAGCCGTAAAATAAAATATCCAAATTAAATCAAACAAAGACATATTTTGGACACAAAATATTTTGGACAGCTCCATACAATGTATGTTGACCGTACATATATAATGTACTTAGCTGTCCCAGGGGGTGTACTCTGAACTTTGTCTGCTACATAGGCTCTGGGACTTTATAGTTTTTGGGGTTTAGAATTTGAATTTTATTATTTTTTGGGGTTTGGGGAAAAAGTGGCATTTTTGGGGGTAAGGGCCATTTGCAGCAGTACAAGTTTTTCTCTTAGAAAAATAATAATGTTAAACTATAATACCCCACCATTATCGTGCCGTGGGCAGATAACTCTGTCAAACATTGACGAAATTTGTCCATTTGCAATTCCAAAGCATATCTCCTTAATATCAATTCATGTACCAAGTTTGGTTAAAATCCCTTGTCATTTACTCAAGTTATTATCCAGAAACAAAAATATGGGAGTGTCCCAAGCAAATAACTCTGTCAAAATTTGACGAAATTTGCCCATTAGCAATCCCAAACCAGATCTTTACAATATCAATGCACATACCAAGTTTGGTGAAAATCCACTGATGTTTCCTCAAGTTATTATCCAGAAACAAAATGTGGATGGACAAACAAACAGATGGACAGACATACGACTGACAGACAGAAACACGGACATCCAATCAGCTAGGACACAAAAAAAGTACGGATTTTGTGGTTGAGCTATGTTATATGAACATAAAATGCTGTAATCAACCAGATAGGTATAAGTTTTTAACTGCTGGATCAGCAATTGAATAACCTTCATGTACATATATAGTTTTGGGTATCTGTGACCATCTGATTTGGAGTATTTAACTAGCTAAATACAATGAAAAAAGGCATTTTTTGCACATTATGCTGTTGCAAGATTTTTTCCTTTAATTTTTCAAAGTTGACATTTTCAATATGTACTGCCAGGTGGAAAAAATAAAACTTTTGTGATATGATGATATACCTCCCCTAAAATGACAATTTTGTAATTGTAGTTTATGCAAAACTTTTATTCTATTATACTGCTTCATTATAGACAGGTTGAACTATTTTATTCTTATAACTGAGTGAGTTCAAATATTATAAGATAACATATATGGTATTTGGTCTGGATTGTTGATGGGCAGCTGTGTAATTTGTGTATTAGACAAAGCTTGCTGGTCAAACCACAGGTGGCTGGACTGGCACTGATTGGTCAAGGCAGACTGTCAATCATGTGGTCAATACACAGAGAAGCTGCAGTCCAGCTAATTTCTTTGGATAAGGAGAAGCAAACATTAGTGCAATACTGGAGAGTTCATCCCACCCACTGTCCCCGGCAGCACCACATTATTTATTTATGCTGTTGTAGCCAATTTTAATATAATGTATATATATTATGTCCATATATATGTACAGTCTTATCACATTGGGGTTGTTCACTGAGACCAGTCTGCCCAAACGGCCTTCTTGACTCCCCACAAAAAACTGGATTCACACTGTCTGAAATATGGAACACAATTTTGGCATCTATCTCTCAGTTAACTTCATGTGTGGGATCAGACCACCTTGCAGGACTGCTATCTGTTATCAATCCGTGTGCCATATTGTTGAGGAGTTTGGAAGTCGAGCAGCCTGACATTACTTAATCATTCACGAAGAAGGTAAATGCCGTCATTCGTTATGCTTTTTAAATTTTTTAGGTTCCCACAATTAGAAGCATTTTAAGCATAGTATGAGGTATTTCATGAGTTTTTGTTATTCTGCAAATGAATTTAGATACAAAAGTCTAAAAGAAAAGGCTCTTTATACTTCTAAACAGCACATATATTACACCTCAAGCACCTGGAAAAAACCCTTTTATCATAGAGTCTGTAGCCCCTATTTTTCATTAATCATAGCATCATCATTTTAGCCTTGATTCTAACAAAGCTTTCATTTTCCATTGCATGGCAGCAGACCTAGTTGACATACAAAAGGGATTCAAGCTGTCTGAATATGTGGCTTAAATATGGCTGAGAAAATGCCCATTAGCCCTGTAGAGTCCATAGCCCCTGTTTTTCCATAATGCATAAAATGATTTTATTCCATAGAACCTTTGTTAAACTTTCCTTTGTACATTACCTCTAAACAAAGGTTAAAAAAGAAGTATCATTTTGGAAAATAATGAGTCTTATAAGTAGTCTTATAAGTAATGCCTAGGATGATAATGACACAAATAAGACCAAGTTACTTAGTATAAGTGAAATTTGTAGACCACTGAATGTATTGGTTTAGGTGATTTTGATAGTTTTGGAGAGATAATTTAATGTATAAAACAGTTTTTTTTTAAAAAAAACAAAACATTGAATGCTTTCAGAATAAATGATTTTTCATTTTAATTCTAATGAGGTAGCTAGGAGCTACGGACTCTACAAATCTGTCTTTCAATGAAATGCCTATACTGAAACTCTTTGGTTTCAGGCTATAGTGCTTAAAACATAATTAATGTTTGCAACCACCATAGAACTGGACACATGTGTGGCCACCGTTGATCCCAAACATACATTTGTGGAAACTGTCAATCCCCCGACACACATACGCAGCCACAGTTGATTGCAGATATATATGTGCAGCCATTGTTGATCCTCACATTTATGCGTGGCCACCATTGATCCCCAACATACATGTGTCCACCACTGATCCCCAGCATTCATGTGCTGCTGCCTTGGACATGTGCAATCACCCTTGATCCTTGATGCACATGAAGGGCCAACATTGATCCCCAGTATATATATGTGGGACCACCATTGATCCCAGCATACATGTATTACCAGGACAATTAAAGTACTAATTACTTTGATTAAAGTACTAATTACTTTAATAAAGGTAATTAAACTTCATAATATTTTATTATGAATTTATTTAATTTCAAAATTAATAATTTTAATATTTGTGAATATCAGCAGTCTGAAAGAATCATTTAATTAATGTGTGTTGATATGAAGTGGTCATATCACATTACTTGCACTCCCTCTGAGAATGGCTAACTGGGAGGCCCTGGAATGTGTTCTACAAGTGGAAGCTGTGATCATGCAGCAGCAGCATGACAGCCTCCTTCTGATTATTGTTATCAGTAGGGTCTCCCATATTAGGCAAACTCTTGGGGTAGATATCAGTTTCACAGATTGTAGGGTTTGTAAGAGAGGATATGATTGGTAGTTTGAAAGTGGCTGGAGCATAATGGGAATGAAAAGGCTGTCTGTCACACTGGAGTGGGCAGCAACAGCATCTTCTGCAATGGCTACAAGCACTGGGTGCACAAGAAATGCAGTGGGCTCAAGCGCTTGAAAAAGGACCCTGACTATAGATGTACACGGTGCCAGGGAACTGCACGCCTCTTAGATGGCAGACCACAGAAGGAAGTCCAGGTTGAACCTGACAAGCTTGAGGTGGTAGCTTCCTTTTGCTATCTAGGAGACATGCTCTCAGCAGCAGGTGGCTGTGAACTTTCAACCACAACACGTGTGAAAACCGCCTGGAAGAAGTTCAAGGATCTGCTACCAGTCCTCTCTTCATGCCACCTCTCTTTCAAAACACGTGGCCATGTTTACAGCTCTTGTGTGCGGAGCGCAATGCTCCATGCCAGCGAGACTTGGCCATTGACAAAGCCGAACCTCCAGCGTCTGCAGCGAAATGACAAGGCAATGATCAGGCAGATCTGCAATGTCAGGCCGCAAGACATTGTCACCACCAGGTCCAATGATCTACTTGGACCTCATTCTGAAGGAGAGAAGACTTCTATGGTATGGACATGTAGAACGCTCCAGTGGTGCAATCAAGACAGTCTTTGACATACAGGTTGATGGAAAGCGTGGGTCTGGGAGACCCAAAATGACATGGAAGCAGCTGACAGAGAGGGATTGCAGAGAGTGGAAGCTCTCGGCTATCAACTCTCATGATAGAGGACCTGGAGATCTGGTGTGAGATCTGCCATGCCTGCAGCAAGCTAGCTATCTGGAAGGGGGCCCACTGATGTGGATGTTGCCCCTGTACCTGCACGTTAATCAAAAATCCGATTATGATTATGATATTATGATGTGGTCACCACTGATCCCCGACGCAACCACTGTTGATCCCTGGCATTCATGTTCCCTGATATACATGACTGTGCAGTCGCTGTTGATCCCATATATAATACATTTCAGTCACCGTTGATCCGGGACATCCATTTGCAGCCACCGTTGATCCCCAATATACATGTGCAGACATTGTTGATACATGACATCTATGCCCTGCCAACACTGATCCCCAATGTAAATGCGTAGCCACCATTGATTACAGACATACATGCCTGGTCATCAGTGATCCCCAACATATATGTATGGCCACCGTTGATTCCCGATATATACATAAAAATTCATGTTGATCCCCAATGTACTTCTGCTGTTGATCACCTACATACATGTGGCCACCTTTGAATTCAAACATAAATGTGTGTCTACCATCAATACGCAACACACATTTTCTGCCACCATTGATCTGCTAACATAGATGTGTGTCCACATTTGATCCCAACATACATGTGCTTTCATGCATATCTCCAAAATACATGTACTGCCACTGTTGATCCCAAAATACATGTGCGGCAACCGTTAATCCCTATCATACATGAGCAGCCACCATTGATCTCCAACAAACATGTGCGGCCAACGTTGATCCCCAACATATATGTACAGCCACCCTTGATCCTAGACACATGTTTGTGGTCACCGTTGATTTCTGACGTATATGTGCAGCCATTGTTGATCCCCAACATACATTTGCAGCCACCGTTAATCACCAAAACAGATGCGTGGCCACGGCTGATCCCCAAAATACATTTGCGGCCATGGTTGATCCGTGACATACATGTGCAGCCAATGTTGAACCCCAACATACATGCACGGACAGTTGATCCCCAATACATCTGCAGCCATCGTTTACATGTGTGGCCAAGGTTGATTCCAGATGTGAGGTAAGCTGTTGACACCCAACATACATGTGTGGCCATCGCTGATCACAGACGTACATTTGCGACCACTGTTAATCCCCGACACACACGTGCCACCACCGCTGATCCCACTGTCTGCCATGTTAAATGAGTCCAAATCCTATGGCTTCATAAAATAACCATCTGAATGTAGCCTCGTTTGCTTACTTATTCAGCTAAGTCTCTATATAGCTCTCAAACCTTTACTAGATGTATACCATTAATTTGACACGTTGATATCAGACCAAAAATTTTTGAAGCTACTTTTTGATATTTTTATGTCAGCAATGTTGTGTTGCACTTTTGCTTAAAATGTTATTTGTGTAATTACTTTGAACCATTATCTGTAATAATAACAAAGTTTCCAGCAGCAGGTTGCAGAAACTTTCAGTAGACATCAATCGGAATTCTGACATTCAATATGTAGAGTCTGTAACCCCTGACTGACCAAGTAATTGCTATACTACTAGATGTTATAATCAGGGATATGTCTTGTCAATTTCAAAACTTATTAACTTCAAAACATTTTTCATTCAGTATTCTTCATGATCAAGTTGAGAATATATTTTCTAGGTTTTAGAAAGGGTAATTTCATACCATTAGTTTTTTATATTTGTTAGAATTCCTTCTAAACCTGTAGAAAAGGGCAACATGTGCATTAAAATGTGCATTGTTGTAACTTTACAAGGCTACAGGAAACCAGCTGACATCAGTTGAATACAGTTTTCTCAAAGCAGATACCTCTTTTAACCTCTATTAACGTTAACTGTAGAGTCCGTAGCCCCAGAGCTGTCATATACATGTTCCATTACAAGATGGGTTTAGGAAATCCAGTCTTGATGTTTTGTTTCAGTTTACAATATCTTATTATCCTTCACTTACAAATCTTGTTAAACTACAATTCCATTGATTTGAAATGAACAAAAAAGTAAAATAACACCCTTCAGAGATTTTCAATCTATACCAAAGTACTTGGAAATCTAGAAAATCACATTTTTTGCTGTGTGAATTGTCGAGTCTCAGCAAACCACTGATACAATAATGTCATTTGACTCAGTTGGAGTGTACCTCACAACAATGGCTTTGTCAATAACGTGAAACTGTATGGTGCGAAGGCCCATATTTCAGTACCTCAAGTTACAGGAAAAGTGGCCAAAGATAACACAACTGAACAACAGAAAAAAAAAATCAGTTGCCAGAAGAAATGCAACAAACAAATATATTATGGGATAGAAATGTTAATCAGCCTCCTGCAATTTTCGTAACTGAATTTAGAAACAATGACATTTTTCAGGCAATTATATATCCCCTAACATTTCAGAGTCTCTGAAAATCATAATAAGGATGAAAAAATGGGTGACTTGTACTTTGTTTGGACAGAAATAGGTAGGAAGTCTTTCCTGACAAAAATTAGCAGGAATAGACTTTTAAAAGATTAAAAATGAAAGCGTTATGCTTCACCAAGTAGAGTCCGTAGCCCCCATAGGGTGAGTATGAGTATCAACCTACATCATAAAAACTACAAACTGCAAAACAAAACCCCTTCCGGACAATAAGCGTGAATGCTGGAGGAACCTACTTTTGTATAAATTTGATTGTTCCACACAAGTTCATTTTTGGTAATTCTTGCAACATGTTATCCCTATTTTATTGTGTCTTAGCCAAATGTGAAACCATAATACCCTGCCACTATTGTGTGGCGGGGTATAAAAATGGCAAAAACTTCATGTTCATCTGATTATTTACTCAATGGATGTACTATTGTCTCTATGTAAATAAAACTCAAGTTAATTTTCAATAACCCAAAATTATACCATAGCCGGACCTTGGGATAATTTTCACTTAGCTCTCACAGATGTACCACCTTAACCTTTATCACTCTCTGGGCTAATTCCGCAGACGATGATAAGTTGATGAGATTTTTCTCAAAAACCAGTTTGTTGTTTTCTGGGAAAAATAAGAAAAATATATCAAAATGTTGTATGTTGAATTTTGTACCCAGAGAGCTAAACATCAATTTCAACAGACATTTTGAAATATTTTCTTATTTCCAAGGAAACAGGATCTGACATTTCATGCAAATTGTCTTTAAATGTCAAATTGTTTCTAGAAAAAATAAACGTATCATCAATATGTTATCTGATGAAATTTCCCAGAGAGTGCTAAGCATCGATTTTCAGCAGATAACATGTTGAAATAGTTTTCTTATTTTTCCCAAAAAACTGGATTTGACATTTCATAAAAATTGTCTCCAGTAGAGTCAGTTTGCATGAAATGTCAAATTCTGTTCGCTGGAAAAAATAAGAAAAGTAATCATCAAATATATTGTCTGCTGAAATTGCCCAGAGAGTGGTAAAGGTAAGAGGAGCTTCAAAATTACTTCTGCACTGAGCAACCTTGAAGACTATTTAGGGGTAAGAGTGACACATACCATTTTTTGTAGACTAAAACACATAAAATCAGACAGTTTGTCTGGTGTATATTATAATGACCAAAGCTGCAGGTGACCAACCAGATTGCGCCAAAATTTGACCAAATTAAGATGCTGATGTAATTTCTTTTGATTGACATGACTGCAACCAATCAGATTTCAGCAGTAGTGCCTCTGTCAGTTTACTTCAAAAAAGGTGGGGTGTTACATCATTTTAAGTACACAAGGTCAATAGGTCCAGCACTGAATCAGACCACGTATTACCACTTTACCATAAAAGTACAAAAAAAAAAGAAAATAAAAGCACCGCAAGCATAATACCCCGCCATAGCAATTATTTGCTTATGTATTAAAGTTATCCCTGCGAAAATGTCTGGAAAGAAAATGACCGAGGGACAGATAACAATCCTAAACTAGATCTTGATAATATCAATGGACAGATAACAATCCTAAAGCAGATCTTAATATCAATGCATATAGCAAGTTTGGTTAAAAGGCCTTATTATTTACTCAAGTTATCATCCAGAAATGAAAATATGGACGTGCCTCGGGCAGAAAACTCCGTAAAATTTGACAAAAGTTGCCCATTAGCAATTCCAAACCTGATCTCCTAACTGTCAATACATATAGCAAGACTGGTTAAAATCCATTACGAAAACATGCCTATTCAACTATATCGAAAATTTTACCACCAAAAAATGAAAATTTTCAGATAAAAAATTCTGATATTTTTCACATTTCTGCACAAAAGATAGATTGTGAGTACTCATTAGAACTGCCTCGATGAGGCGGTTCTAACGAGTACGCACAATCCATGTTTTGAGCAGAAATAAGAAAAATAATGTATACCCCTGTAAACCCCAGTTTTACTATATAAAAGTGGGGTTTAAGGGGGTCAAAATTATATAGGCATGTTTTCGTGATGCCTTGTTATTTACTAAAGTTATCATCCGGAAACGAAAATATGGGCGTGTCTCGGGCAGATAATTCCATAACATCACGAAAACATGCCTATATAATTTTGACCCCCTTAAACCCCACTTTTATATAGTAAAACTAGGGTTTGCAGGGGTATACATTAATTTTCTTGTTTCTGCTCAAAAACATAGATTGTGGGTACTTGTTAGAACCGCCTCACTGCAGCCTCAGTGAGGCGGTTCTAACGGCTAGTACCCACAATCTATGTTTTGAGTAGAAGTATGAAAATATCCGAATTTTTATCCGAAAATTTTCATTTTTTGGTGGTAAAATTTTCAGTATATTTGAATAGGCATGTTTTCATAATGAAATTTGACGAGATTTGCCCATTAGCAAATTATCCCAAATCAATCTCCTTAATGTCAATGCATATAGCAAATTTGGTGAAAATCCCTTGTTATTTACTCAAGTTATAGTCCGGAAACAAAAATATGGGTGTGTCTCGGGCAGATAACTCTGTCAACAATTGACGAAATTTGCCCATTTGCAATCCAAAACCAGATCTCCACAATATCAATGCACATACCAAGTTTGGTGAAAATCCATTGATGTTTACTCAAGTTAACATCCAGAAACGAAACGAACCAAGTTTGGTGAAAATCCATTGATGTTTACTCAAGTTAACATCCAGAAACGAAAATATGGGCATGTCTTGGGCAGATAACTCCATCAAAAATTGACGAAATTTGCCCATTAGCAATCCCAAACCAGACTTCCACAATATCAATGCACATACCAAGTTTGGTGAAAATCCATTGATGTTTACTCAAGTTATCATCCAGAAACAAAAAACAGACAGACAGACGGACTCATGGACGGAATTAAAAGTAGAAAAAGATATACGAAATAAATAAAAGTATAATTTTTGTAAGAAAAACAAAAACAGTCCCATACATTGGTTAAAACAGATAAACCCTGTTATTGTCTCAGTTTTGGGAATACTGTAAATTATATCATAATTTGGTGGCTTTTCACTGTCTGACATAAACTCGGCTCCACCTGGTTTGGGGCCAGACAGTAAAAGGTCACCAAAGTAGGGTATAATTTACAGTATACCCAAAACCTGGACAATAATCATAATTTTTCTATAACTTAAACAGATGTTTTATGGCTGCTGCCTTAAGCTCTCCAACACTAATGAGTCTTTCTGTTCAAAACAGGTGGTATTACCAGATTTACTTGGGGAACTACTTTTCTTTGATGAAACTGCATGGTTTCCTACACTGTAAAATAAAATCTTAAAATCTGAAGCTTTTAAATGTACGAAACAATTTAAAGTGTGTAATTTGATTAACCTTTTTGTGCAGGTGTAGATTTCGGAATCGGTTTTGAGCTACTTATTGTGTTTTATATTCAAGAATTTTGGGTGTAGCTTTTTAGTTTACTGTCTTATCACTATTACTTAACTAATTGCCTTGGTGGCTCAGTTTGATGTGCCGTCCGACTGGAGACCAGGAGATCGCGGGTTCAACCCCCACCGAGGTCGGCAACATTCTTTTGTAGAGATTGATCATGAAATATTTTCTATGGTCATTCTCTCCCTTCTGCTGATTCAAGAAGGGCAGTTGTCAGTTTCTGGGGAAAGAATGTGCACAATACTGGTTAACCGCTTAGAGGACTAAACCTGCCCAGTAAACGTGTGGTTAGGTAAACTGACCGCGCTTGACGTGACCCCATTGGGTTGACTGGGCCGTAAAACCTCAACACAAACAAACTTAACTAATTATGTAATATACTATAGCATCATTTTATTGGCATCTGGGCAGAATTTTCTGGTCTCAGTCATCAGAAACATATGGAAATGCAATACCCCACCAACCCGACTTTAATATAGGATTAGTCAGGAAGGTGGGGGTAAAAAACTGAAAACGCTAAGAGAAAAATATGGCATATGGGTATTTTTTAGGGTCACTTTCAAAACTTACAATTTTCTGGGGTCTTTCAAAAACCAAAATTTTTTGTGTTTTGTGGGGTATTGTAAGAATCCGGGTTAGAACCTTCTGTTGAACTGATAGTTGTTTTTATTTTGTTTTACAGCTCTATTTCTACTGTGCATCAGTTCAATGCCATTTAAGTAAAAATGAAGCTACCTTTGGAAACTATGTAATTTAAGTACTTATATTACTTATACAATAAAATTTTTATCATTATACAGGAACAATAAATGAAAACACACATATATAAAAAGAAAGCATGGAGGGGGGGGAGAGGATATTTTTGTGGGGTATGCTAATATATGCAGATATTTTTTTGGGTATGGCTAATAAGGCTGGTTAATCAGAGCTGAAAAGATAATTGATTATCAGTCATGTCATCGATAATCGATTAGTAATCATTGAAGATTTGGTCTTCCTGAGCATGACTCTTACCATATGTTATATTTTACTGTATGTATTTGGTCAGACAGGCCTGAGCAAACAGTGTAGACCCAGATAAGACACTGCAAATGCAGGGTCTCATCAGGGTCTATTCTGTTTGCCACTCACTCATCTATTTTTAGACACAACATTTGGTATTAAATTGTTAATTATTCAAATTTTAGAGTATTGCAGGGAGTTGAGGTGTTTGGATAGTAGGGGGTAAATAGGCTAAGTTAACAGACACAGAAATAAAATGATCGATTATCAGCAAATCTGTAATGATAATCGTTTTTGTGGTATTTATCGATCAGTTAATCAATTATTCCATTAATCATACCAGCCTTAATGGCTGATATACCACATTTTTTGGGGGGTATGGCTGATATATATACCATATATTTTGGGGGGTGAACACTAGATGCTGAGGCCTAGCCAATGTAACAGACAAAACTCACAGAACTCTCCCTCACCTCTATCCCTGGGTTAGCTGTCCCCCTTTTACATGCAGATAGAATACAAACTGACATCCAGTCTGTATATACATGAACGGACAAGATTTTAGTTTTGTGTATTGGTTTGGGTACATATGGACATACACATATTGTGTTTTAATTTGAAAGCATTTGTACATTTTAATTTCAGGCTGCTCTAGATGGCACATTGAGAAACAAACTGACTTAGTATTTTATGTATTCATAAAAAAAGAAACGGGTACTTTTTTGTCCCTATTTGCACCACAAGTTAGAAGTTTAGTTTTTTCATACTTATAAATGCATTTTTATCTATACTGAGAGGCAAAAAAGAAATATACAGGTAACTAATTTTTTTTATTTTATTTGTCACCGGATTATTACATATGTACATAAATTGTTAATACCATAGTTAAGAACAATCATTCATGCATTATTGCTACAATTTTTTAGGAGATTCTATCAAAGAGCAAGGAAATGATATTTACAGAAACAAATAAGGGGTCTAAATCAACATTTGCATATGAGTAGCTTCCCTTTAAAAGTGCATTTTGGGCAAAGAAATTTACACTTGCATTTGTATTGCATTCATTCGACAGAAGGATAAAAATGCTGTAAGGACATCTTTCAACTTCAAATGTGTAACAGAGTACACTGTCAAGTTTCTATACCAGGGACATGACGTTTTTGATAGTTTCGTTCCTCTTCTGACGGAATGCACTGAACTTCTATGGGATATTAATTGAATTTGTTCTGTTGAATAAACAGTTTAATAATAGGAGATTTCATCTGTATGTGGTGTAAGGAGGCTTAAAGCCAAGCAACAGATTTCCGAAACATTCAAGTAAAAACAACCAATGCCACTTTCGATATAGACGCTTTAAATTCCCTATATTTTTCCATTCAAAGGGAGATAATTTGAGACGAGAAGACATTCAAATTCAGCTTCATGTCATTTGACTCTTTGACAGACGTGTACATTTGTGCAAGACATTTATGAAAAGTAAAATGGCATTTCTTTTATACAAAGCAAGTTATAACAGGAAATGCTGTTTTTAAATAAGGGGTCATAACTCCATAATCTACGACTGCGAAAGAATTGCCTTTGTGATTTTCAAAGACAGATGTTTGACAAAAATGACCATGAAACTATTTGATGAAAAAAGTAGCACAGGAGCCAGTACTCAAAACTCAACTTGTATATTTATGCCTTTGAGTATATTAATTTAAAACACTTGATATGCCTTGACATTTGTTATCAGTTAAATTTGTGAGACAAGCATTTTTGTTGATATTTTATTTTGGCATGTATAGGAGGCAAATTTTTCTATATGTTTCCACAGCCAGCAGATTATTCTTAATATGCATTTCTGACAAAATTTCAAGCTCCTGTGGAACACAGCCCTTGTATATCGATAAACCTCAAAATATATGAAATCATCGTAAAAAAAAATCAATTTTTCAATGATAGTTCCCATTTCCCTATAGGTATGAATATCATGAATACCATATTTATACCTAAAGAAACAGGAACTATCATTGTAAAATTGATTTTTTTTATGTTATCATAGCCCATTTACAGTTTTGTTGATATAGGTAGTCACAGTATTCAATCTATTTAATTAAGGTTTGAGGCTCAAGTGCCAGAGTGAAAGATAAGTCAAAAATGGTGTGAAAATCACATGTTTATTAACCAGCCAAAGGACAATGACTCTCAGACCTCAGAAAGCCCATATGGATTGAATGGTTTCTGGTTACCTTGTACCTTAGTTAACTCATACCTTAGTCAACTCGTACCTACATTGGTCAGCTAGTTTGTTTGTGTTGAGGTTTTACGGCCCAGTCAACCCAATGGGGTCATGTCGAGCGCGGTCAGTTTACCTAACCACACGTTTACTGGGCAGGCTTAGTCCTCTAAGCGGTTAACCAACATTGTGCACATTCTTTCGCCAGAAACTGACAACTGCCCTTCTTGAATCAGGGGAAGGGAGAGAATGACCGTAGAAAATATTTCATGATCAATCTCCACGAAAGAATGTTGCCGACTTCGGCGGGGGTAGAACCGGCGACCTCCTGGTCTCCAGTCGGACGGCGCATCCAACTGAGCCACCGAGGCCGGCATGGAGTCATCTCGACCTTTGTCAATTAATGCCTATTTTGGGTTAAGCCATACCTTAGTATAGTAACTAATTTCAGAAGTCAAATTACATATTCATCTGTGGAATGTGATTGTTTGATTTTTTTTATTCCTCAATTCTGCAAATTAACCTGATATGTTGATACAAGAGGACCAATGGTCCTTTAGCTTACCTGAGAGAAGTTGTTATAAATTAGTAGGAGATCTAAAAAAATATTTTACTGTACAATACTCAGTGATCTTGGACAAAGAATATTTGAATATTCACATTTGTTTAAGTCATCACATGAAAGTTTATAAAAAAAAATCTACTATTTAAGCACTTTTGCATACAAAGTATACAAAACTGACCTTGCTGTAAAGTAGGTTAAGGTCAACCTAAAGTATTTAAGGATGATAGACAAAGGCGGGCGACGGACCATTTGATATACTATAAGCTCACCTTGTAAGCATTGAGCTAAAGAGTATATCGTGGCCACCAATGCAAGGTGGTATAGAACAGAAAACTGCAAAAGACAGTAAAAGCATCTTGTGGTACAAAATAAGAATGCTTTTTTTTTTTTTACAACTTCAATCATTTGTTTTTACTCAGTTACATTGTTATGTGGAAATCCAATTAATGTTACATAAGATTTTTAAATTCCATGATGTCAATGGAGCATCCACTCAGTCTGATCAGTCTTTACTGGCCGCATGAAGAAGCCTCAGATCCTTAGCTACCCAGAGCGCACAGAGATGACACTGATCAGACTGTGCAGATGCAGGTGGCTCAGTTGGATGCCCCCTCCGACTGGAGACCAGGAGGTCGCGGGTTCAACCCCCGCCGAGGTCAGCAACATTCTTTCGTGGAGATTGATCATGAAATATTTTCTACGGTCATTCTCTCCCTTCCGCTGATTCAAGAAGGGCAGTTGTCAGTTTCTGGCGAAAGAATGTGCACAATATTGGTTAACCGCTTAGTGGACTAAGCCTGCCCAGTAAAAGTGTGGTTATGTAAACTGACTGCGCTTCATATCCAGAACAGGTCTTATCTTTTTGGACCCCGAATAACCTTTCAGTGTGCCTGAATTGGAAGGAAAGTCGGGTCCAGGTGGTGCAAATTATACGGCTGTAAAAAATTAGGATCTGCTTTGCGTTATCTGTTGATTGTGTCAGTATCTGTTGATTGTGCAATTTTCTGGCAGTGACCGGTTGTTATCTCTTGTTCCCGTAATTAACAAATAGAGTAAAAATTCAAACTTATTTTAACATTTAACATACATTAATTTAAATCTCAAATTCAATATCTACGCAAAATTTTAATTGAAATCGATGTTTTGATCTGTTTTCTACATGCAATATTAATGATTTTTTGCCATAAAGAAAATAATGGCGAGACAAGAACCAGTTAGGAAAAACAATTGTTACTAAGCCAAATTACTTCATCCGCTGTAGTCAAATATAGTCCCGCAGATTTCTAATTATTATTTATTCCAAACCTTAAATTATGAACAGTAAAAAGTATTTTTACAAATCTTATATACATGTAATTCTTAATTATCAGATCAGATGATTGATTGAGTTTTTATCTAATTGACTTGTAAACACGTAGTGGCGTATTGATTATAACTATTATTTTGGTCTAAAGCTCGCGCCTAAAACCGCCATACTTCTAATATTAGTATTTTGAGAAGTGAAAAAACAGCCAAGTGGTATTTGAAATGGGGGCGAAAGTCCAGACCGTGGACTAGCTTGGTGGATGAAGAGAGGGCATATTCGTAAAAGTGCTCTCCGACCCCGGATTACTGGTGAACTTTGTGGATGGGGAAAGGAATTCAACAGAGAAGTCAGCCATTCTGATCTGGGTCTTTGCTGCTCGCCCATACATTGTTTCATTTAATACGATCAGCTGTTACTCAGGCACATCGTATTCTAATATTTGAATACTGAGTGCTATAAAATGTGAAGTTCTAGATAAGCATGTGCAACCGCACATTAAATCTGGTTCATTGCTATTCGTCTGTACATTTTTTTCGACACGATCTGTTACTCCAGCGATGTGCCGTGGGTAACAGCAAATTGTATCGCATAAAATAATGTACAGAAGAACAGCTACAAACCAGATCAGAATGCGCGGATCACATGCTGATCTAGAATTTTGCATTAATCTTCTAATATTTCGTCTTCTAATGTTTAAATGCTATAAATGCGAAACTTTAGATTAGCATATACATTCACGCATACTGATCTGAATAATTGCTGTTCATCCAGACATTTGTTTCACTCAATACAATCCGTCATTACTCCAGCACCAGCACATAGTCTTCTAATATTAAAGTATAGCGTGCTAAAGGTTTACAGCTTTGAATAGTTTTCATAGTGGGAAATATAACACCTTCATGAAAGCCCTTGAGCAAATTTTTTGCCGACTGACCACGTAATTGTCCTGTTGTGCTTTGTGCATGGTATTTGAAAGATAATGGTCCCAACAAGAAAAATTAACCTATTCATATTTTACAAATCTGATCTGTGCATTAGATGGAGACTGCGATTCATGTATTATAATATGCCGGGACAGCACATTATACCAATGACCTAATCAGCAAACTGAGTGGTCGCCATTCTGCACGAGACTGCATCACTCACTCTGATCTGAGTTACACATATACATAAAGGGACATTTTCACAGGATAAGGATCCTATGAAGGGATTAGTATTGATGACATATCAAGTGGATCATCTGTTCCAGCACCATTTTCTAAACGGAAGTGCCTATTTTATTTTTAATAAAGGAAAGACGCATTACTCAAAACAATAATAGCAATTCACAGGTTTGACATAGTTCAGTTTGGTGCAGAGCGAAAAATCTCTCATTTTGATCAGGCGGTGTGGATGCGCAAGCTGATCTGGTTTGGTCCGCACTGGTCATGTATATAAGCTCTTTTTGAATAATTGCGAGAAAGGACCTTACGGCATTTGAGACCACTTTAGACAAACCTGCACAGTCTGGTCTGGGTTTACACATATCGCCAACAGAATGTATTACATCCGCAGCAGTGTGAACTCTGCACTTCAAAACAAAAAAAAAAAACAAATAAAAAAACAAGAAAACAAAGTCCATTACATTAAGTATGCGGATCACATTAAGTATGCGGATCAGTGGAAGTCAAATAGCCTGCGCTTTTCACATTAACATTCATTACAGATGGTTACGGCTGACACAATACACAATGTCACGTAAATACTGACCGGACGTACTTCACCTATGTAGTGACTTAAACAAAAACAACTGTTCGGTACTCTTTTGAAGTATTTTGGTCAGCATGTGCATCTATGTATTGCTAACTAAATGGTAAAGTGGAGAGGGCAACCCATATCTGTTGACAGTGAGACAGTGAATTTTCCCGATTTGAACGGGATAAAAATACGTGTGTTTCCGGTCGGTCTTTTATTAACTTTGTGCAGTGGATGAAACCAAAGTACCGCTAGAAAGTGGCATCATCCTGGCCATCTGAATAAACATGTTTGTGTTTATTATTGTTGGGGGTAGGAAAATTTAATTCGACATAGAATTGGATTTAACTGAAAACAAACACCAGTGAATGGTAATTATTTTAAGTGTTCATACAATTTCAAATTAAGTTTATCAATCACATAAAGCAAATAAAAACCCTTTTGTCGCATATGTTCTTTTCTTTTTTATGTGGTTCGGACATCCGGAAACGTACAATAATCAACCCGATTTTGGCAGTCAGTAGTGCTGTCCTAAAATTTTAAAGAGTATTATTTCGCAAATCATGATTCCTAAAATTTCAAACAGCAAGAACAATAATTATAAAATTTTGTTCTAAATTTTAGAACATTTACTGTATGTCCGGTTCTCTGAATGTGAGCGATGAAATCACGCAGCTTTGTGTGTGTGTTGGTGGTGGTGGTTGTGTTGGTGCTGGTGTGTGTCTGTGTGTGTGTGTCGGCGGGTGGGGTGATCATGAAGCAAACATGCTGATAAAAATAATACTTAATAACTTTTCCTATTGCATGTTTTTCTCTTGCAAATTTTAATGATTAAACAACTGTTGTTGACTATATTTTATTTCCTGCAGAGACAAAATATTATTGTAGGCCTACTATATATATAATTGATAACTGATAACTGATAATGGTAGTCATGGAAAACTCAGACACAGATACCAGTTTTAATAGAAAAAGTAGTCCCTTACCTGCTTTAGGCACCTCATTCTGTGCGCTGCAAGAGCAGCAACGCTTTCTTAGACAATTTAGGGTCATAAACTGTACTGTAATTTCATGGTTAGGGGAAGGAAAAGGAAAGATTTTTTAGATAAGACAAGTTCTCGATATGGATATGACCCCATTGTGTTGACTGGGCTGTAAAACCTCAGCACAAACAAACATTTAGCAAGGGCCGATCTGAGTCTTCGCTAGATGCACATGTAAATTGTAGGAAATGCTGTGCCACAGCAAAAATATGCATTCTAGCCAAGTAAATGAATAAATAAATCAGCTGCATGAAAAGAAAATTAATTATCAGCCTCAAAATAGCTAACAAATGAAATGTTTGTATTACCTGTCCAGTAAATACGATGCTGCCAACAGTCGCAGACATCACATTGTTTGGTATGCTGGATCTACCAACAACCTAACTACATGCAATGCAAAGATCAGATATTTTTATTTTATTTAAAACATTTGACTTGCAGTAATCGGCAATAGAGAAAAGTGCACAAAAGTTAGTTGACCTTAAAATTCCTGTGTGTCATTAAGCCTCGCCAAAACATAAAACCATTGCTCACCAACAAAATCAAAGGAATTAAAAAGTCTTTAAGGACAAGATTTAAGAAACCGAATCAATAATCATTTTCACACCCCCTCAATATATGTTTAATGTTTAGCTAACATGTCAATTACGAGTTGACACACAGGTGTGAGTTGACATGGAATAATCACAGATACTTGGGGTCAGTAGGGCAGTGCAGGCCCCAAAAAATATCTTGTATATATTTTTCTCTAGTTATTTTGTATTTTAGTGCAACAGAAGCACTGCTGATAAAATATAATCATATTCTGTGACTTCTGAAAAGGTTCTAAAAAACATCACATTTCTCTCAAATGGGGGTGATTATAAAAGAGAAATGTGATGTTTTTTAGAACCTTATTAGAAGTCACAGAATATGATTACATTTTATCAGCAGTGCTTCTGCTGCACTAAAATACAAAAATATATATACATTTTTTTTTGGGGGGGGGGGCCTGCACTGCCCTACTGACCCCAAGTATCTGTGGGAATAATAATCATACCATACCGCTCCGTTGAAGTAAAGTAAGCCTGAAAAGGCTTGTCAACTTCTTCTTTAAAGTCATCTCGTCTAAATATCTGCAAGGTGTTTGGGCATTTCTTTCAAAGTCAATGTCCTGTGCACATGCAGAACCTTTTCAAGTTTGGTGAATGTGATCAGGCAAGTTTTGTTAATCCTTACCTCGTAATACATGGGAAACTGTGACTATTCACACATTGAACGCCTGTCTTGCTTTCGTCTGCTAACAAAGACATAACCAATAACTCCTTAAAATTTTAACTTTCTATATCTACAACTGCAAAACGAAAGGTAGCCTAGACTCATGGGTTTTGACGCACTTAAGCATTATTTGACAGGTCATTAATTTCACTGACAACTCCCAGTACATTTGTTTTGTGTAAGACAATCATGGACTTCTAGAACATTATTTAATATCATTAAAATAAATTTGCATCAACTGCCTTCATAAATATTCCAAGTGAAATAGGACCACCATGGTGATTGTCATTTTGGTTTACACTCATATGAAATGACACATCTAAAAGGCTGCTATTTTTCTTGCAAGATAGTAATTAAACGTTTACAATAATACCAGGACCATGTTCATGCAGCATCATTTGTCTGTTAGAACAAAATAAAATGACAAGAATCACTGTCGAATGACACCTGTATAGATTTTAAAATCTGACCTCATTTTGTGAATTGTCGCCATTTGTATGTCTCACTTTTAAGGGGTAGGGCAGTTGAAATGCTTCTTTCTCCTGCTTGCATGTACAAATTTGCCACATGTCTTAATAAAATACATTCTAAATAGATTATTTATTGTCAGCAAAAATATTTTTCATCAAATTATTTATGCTTGGCATCAAACAAATACACAGAAAAATACTTTATGAATTTCTCTTCTTCTAGTTGCAAAATATTTTCATATAAGACCTTGTATTTATTGGAAAAGTAATATTGTGTATGCAGTAGCATTTCAACCATATATCATACTTGTGAATAAATGCATCAGGTGACATTGTAACAGACAAGCATGTTTGATTCAGATGAAGCTGATGCATCTTTAAAGTTTTGAGCTTCAATTCAAAGGAAAAATGTGCTTTAAGCATTTCTTTCAAAATGTTGACCATTCATGGTTACATGGCTGTAATTTTCCAAGAAGACCCTAGAATTTCTACTTAAAAAACACCTGGATGTGACTCTCTTATGTTGCTCTACCCCAACAATGATGAGGCATTACAAGAAAGTTTCTGCAAGTCCAAGAATAGGAAGAAACATGTAGGCGTCAAATTAGATATGCGTCAAAATACATGACAGGACCTGTATCAGCAGAACCAAAAGGGATATTTATCAATTTTATTTATTTTAACAGCAGTTGTCATAAAGGGGTAAGTTGTAAGTCTTAAATAATTGTCAGTTTTTATGTAAAGCTATCTTCCAAGATATCTGTCATGCACAGCAAAACATTACATCTATTTTTTTTTCTGCGTTGGTAATGTTCAGCAGAATGTCACATGTAAGCCACCATACCTTGTTTCTGCCAACGTTCCAAGCGAGATTATGACGTCATGGAAATTTCCTATCGAGAACATAATACGCCGTTTTTTCATTTGTTCAGTGTGACCTCATAAACTTTATCGTATCTTATCAACCGTAAATGTGTCAATATTGCGAATGGAAAGTAAAATGATGCAAGTATCTCGTAACTGTAGCAGGTATTTGAGTCCTTGCCGTAATCCATTTTAGCGACATTCTCATTGATAAACTTGATCTATCGGGAACTGAGTACTCCAGGATTGCGGCTGGCACGGCTGGTCTGTCATTATCTACTATCACAATTTACAAGGGAAACTACTTTATATTGCCTATTTTATACTATAAATCATTTCTCTGAGCTACTCTGAGCTAATTCAGCAGACAACAATTGATCATACTTTTTTTATTTTTCCCCAGAAAATAGAATTTGACATTTTATGCAATTTGTCTCCATTGGAGACGCAATTTGAAATATCTAAACCTGTTTTCTGGGGGAAAATAAGGAAAGTATTTCAATATGTAGCCCGCTGAAAACTTTACATAGAGTGATAAGCATTAAAAAGCTAGGCTCAGGAAAATAGAAATTCCTCATTATTATTATTAGTGGTAATACATGTATCATTATTATTTTGTTGTTGTTGTAAAACACAAAAGGTCTTGGCCAGTTATGCTTCATTTCAGTCTGACGAGGAGTTTTTCTCTGCTTTGTACAAATGAGGATGTTCATGGGGTTTATTGATTCTCCTAGCTGCATTCTAGAAATTGGAACATTTTCCGGGGGAGGTCCCCGGGGAGGACACTTGGACCATGTTGACAAGCACTTGACACGTGCATACATGACATGAGTCTTTGGTTGGTGTTGGCCAGCGGTCATTCAACATTGTTAATCGCGTTACGAGGTTCCTGACCATCTTGTCAGGCACTTGACAAGTGCATACATGACATGAATCCTTGGTTTGTGTTGATGAGCAGTCGTTCAACATTGTTAACGGCTACCACGTTCTAGCCGTAAGGAGTAAGACATGTGCGAACCAGATTCTATGGGGTGCCGTTTTACTATTAATTCCCTATTTATAGGTATCCATGATATCAAATTAGGGATATCCATGATTCGGAATAGTGATATCACTCATTCAGCGAATTATGAATATCCTTTATTCGAAATAGTGATGTGACTAATTCGAATTATGGATATCCGCCATTCATTCCGATTTATGGATATCACTAATTTGAATTATGAATATCACTAATTCGAATTATGACTATCCATAACTCAAATTATGGATATCAATAAACGGGCCGAATAATTGATATCACCAATTCGAATTATGGATATCCATAATTCGAATTAATGATATCAATGAATCGGGCTGAATTATTGCTGTCCATAATTTGAATAAATGATATCCATAATTCACCGCAGAGGATAGTGTTTAAGCTTATTATTTGCAAAGGCTAATTTTTTATATCCATAATTCGAATTAGTGATATAAAAAAAACGGGCCAAACTATTGATATCCATAATTTGAACTATTGATATCAGTAACTCGAATTATAGATATCCAATAATGTAAATGATTTATGTATATCATTAATTCGATTTATGGATATCACTTTTTCGAATTAGTGATATAAGTTATTCAAATTAGTGATATCCGTAAATGGGCTGATTTAGTGATATTCATAATTCGAATTAGTGATATCAATAAACAGAATATTGAATTATGAATGTCACCAATTCACATGTATGTATATCAATAAATAATCATGGATCTTTATGAATAATTATGGATATAACTAAATGGAATTATGGAGATCACTAATTCGAATTATGGATATCTATAAATAACTATGGATATCTATAAATAGGGAACAAATAGTAAAGCGGCGCCCGATAAGATTCAAGTGCCACAGGTTCTGTGAATTCAGGGTTGCATCCGATGTGCAAGTTACTCGAGAGTGTTTTGTCCTGGACCCCTGCTTCTGTTGGCGCTCGTCATTTAGGTACAGGGATCTAGGGTAAAACGATCGCAATTACTGTGCGCTACTAAACATAGTCATGAAAGTCCGGAAACTCTGAAGCTTGGTAAATATCAAGCATGTCAAAAACTTTTGGCAGGGGAGTATTGATTATTTGTTGAGATAAAAGTTAAAAACAATCAGGTTCACAAATAGAGATATCTTCCTTTCAAGTACGGATATCTCTATTTCAGTTAGATATATTTGTTCTTTCTGTTAATGCAGATATCTGTTTTTTAAATACAGATATTGTCATTTGAATTGCAGTTATCTTTATTCAAATGATAATTATAGGTATCTGTATTTCAGTTAGAGATATCTGAGTTTCCAAAAATACAGATATCTAACTTAAGAGGAAATATTTGAATTTGAAATGCAAATATCTGTAATTAAAATGCAGATATCTGTTATTCAAATTTAGATATCGCTATTTAACAAAGAAATACTGCATTTCAATTACAGTATCTGTATTTGAAGTACAGGTATCCGTACTCAAGTATAGATGTCTATATTTAAATGCAGATATCTGCAGATATCTGCATTTTAATGTAGCTATCCGTTAAATGGGTATAAACCAAAACGGGCCACCATACGTACGGCATGGGTCTAGATTTTTCAAAGCAAAATGAAATCACAAAAGTTGTCTCCCATTGTAAAAACTGGCAGAAAATCTATAAAGTGTATCGAATCTCCTTAAGGGGAATAGATACATTTTCAAGGGAGACAACTCTGTCAAGTTTCTTTTACTCCTTTTTGAAAAAGGAGCTATTCTAAAAGGGAAAAAATGCTCCATTTAGGGATGGGGGTGGGGGAGGAATAAACAACTTTCAGAAGGGGATTGTGTACAGAGACGTAAACAGTAGGTGATTCATCACGCCATGACAGCAAAGAAGCAAAAAGAAAATAAATGAGAAAAGGAAATTTTAGTGGTTTCCATTTTTGCAACTTTTATGCTGACTCCCTAAATGAAATATACCATTCTTACTGTGTCTTCCATTTCTTTTTTATATAAACAGTCAAACAAAACCTCGCGACAATATAAAAAAATGACGTTAACCCATTTATGCCTAGTATCCCATAAAAGAGATATTTGGCAAACGGTGTAGACCTAGATCAGACGCCGCAGAACGATCAGGGTCACCATTGAGGCACATATGTACATGGTTTAGAAACTACAGGTAGAACGCAATTTTTAATATGCTTAGCAAATGTGACCTGTGACGACCTTGGGGTCAAGGCTACTGGAATCATTAGCAAATAGTATACAACGTATACGGACGCTTTGCACAGAACCTTGCTGTGTCAAACAAGCTTTATTTTTATTTTTTTTTATTTTAATTTTATTTTATTTATTTATTTTTTTATTATTTTTTTATTTTATTTTATTTATTTATTTTTTTTTTTTTTTGGGGGGGGGGGGGTTACTTTTGGCAACATTTTACTGCATAAATCTGTCTTAGTCTTCCATTTATGAAGACAAAAACAGACTCGTTACGAGCCGTCTTATCGGGATCTTCACTGTTTGCCATTCTGTTCTGAATTTACAACTGTATCCTATTTGGCAACAATGGCAATGTCCAAATACAGAGATGGAAAAGTCTATTTCAGAAACAAACTCAGGATTGAAAGGTTTACTGTGCTCGATAACCAAACTCTTCAGCATTCCCGATATTATATGGTGAAAATGTCCTAGCTTGAGATACATGTATGGCATCTCGAAACCAAATAATTCACATAAATGCAAAATCGACAAATGGTCTAAGGGAAATAACTGCATTGTCGTTAATCTCCGGGCAGGTAACAGGTAGTGTATAATCCTCATTTGGGTGTAATATATGAGTTTCAGAGGGTAGGTTTCAGAGAAAATAAGTCTTGACAGTCCATATGAATCGTCTCTCAAGCACACAACTTACATGAAATGTCAAGCGTTGTTTTCTCTGAAAATATTAATAATTATAATGAAATGGAATATCGTCTGCTACAACTTTGCTCAACGTTTTAAGGGTTAAAACCGGTCAACTGTTAAAGCACGGGTTTTGTCGCATAATTGTCACCAATGCAATGAATAACTCGTGGTATATTATGTAACACATTCTACCTGTTACCACAGGCCCGTGCACTACGCGTAATCTGAAAGTACAAGAAAAGGTATAACATTGGTATAAACATGTTTATTTCGAAACAATTAGTACAACATATAATATAATAATAGTAATAATACAAAATTTTAGGATTGGAACGGAAGCACATAGTGCTTATTTTGTTCTTCTCCTTAGCAGGTCAATAAATTGTTAACAAAGCTTAGGGATATAATATACATGATAAGTTCCAATATAAGTGAAATTTACCACTAGACATTTTATGAATAGTACGATATACTGTTCAATGAAATGTAGAGAAAAGAAATACATATTTAAGTTTAAGAAAAAACAACTTCAACAATATGAGGAAAAAACAAACAACAACAACAAGTTGCTTTATAAGAAAGATTCACCAAAGGTCTAAATATGAGAAAAAATTAATGTGGAAAACATAATCCACTCCTGCGTGAAGAAGGATGCACGACCAGGGGCGGGAAGGCAGCACTAAGAGTCATTTGGTAAACACTATCGCACTGAAGACTCGAAAGGTAGGGATATAAAATTAAAATCATTTAGTATCTATGATAAATTACTGTACTTTGTCAAATATGTGAGTGTTTTCTGCAAGCCATTACGAAAACACGCCTATTCAAATATATAGAAAATTTCACCTCCAAAAACTGAAATTTTTCAAATAAAAAACTCTAATATTTTTCATATTTCTGCTCAAAACATAGATTATGGGTATTCTTTAGAACCGCCTCGGGGAGGCGGTTCTAACGAGTACCCACAAATTATGGTTTTGAGCAGAAATAAGAAAACTAATGTATACCCCTGTAAACCCCAGTTTTACTATATAAAAGTGTGGTTTAATGGGGTCAAAATTATATAGGCATGTTTTCGCGATGGATAAAGTGGGATCACCAAACATTAGAAGGTTAAGAGTTATAACATGAAATTGGGAGATGCTGTCGAATAGTAAGATGCGTTGATGTGCGTACATGCGACATTCGAAGAAGTAATGATTTGCGTCTTCAACAGTTCCACAACGACAGAGTGGTGAGTCTGTTATATGTTTTGAAAACAGGTAGTAATTTAAACTACTGCAATTTGTCCGTAGCCTTGTGTGAAGTATCTGACAGCCTTTTACCTGTATAAAAGTACACTGGGGCGCGTTGTCTCTCCCTAGCCAGAAAATATTTAAATGAATTTATAGAGTATAACAATAAAGAGCCATCTGACAGATTGCAACCCGAAAATATTAAAAGGTCAATAGTTTATAATTTTATTATTGTAGTAGTGCGCGGCAAAGCGAAGTACAAATAATTAATATGTGTGTAAATATATAGGGTGCATAAATGATCAGTCTAACGGTCCGGACCTTTTAGCCTCGTGGTTATGACGCTCGATTAGAGATTCAGGGGTACCTGGTTCGATCCCCGGTCGGGGCACTCGACGGGAATATTTTCTTTACAGATCTATTTCTCCTCCTACTACATTTGGTGCCTGGTGCCAGGATGACTACCGTCGGAGCTCAAGGGCGATGCAATGGCAACGGAGTCACAAAAGAGCCTGGGAATAGTAGAAAACATTTGATACAAATGTTTCATTGTAGGATGGAGGAGTGTAGTAGTGCGCGGCAAAGCGAAGTACAAATAATTAATATGTGTGTAAATATATAGGGTGCATAAATGATCAGTCTAACTGGTCCGGACCTTTTAGCCTCGTGGTTATGACGCTCGATTAGAGATTCAGGGGTACCTGGTTCGATCCCCGGTCGGGGCACTCGACGGGAATATTTTCTTTACAGATCTATTTCTCCTCCTACTACATTATCATTATTATTCTATTCGGATTTAATATCTGTTTCAAAAATCTTTCAATCATATCGCGCGATGGTGACTGGATGCGACAGTGGTCTCAGTGCTTACTTTTAGACTGCTGCCTTGCTGAAAAATGAAGTTTTTTAAAAGTAAAACATATTTTAACGAGTAATACTTAACCTATAGATAATGTGCTATTCTATTCTGTTTTCACACCTTCCACAGAAAAAACGACCTTTCAGTCGTTAATTAAAGTCTTAAACCAGAAGGTCCCTTAGGCAGTTACCTGTGTGACGTAACTCTTCCCGCTCAATTGACCACGTGTCAGTTTCTTTTATGTGTAAAACAATAGACACAATTAGGAGAGATAAGCGAGGGTGGGCGGAGGGAGATAATTGATTATCTATAGGTTAAGTATTACTCGTTAAAATATGTTTTACTTTTAAAAAACTTCATTTTAACTTCATAATACATTAACCTATAGATAATGTGCTAGAATTTGCAGAATAGGAGGGAGGTGCTCTCCTAATTCTAACACCAATAATATCTCACCACTTCTGGTTAAGACTCAGGAAACTCAAAGGAATCAGATACATTCTAATTCTATATTTAATAGAAAGAATGGTCTAGATTCACAAAATAGCTTTAAGGTGTTATGATCTAACAACCTTATATATATTAGTAGACTCTAGAGGAAGCCAGTTCTTAAGTCTCAGAGACCTAACATCGGCCCCCCCCCCTCTTTTTTTCTTTTTTAGAAACAACAATTGGCTTCAAAAAGAAAAGGGAGTCATTGAGACATAACATAAATATTCCATCGCAAAGTAAGCTAGGAATATAGAAATATTTTGAAAACAAAATTTGTAAAACAAAAAGCCAAGACCATACACTGTAAGTAGTCTATGTAGGATCTTGAATAAATAAGGAAAAGTCTACTCGGTGGAGTTTCCTATAGATAACTGACATATGTAGATATTTTGGATAAAATTCTAGATATGTGAAGCTATGTAATTGTAATAGTCTAAGCTATTAGAATTATAAACTAATTAAATTCTGTTAATTGGAGCGACAGGACAGTTTCTGATGAACAGACACAGACTTAAAATAACCATAATGTGTAATTATTTCCCTTGATCAAATTAAAGAAGGGGAGATAATAAAAGTAGATGGAGTTAACTTAACTATAACTAAGTTATCCATCAGAAGAAAAAAGGTATAGACAAACATAATGGTTAAAACTATTGCTAGACTAATTGTATAACGAATTTTTAGTCAAGCAATAAAATAATACAGAGTTTGCATATAACTGCTGGGAAGAAAAAAACAACTTAAACCATTGATAATTAGTTTTGTCATAGACATATAAAAGCGTTTGATGTCCTGACAAAAAAAAAAAAGAATAAACTGTCAACATCATAACTAAAGAGTTTGACAGACAATAAAAGAGATAAGAATAAGGTTGATCGCAGCAAACTGTATGACGGTCATAGTTTGGCTAAATCTTACCGTATTGATAAGATTAAGCAATAATAAATAAGCTGGATAGAATCTTTCTATACCAGAAGATTGCCATGAAAAGTACTCCTGAGTAAATAATCATGGAAATCAAGAAATGTTAAAAATCCACTTTGATACGAATCAAAATGTTCATAAAAAGAGAAGGACTCAGAGAAAAGGTAATAGTGTGATAATCTCTGAAGAAAGATTATACAATAATACTGATTATTAATCTCAAAAAACACTTAATTTAAAAGTTAAGAGATAGTATTACTATTCTATACGCATATTTAAGAATAGTAAGAAATATATTAATACTAAATAAAAATTATACTACTGAACAAAATTCCCGCTATAAATCATAGGTTAAGCGTAACTATTATTTAAGCAAGGAATTATTAAACATATAACTCTCTATAAAATTACTGCCCAGAAATTTTATAGATAAACATTCAATCAAATTTTTAGAATTGAATATTAATAGAATAAAATCTATGTCTGCATAATTGGTAATTCCTGAAATATCAAATTACGTACTCGCAAATGAGTTCAGGAAGAAAATACATATATATACTCTCGAGATCTATGTGTAAACCATAGAGAGTAATAATATTATTACCGCGATCCCTGACGGAAGGGTAAAAACATGTATATGAAAGAGATAATAATTAATTTAACGTCATATAGGTTTAAGATAAAATTTAATTAATCTTTAACCAATATGCAGCAACAGTGACTCGATATTCTGTATTCGTACGTAGAAAAGGAGTACTTAGTCATTAGAATTTTGAATGATTGAAATAGAGATAATGGGATCTAAAAGGATGTATCTCCATGAACTGAATCGAAGGATGATATCCATTCTAAAAAACTAGGGCTTGTTTTAGGCTTAGTTTAACAAGCGTAGAATTGAATTATTTTCAAGTATTCATGAAGTCGTTATGCTCTGAATACTGAGAAAAAAGTTAAAATATTGTTTAGGAAATAAAAAAGTGACTGTTCCACAATGTTAGCTAGATTTAAACCTGGAACGTAGCGAGAAGGTCAATCTAATTTAAAAGTAAGATGAGAAAGATAAATAATGAAGATAGATATATAAATATCGGAATAATATATTATCTCCAACAATTATCAAATAATCTGAATGTTTAAAGGCATAAATACTACTCGAAAGTTTATTTACCGAATGTAAAATCGGAGAAAACTTTCAGTATGTTCAAAAACGTATCACAAAAGTAAGATCTGACCAGGAACGTAGGTGCAGCACTTACTAAGTTGTGAAGTTAATATAAACATATTTTATATTATAAATTGAAGCAGTGCATTTCAAAAACATCGACATCTTGAAATGACTTATTGTGTGGAAAAATAAATAAATATCCAGTTTCGGAAAGATATTTATCTATATATATAGACCATTTTTGATGCGGACTGGAAATCAAGATATTAATCTTTGCATTATTCGCAAACTGAACTTGAACTCTTAGCGAGAATTACTATGATCCCTTTAACGAATGTAAACATAAAGGAGGGGTAAAGAGATAATTAAGAGTGTCTTAATTCTTTACCGGCTCGTAATTAAGGATGTTTTCCCTTTTGTCTAAGCCTAGACTATAGATTGATTAATATAATTATAATAATATCTGCTATTATGAGGTAAACTCTCGTTAATTAACCTCTAAGCATATATCAAAAATATATATCAACATAATCTAGAGCTTCGGTAAGTTTAGAGGAAGGAAATGATTGACTTTGGCAGTTTCTGAATAGTTACAAAGTCAATAAAACAAAATATCAAAAGGAAAGTATTGTATATAAAATCTAATTTAGGCAATAATAATCTGTCACGTACTGAATAATTAATGCCTTTACTAAATATGTATCCATTGTCAATACCAAAGTGCAAGAAAATTTTGATTGACATGGACTCTAGTTATAAATAAAATATTAGAGGTATAGAGCTAGTCGAAGCAAAACTATTCCTCAATAAGATAAAGTAGACCTATAATATACGAGGATTAATTGGGTCTAGAATTATAATCATAATAAAATTATTATTCCAATATGAAGAATCTTCAGCGTAATAGATTCTTACTGAGGCAAAAATATCTGGTATATTGCTATCGTAGTCTTAAATGATCCAGAAGAAAAAATAAAACAGGCAAAGTAAAGAACGTATCGAATTATATCTATGCCTAAATATAAGATTTTTTTCTTATTTATTATTTTATAGCAGAGTTTAGACAGAGCACGACTGACCTAGACTCTTATATAATCAATCAAAAGATAGTATAAAATAGAATAATAGCTTATCGGATCAACTATTTTCCATGTAGAAAAGGCAAAAGGAAAATATGTACCTCAACTAGAATTTTAAATCGTAGTAATCTAGAGAGGTAGTGAATAAATAAATAAACTGTTAATTTATTTATCTGGTTGGTGTAAATTTCCGATAGCTTAAGAATGAAAATTAATAGAAAGTAGAAAAGATCGATTGCTACTTTCTTGTCAATTTACTCCTTAGATTACATGCTGATTACATATCGGAGCATGTAGAAGAAAAAAAACAGGGGAGGAAAGAAGAAAAATTTTTATATTTCGTGTATATTTTTCTTCTTATAAATAACGATAGTTTTATAGTTCACCTTTGCCCTAGAGCCGAATACGGTGAATATGTAAGAAGTTAATCTCTTTGTAGCGAACAAACGAGATATAATTATAGCTGGAAGTATCTTCTACACTTAGTGAATGAATTGCGAATTTGATCGTAACCGATAATTCTTAATTCATTTTCAATAATAAATATATATATAGAATTTAAGTCAAGTTCAAAGTAACTGGACAGAATTCAACAATATAAATGGCTACTAGGTATTAGAACCCATCGCTGTCATTCAATAACCTATAATCCAAGACTATACATGTCTATAGTGGTTATATATGAATATATGTTGAGCCTGGAACACACTAGTAATCCGACACAAAGTCTACGAAACTACTGCCCGGTGGAATTTCGTTAGAATGACCTGGCACTACTCTACGAAGTGCCTCCCGATGAAATTTTCGTTAGAGCCGGAATTTAAACGCTGTATAGCGAATTAAAGAGATAAAACATCATTTGAATGACCTGGCACTAGTCTACGAACTGCTGCCCGGTAAGAATTTTGTTATAGTCGGAAGTTTAACTCTTTCTAGCGGATAAAAGAGATAAAACATAAGTTAACTTAAAATATTAATGGAATTACACACCTATAATAAGTCAATGGAATATTAAAAATTCTAGTCTGATTTGGGAAAGACTGTACAGAATTTTTTGTATAAAAAGTTATTATGTATTTCACTTAATAACCTATATCCATTGACTTAAACGTGAATGGAGCTCTATGAACGATAATAGATTGTTCGGGAATTAGTAATCATTATTTTGACACTAGTTACCCGACACAATGACCGGACACTAATATTCGTAACTGTTGCCCGGTAAAGTTACGAGAAATTTGACAAATTGATCGGATAGTAGTATTCGTAACTCTAGTCCGATGAAAAAGGGAGATTATATATGAAAACTGAGCGGGCACAAGTATTCGAAACTTTTTCCCGAAGATAATTAATTACAAGGCAAAAATTGACCAGACACTTTCTGCAAAAGTTTGCCTGGTGAAAAATCAGAAATAATATAATAATATGACCGGGTATAAGTATCAGAAATATTACTGATACTTTGCCCAGTGAAAAATTTTTTTAATAATTAGACATAATGACCGGAAGTTAGTATACGTGACTATTTTGTCCGGTGAAATATGTCAGAAACTAAGTCTTTCCAGAAAATAATTAAATTATTGACTGGAGACTAGTTGACTGGTGACTGGTGACTGGTGACTGGGTGACTGGTGACTGGGTGACTGGTGACTGGTGACTGGTGCCTGGTTGACTGGCACCTGGATGACTGGTGACTGGTGCCTGGTTGACTGGCACCTGATTGACTGGTGACTGGTGAAGCTGATTGACTGGAGCCTGGGTGACTGGTGACTGGATGACTGGTGACTGGTGGACTTAGACTTTATAGGATACTAAGTACCCAAAGATGCCACCTTGATGGGTCTTACCCCGGCAGTATAGCCATATGGGGTGGGGCTCCCATCAGTAAAGAATTGTCTTATAACCCATCAAGGGTTGACAAGTTCTTTACAATCAGCTTCTCCACCATGAGAATCTTTAGCCAACTGAAGATCTCTGCAAACAAAAGTCCAGGAAAAAAACATATCGTAATTGCTGAATAACCTGGAACGAAAAGAACAAAAATATTCTGCATATATAAACACGACTATCGAACCGATCGAGCACGAGCGTTGTGCCGAAAAGCGAGAGTCGCCAAAACGCATGTGGAAAAAGACCAGTCAAAAATACATGAAATCGAAAATTGAAAATTTTAAATAATAACACAGAAAGTGAAAGGAGTGATAAATAAACAAAAGAAACACAAGGATACATAAATTTATCCGTGAGGAAAGAAATAATCCAAATTTCTATCACAGGTAAATAATCCTTGTTGAATTTCTTTGTCCACAGAAAAGAAACTGACACGTGGTCAATTGAGCGGGAAGAGTTACGTCACACAGGTAACTGCCTAAGGGACCTTCTGGTTTAAGACTTTAATTAACGACTGAAAGGTCGTTTTTTCTGTGGAAGGTGTGAAAACAGAATAGAATAGCACATTATCTATAGGTTAATGTATTATGAAGTTAAAATAACGTCCCAGACACATGACGTGTTATTTCACTGAAACGCATGCCGACCAGTTCCGATTCATAGCTCTACTTTCTCTGAGCACCAAGAGTCCTGTGAATTCAGGGCTGCATTAGATGTGCAAGTTACTCGCGAGTGTTTTGTCCTGGACCCCAGCTTTTCAGAGAAAATAAGTATTGACAGTCCATATGAATTGTCTTTCAAGCACACAACTTTATATGAAATGTGAAGTTATTTTCTCTGAAAATAATAATAATAATAATAATTATGAAATGGAATATCGTCTGTTACAACTTTACTCAGCGCTTTAAGGGTTAAAACCGGTCAACTGTTAAAGCATGGGTTTTGTCGCATAATTGTTGCCTATACGATGAATAACTCGTGCTAGCACGAGCTATATTATGTAACATTCTACCTGTTACATAGGCTCGTGCATTGCGTGACAAGAAAAGGACAAGCGCAAGCGCTGGTATAACATATTAGAGCCATCGGACAGATTGCAAACTGATAATATTGAAAGTTCGATTGCTTAGTTGTTGTTTTTTTGTTGTTGTTGTTTCTTTGTTGTTGTTGTTGTTTTTTTTTTGTTTTTTTTTAATATCTCTTTCAAAAATCTTTCAATCATATCGCGACGAAGACTGGATGCGACAGTGGTCTCAGTGCTTACTTTTAGAGTGCTGCCTTGTTGAAATATCACACCCCAGACACATGACGTGATATTTCACTGAAACGCATGCCGACCAGTTCCGATTCGTAGCTCTAGTTTCTCAATGCTGAGCTCCAAGAGTCCTGTGAATTAAAAGCTGCATTAGATGTGTAAGTTAATCGCGAGTGTTTTGTCCTTGAACCCTGCTCCTGTTGGCGCTCGTTATCCGGATTAGTGCCCATTATTTTTTAAATGAAAGTCCGGAAACTCTGAAGCTTGGTAAATATCAAACATGCCAAAAACTTTAAGAAGGGAAATATTGATTATTTGTAGAAAATAAAAGTTAAAAACAATCAGTTTCATAACTAGAGATCTCTTCATTTCAAATACAGATATCTCTATCACAGTTATATATATCTGTACTTTCTATTAATGCAGATATCTGTTTTGTCCCCCGCCTTTTCGAAGAAAAGCGAAGGGACACTGTTTTTGGCTTTCCGTGGTGCGTGGCGCGTGGTGCGTGGTGTGTGGCGCGTGGCACGTGGTGCGTGGCGCGTGGTGCGTGGTTCCGAATTTTTAGTAGGTAACTTAATTGTCCCCTTAACTCCTCCCACAGTTTTTGTCCGATCCTTTTGAAACTTTACAGGTGCCATAAGGATGGTCTGAAGATATACATGTGGTTTTTTCAGAATCCTGAAATTATTTTTATCACTTTTTCACATTTTGAACTTAGACATTTTTTGAGTTCTAATATTACAGAAGTGTATAGGGAGCAGGTACCTTGTCCCCTTAACTCCTCCCACAGTTTTTGGCCGATGCTTTTGAAACTTTACATGGGCTTTAAGGCTGGCCTGAAGATATGCATGTGTATTTTTTCGGAATCCTGAAATAAATTTTTATCACTTTTCCGCATTTTTAACTTAGACATTTTTTGAAATCCAATACTACAGAAGCATATAGGGAGTAGGTACCTTGTCCCCGTAACTCCTACCACAGTTTTTGTCCGATCCTTTGGAAACTTTACAGGTGCTTTAAGGATGGTCTGAAGATATGCATGTGTTTTTATCGGATCCTGAAATTATTTTTTATCACTTTTTACACATTTTGAACTTAGACATTTTTTTAGTTCTAATATTACAGAAGTCTATAGGGAGCAGGTACCTTGTCCCCATAACTCCTCCCACAGTTTTTTGGCCGATCCTTTTGAAACTTTACATGGGCTTTAAGGATGGCCTGAAGATATGCATGTGGATTTTTCAGAATCCTGAAATATTTTTTTTTATCACTTTTTCCGCATTTTGAACTTAGACATTTTTTGAGTTCTAATATTACAGAAGTGTATAGGGAGTAGGTACCTTGTCCCCTTAACTCCTCCCATAATTTTTGGCTGATCCTTTTGAAACTTTATATGGGCTTTGAGGATGGCCTGAAGATATGCATGTGGTTTTGTCAGAATCCTGAAATAATTTTTTATTACTTTCTCCGCATTTTTAACTTATACATTTTTTGAGTTCTAATACTACAGAAGCGTATAGGGAGTAGGTATCTTGTCCCCGTAACTCCTTTTGAAACTTTACAGGTGTTTTAAGGATGGTCTGAAGATATGCATGTGTTTTTTTTTCAGAATCCTGAACTTATTTTTTATCACTGGTTTCCTGCTTCAATACTTAGGTCGGTGATACAGGACCAATGGTCCTCTGTTTAACTTACCCATTTTTAACACCTCCAATAAAAATAAGGCGGGGGACATAAATTCCCCATGGAATTTGCTTGTTGAAATACAGATGTCTCCATTTGAATGGCAGATATCTTTATTCAAATGATTATTGTAGATATTTTTATTTCAGTTAGAGACATCAGTATTTTAAATACAGATATCCGATTTCCAAAAAATACAGATATCTAATCTAAATAGAAATATCTGCATTTGAAATGCAAATATCTGTAATTAAAATGCAGATATCTGTGATTCAAATTTAGATATCGCTATTTTACAACCAAGCAGAATATCTGCATTTCAAATACAGATATTTGTATTTGAAGTACAGATAGCTGTATTCAAATGAAGATATCTGTATTTAAATGCATATATCGCTATTTAAATGCTGATATCTGCATTTTAATGTAGATATCTGCGTTTAATGGGTATAAACCTAAACGGGCCACTATACGTACGGCCTGGAGCTAGATGTTATCATGCAAAATAAAATCACTAAAGTTGTAGATATCTGCGTTAAATGGGTATAAACCCAAACGGGCCTCCATACGTATGGCCTGGGGCTAGATGTTTTAAAGCAAAATGAAATCACAAAAATTGTCTCCCATTGTAACAACTGGCAGAAAACCTATCAGGTGTATCGAGTCTCCTTAAGGGGAATAGATACACTTCCAAGGGGGACAACTCTGTCAAAACTGCTTTTACTCCTTTCTGAAAAAGGAGCTATTCTAAGAGTAAAACAAAAACAACAATGCTCCGTTTAGTATGTGTGTGTGCTTGGGGGTTGGGGGGGGGGGGGTGGAGTTGGTGGTTGAATATACAACTTTCAGAAGGAGATTGTGTACAAAGACGTAAACGGGGATTGGGGGAGGGGGGGGCGAGCAGGGTGAATATACAACTCTCAGAAGAAGATTGTGTACAAAAACGTAAACAGTAAGTGACAAAACATGCCCCCCCCCCCCGCCCCCCCCCCCCCCTCCCCCTTTTAAAAAACGGCATACAAGTTTATCAGCTGAATCAACTCCCCTTAATGCCTTTGATAAGCCGTTCACGCTCCAAATGTTTTCCCAGATTCATCACGCCATGAAATCAAAGCAACAAAAAGAAAATAAACGAGAAAAGGAAATTTTAGTGGGTTCAGTTTTTGCAACTTTTATGCTGTCTCCCTGAATGAAGTATAACATTCTGAATGAAGTATAACATTCTTACTATGTCTTCATTTCTTGTTTATATAAACAATCAGAAAAAAAACCTCCCGACAATATATAAAATGACATTAACATATTCATGCATAGTGTTCCATAAAAGGGATATTGGCAAACAGTGTAGATCTAGATCAGATGCCGCAGAGCGATCAGGGTCACCATTGTTTGCATTAAATGCAGGAATTTTCGTAAAACATGGTAACAATAAAAACTAAGCAGACACCAATTATACTGGAAATAGACCGGGGCACTTATGTACCTGGGTTAGAAATTACAGGTAGAACGCAATTTTTTATGTGCTTAGCAAATGTGACCTGTGATGACCTTGAGGTCAAGGCTACTGAAATCATTAGCAAGTAGTGTACGACGTAGACGGACGCTATGCACAGAACTTTGCTGTGTCAAATAAACTTTATTAATTTTTTGTTACTTCTGGCAACATTTTACTGCATAAATCTGTATGAACTTTTCCATCTATGAAGACAAAAACAGACTCTTTACGAGCCGTCTCATTGGGATATTCACTGTCTGCCATTCTGTTCTTAATTTACAACTGTTACACTTTTGGCAGCAATGGAAGTGTTCAAATGCAGAGAGAGAAGAGTCTATTTAAAAAAAACTCAGGAATTAAAGGTTTACTGTGCTCGATAACCAAACTCTTCCGCATTTCCGATATTTTATGGGGAAATGTTCCGACTTACAAAGCTTGAGATACACGTTTGGCATCTCTGAGCTAAATAAATAATTCACTTAAGAGCACAATCGACAAATGGTCTAAGGGAAGTAACTGCATTGGCGTTAATCTTCGTGAAAGGTAACAGGTAGTGGATAATCATCATTTGGGTGTAATATGAGTTTCAGAGGGTAGGTTTCAGAGAAAATAAGTCTTGACAGTCCATATGAATTGTCTGTCAAGCACATGAAATGTCAAGTGTTATTTTCTCTGAAAATAATAATAATAATAATGAAAAGGAATATCGTCTGCTACAACTTTGCTCACCGTTTTAAGGGTTAAAACCGATCAACTGTTAAAGCACGGGTTTTGTCGCTTAACTGTCACCTAGACGATGAATAACGCGTGCAAGCACGAGCTATATTATGTAACACATTCTACCTATATTAACAGGCCCGTGCATTACGTGTCATCTATAACTACAAGAAAAAAACAAAACCGCGCAAGTGCCTATGTAACATAAAAGAGCCATCGGACAGATTGTAACCCGAAAATATTGAAAGGTCCATTGTTTATTCTTTTTATTTTTGTATCTCTTTCAAAAATCTTTCAGTCATATCGCGACGGTGACTGGATGCGACAGTGGTCTCAGTGCTTACTTTTAGACTGCTGCCTTACTGAAATATCACGCCACATACACATGACGTGATATTTTACTGAAACGCATGCCGACCAGTTCCGATACATAGCTCTACTTTCTCAATGCTGAGCGCCTAGAGTCCTAAGAATTCAGGGCTGCAAAAGATGTCCCAGTTACTCGGGAGTGTTTTGTCCTGGACCCCTGCTCCTGTTGGTGTTCGTCATTCGGAGTAAAACGTTCGCTGTCACTGTGCGCTACTGAATATAGCCCCGGTCAACAAATTAGCGCCCATTTTTAATGAAAGTCCGGAAACTCTGAAGCTTGGTAAATATCAAGCATGTCAAAAACTTTTAGCAGGGATGCATTTACCATTTGTTGAAAATAAAAGTTAAAAACAATCAGGTTTATGACTAGAGATATCTTCATTTCAAATACAGATATCTCTGTTTCAGTTAAATATATCTGTACTTTCTTTTAATGTAGATATCTGTTTTTGAAATACGGATATCTCCATTTAAATTGCAGATATCGTTATTCAAATGATAATTATAGATATTTGTATTTCAGTTAGAGATATCAGTATTTCAAATACAGATATCCGAGTTTCCAAAAAAAATACAGATATCTAATCTAAATAGAAATCTCTGCATTTGAAGTGCAAATATCTTTATATAAAAATAATGAAATGTGTAATTCAAATTTATTTTACAGCTAAATAGAGATATCTGTATATCTTGTAATTACATCTTGGTGTAATTACGAGAAACGTTAACGGGAAACCTAATATTTAAGGTAAGTTACATAATGCGCTCAAAGGCAAGAGGGTTCGTATTTGAAGTACGAATACAGATATATGTAATTGAAGGATAGATATCTGTATTCAAATGTAGATATCAGTATTTAAATGCAGATCTCTATTTTAATATAGATATCTGCATTTTAATGTAGATATCTGCGTTAAATGGTATAAACCCAAACGGGCCACCATACGTATGGCCTGGGGCTAGATGTTTTAAAGCAAAATGAAATCAAAAAAATTGTCTCCCATTGTAACAACTGGCAGAAAACCTATCAGGTGTATCGAGGCTCCTTAAAGGGAATAGATACACTTTCAAGGGGGACAACTCCGTCAAAATTGCTTTTACTCCTTTCTGAAGAAGGAGCTATTCTAAGAGTAAACAAAAAACAAAAGCAATGCTCCATTTAGTGTGTGCGCTGGGGGTGGGGGTGGGGGCTGGGGGTGAATATACAACTTTCAGAAGGAGATTGTGTACAAAGACGTAAACAGTAGGTGACAAAACGTCTCCTTTTTGCCGGCCTCGGTGGCTCAGTTGGATGCGCCGTCCGACTGGAGACCAGGAGGTGGCGGGTTCAACCCCTACTGAGGTCGGCAACATTCTTTCGTGGAGATTGATCATGAAATATTTTCTACGGTCATTCTCTCCCTTCCGCTGATTCAAGAAGGGCAGTTGTCAGTTTCTGCCGAAAGAATGTGCACAATACTGGTTAACCGCTTAGAGGACTAAGCCTGCCCAGTAAACGTGTGGTTAGGTAAACTGACCGCGCTCGACATGACTCCATTGGGTTGACCGGGCCGTAAAACCTCAACACAAACAAAAAACACGTCTCCTTTTTAAAAATTGCAGACAATTTTATCAGCTGAATCAACTCCCCTTAATGTCTTTGATAAGCCGTTCACGCTCCAAATGTTTTCGCAGATTCATCACGCCATGAAAGCAAAGAAACGAAAAGAAATTAAATGAGAAAAGGCAATTGTAGTGGTTTCAATTTTTGCAACTTTTATGCATAGTGTCCATTAAAAGGGATATTGGCAAACGGTGTAGACCTAGATCAGACGTCGCAGAACGATCAGGGTCCCATTGTTTGCATTAAATGCAGGAATTTTCGTAAAACATGGTAACAATTAAAATAAGCAGGCACACATTATATTGGAAATGGACCGAGGCACTTACGTACATGGTTTAGGAATTACAGGTAGAACGAAATTTTTAATGTGCTAAAGAAATATGACCTCTGACGACCTTGAGGTCAAGGCTACTGGAATCTTACGACCTATACGAACGCTATGCACAGAACTTTCTGTGTCAAGCCAGCTTTATTAGTTTTTGTTACCTCTGGCAACATTTTACTGCATAAATTTGTCTTAAAACTTCCATCTATGAAGACAAAAACAGACTCGTTACGAGCCGTTTAATGGGAATCTTTACTGTTTGCCATTCTGTTCTTAATTTACAACTGCAACCCTTTTGGCAGCAATGGAAGTGTCCAAATGCAGGGATAGAAGAGTCTATTTCAGACACTAAGGATTGAACGATTTACTGTGCTTCCGCATTTCCGATATTGTATGGTGAAAAGTCCCGATTTACATAGCTTGAGATACATGTATGACATCTCTGAGCAAAATAATTCACTTGTTCGAAATCGACAAATGGTCTAAGGGAAATAACTGCATTGTCTTTAATCTTCCTGACAGGTTGCAGGTAGTGGACAAATCTCATTTGGGTGTGATACATGTGTTTGAGAGGGTAGGTTTCAGAGAAAATAAGTCTTGGCAGTCAATATGAATCGTCTGTCAAGCACACGCTTTGCATGAAATGTTCTGTGTTATTTTCTCTGAATAACATTAATAATAATAATAATGAAAAGGAATATCGTCTGCTACAACTTTGCTCAGCGCTTTAAGGGTTAAAATCGTTCAACTGTTACAGCACGAGTTTTGTCGCTTAACTGTCGCCTATACAATGAATAACTCGAGCTAGCACGAGCTATATTATATAACACATACTACCTGTATTAACAGGCCCGTGCATTACGTGTCATCTATTAGTACAAGAAAAGGACCCGCGCAAGCGCGGGTATAACATTAAAAGCCATCGGACAGATTGCAACCTGAAAATATTGAAAGGTCGATAGTTTAATTATTTTATTCGGATTTAAAGTCTCTTTCAAAAGTCTTTTAATCATATCGCAAGGGTGATGGATGCGACAGTGGTCTCAGTGCTTACTTTTAGACTGCTGCCTTGCTGAAATGTCACGCCCCAGATACATGAAGTGGTATTTCACTGAAACGCATGCCGGCCAGTTCCGATTCATAGCTCTACTTTCTCAATGCTGAGCGCCAAGCGAAAAAGCAGCTAGTACCATTTTTAGACTCGACATTAGATTGAACCACCTCTCCTCCCCTCGCACCCACAAAACCGGATGCAAAGCAGAGGCTCTTGAAACTGAGTCACTGCACCGCTAGGTTAAAAGGTCAATGACCTGCTAATTTCGAACGGCTTTATACCCCTCCACACGGTAGTCCGTCTGTCAGTCTGTGGTACGTTCGTCCATCTATCGTACGTCCGTCCGTATTTCGTTTCCAGAAGATAACTTGAGTGAATATGAATGATTTCACCAAAGCGGGTGTGTAATTGGTACTGTAGATATCTGGGGGTGGGGGGGGGGGGAGGGGGCGGGGGTGTTAGACACTAGCCATTACAAGAGATACAATAACCCACTATTACTACATCTAGAACAGAGATATATTGGGGCAAAAATCGGATCAATCAGTATTCCCCATGTTACTGTTGTAGATAATGTAGCCATATTGTTCTTGTCACAGTCGGAAGCCCAGGCAATGGTGTGGGATGTAGAAGCCAATGCAGGGAGGGAAAGATTCTTCGTAAACCCCTCAAAGAGCCATACTTTAAAATATTCCTCAAACAGGACGTAGGAAAATCCAGAGGATATTTTCATGTATAATGACAAGACAGAGAATAGTAAGGGTGCTACACATCTTGGTGTAATTACGAGAAACGTTAACGGGAAACCTAATATTTAAGGTAAGTTACATAATGCGCTCAAAGGCAAGAGGGTTCATTATTCCACTCGAAGAGGATGCAGACGTTTTTGTCACTTCAGCATTTCAACAGCTGTGTATGTAATGAACGTTTACTCCAGTACATTCATCCATGCATTCTGCCTGGGTTGTTGAATATCGACACTCAATGGACTGGAGTGCCGTTTCTGGCAGAAACTATTATGTCACTATACACTATCTCGAGATCGAATCGAACTCGCTTTTCGCTGCAATAGGGATTTACAATAATAACAATTATCCGAAACTGCTCAATTACAAGTTAATGCGGTCATAGTTTAAAAACAAACAAAAAACCAAAAACAAAAAAAAAAAAAAAAAAAAAACGATGACCAATTTTCGGACAAACACTACACAAACATGGCCGTCTCTAGTATATTTCAGTCTATTGTGGCAGGACAAGATTGCACTTTTTTTTTTTTTTTTCGCGAGAAATTGCAAAATGCCCGTCTTTGCTAGCTTCTTTTTAGGCTGTTGCATTTCTTATGTACCAATTACATGTATGCTTAAAGTAGTGTTGATGCCGACGCTAACTCCGAAATAGAACGTTTGTTGATAATGATGAACATCAAAATTAAGGAGTGTTGATAAGTTAACGTTAGAGAATTACATAAACTAGTTGATGGCCCTTAACCAGTGGTTATGGGTGCTTAAAATGACCATATGACTTTGGTCCTGAAGGGCGGCCAGACATTTTGTTAGTTTTATTATGCGCTGGCTAATATGAAAACGTGAAAAGATCATACCCCAAATCTCTCCTGTGGTGGGCAGATTCCTACAAAATTGACGACATTTGCCAATTTGCAAGCCATTATCAGATATCTGGAGTATCAATTACACACCCGCTTTGGTGAAAATCCATTCATATTCACTCAAGGTATCTTCTGGAAACGAAATACGGACACGCGTACGACAGATGAACGAACGTACCAGACTGACAGACGGACTACCGTGTGGCGGGGTATAAAGCCGTTCGAAATTAGCAGGTCATTGACCTTTTAACCTAGCGGTGCAGTGACTCAGTTTCAAAAGCCTCTACTTTGCATCCGGTTTTGTGGGAGGGGGGGGGGAGCGGGGCGACAGGGTGCGGGGGAAGGAGAGGTGGTTCAATCTAATGTCGAATCATACCAAAGACGTTAAAAATGGTACTAGCTGCTCTATCGCTTGGCGCTCAGCATTGAGAAAGTAGAGCTATGAATCGGAACTGGTCGGCATGCGTTTCAATGAAATATCACGTCATGTGTCTGGGGCGTGATATTTCAGCAAGGCAGCAGTCTAAAAGTAAGCATTGAAATCACTGTCGCATCCAGTCACCGTCGCGATATGATTAAAAAACATTTGAAAGAGACTTTAAATCCGAATAAAATAAAAAAAAATAATTAAAATATCGACCTTTCATTTTCAGGTTGCAATCTGTCCGATGTTTTTTTTAAATGTTATACCCGCGCAAGCCTTTTCTTGTACTTATAGATGACACGTAATGCACGGGCCTGTTAATACAGGTAGTATGTGGTATATAATATAGCTCGTGCTAGCTCGAGTTATTCATTGTATAGGCGACAGTTAAGCGACAAAACTCGTGCTGTAACAGTTGAACGGTTTTAACCTTAAAGCGCTGAGCAAAGTTGTAGCAGACGATATTCCTTTTCATTATTATTATTATTATTATTATTATTATTATTATTATTCAGAGAAAATAACACAGAACATTTCATGCAAAGTGTGTGCTTGACAGACGATTCATATGGACTGTCAAGATTTATTTTCTCTTAAACCTACCATCTGAAACACATATATCACATCCAAATGAGGATTGTCCACTACCTGCAACCCAATGCAGTTATTTCCCTTAGACCATTTGTCGATTTCGAACATGTGAATTATTTTGCTCAGAGATGTTATACATGTATCTCAAGCTATGTAAATCGGGACTTTTCACCATATAATATCGGAAATGCGGAAGAGTTTGGTTATCAAGCACAGTAAATCTTTCAATCCTGAGTGTCTGAAATAGACTCTCCTATCCCTGCATTTGGACACTTCCATTGCTGCCAAAAGGGTTGCAGTTGTAAATTAAGAACAGAATGGCAAACAGTAAAGATTCCGATTAAACGGCTCGTAACGAGTCTGTTTTTGTCTTCATAGATGGAAGTGTTAAGACAGATTTATGCAGTAAAATGTTGCCAGAGGTGACAAAAACAGCAAAGTTCTGTGCATAGCGTCCGTATAGGTCGTAAGATTCCAGTAGCCTTGACCTCAAGGTCGTCAGAGGTCATATTTGCTTAGCACATTAAAAATTTCGTTCTACCTGTAGTTTCTAAACCATGTACGTAAGTGCCTCGGTCCATTTCCAATATAATGTGTGCCTGCTTAATTTTAATTGTTACCATGTTTTACGAAAATTCCTGCATTTAATGCAAACAATGGTGACCCTGATCGTTCTGCGGCGTCTGATCTAGGTCTACACCGTTTGCCAATATCCCTTTTAATGGACACTATGCATAAAAGTTGCAAAAATTGAAACCACTATAATTGCCTTTTCTCATTTATTTTCTTTTTGTTTCTTTGCTTTCATGGCGTGACGAATCTGCGAAAATATTTGGAGCGTGAACGGCTTATCAAATACATTAAGGGGAGTTCAGCTGATAAGATTATCTGCCATTTTTAAAAAGGAGACGTTTTGTCACCTACTGTTTACGTCATTGTACACAATCTCCTTCTGAAAGTTGTATATTCACCCCCAGCCCCCACCCCCACCCCCAGCGCACACACTAAATGGAGCATTGCTTTTGTTTTTTGTTTACTCTTAGAATAGCTCCTTCTTCAGAAAGGAGTAAAAGAAATATTGACGGAGTTGTCCACCTTGAAAGTGTATCTATTCCCTTTAAGGAGCCATCGATACACCTGATAGGTTTTCTGCCAGTTGTTACAATGGGAGACAATTTTTGTGATTTCATTTTGCTTTAAAACATCTAGCCCCAGGCCATACGTATGATGGCCCGTTTGGGTTGATACCCATTTAACGCAGATATCTACACTAAAATGCAGATATCTATATTAAAATAGAGATATCTGCATTTAAATACTGATATCTACATTTGAATACAGATATCTATACATCAATTACATATATCTGTATTCGTACTTCAAATAAAAATCTGTATTTGAAATGCTGATATCTCTATTTGGCTGTAAAATAAATTTGAATTACACATATCTGCATTTTTTATTATAGATATATGCATTTCAAATGCAGAGATTTCTATTTAGATTAGATATCTGTATATTTGGGAACTCGGATATCTGTATTTGAAATACTAATATCTCTAATTGAAATACAAATATCTATAATTATCATTTGAATAACGATATCTGCAATTTAAATGGAGATATCTGTATTTCAAAAATAGATATCTACATTAAAAGAAAGTACAGATATATTTAACTGAAAGAGAGATATCTGTATTTGAAATGAAGAGGTCTGATTGTTTTAACTTTTATTTTCAACAAATGATAAATACGTCCCTGCTAAAAGTTTTTGACATGCTTGATATTTACCAAGCTTCAGAGTTTCCGGACTTTCATTGAAAATGGGCACTAATTTGTTGACCGGGGCTGTATTCAGTAGCGCACAGTGATAGCGAACGTTTTACTCCGAATGACGAGCGCCAACAGGAGCAGGGGTCCAGGACAAAAACACTCGCGGTAACTTGCACATCTTTCGCAGCCCTGAATTCTTAGGACTCTAGGCGCTCAGCATTGAGAAAGTAGAGCTATGAATCGGAACTGGTCGGCATGCGTTTCAGTAAAATATCACGTCATGTGTATGTGGCGTGATATTTCAGTAAGGCAGCACTCACAAAGTAAGCACTGAGACCACTGTCGCATCCAGTCACCGTCGCGATATGACTGAAAGATTTTTGAAAGAGATACTAAAATAAAAAGAATAATCAATCGACCTTTCAATATTTTCAGGTTACAATCTGTCCGATGGCTCTTTATTGTTACATAGGCACTTGCGGTTTTATTTCTTGTATTTATAGATGACACGTAATGCACGGGCCTGTTAACACAGGTAGAATGTGTAACATAATATAGTGCGTGATAGCACGCGTTATTCATCGTCTAGGTGACAGTTAAGCGACAAAACCCGGTCTTTAACAGTTGACCGGTTTTAACCCTTAAAACGGTGAGCAAAGTTGTAGCAGACGATATTCCTTTTCATTATTATTATTATTATTATTATTATTATTTTCATAGAAAATAACACTTGACATTTCATGTAAGTTGTGTGCTTGACAGACAATTCATATTGATTGTCAAGACTTATTTTCTCTGAAACCTACCCTGTGAAACTCATATATTTCACCCAAATGATGATTATCCACTACCTGTTACCGTTCACGAAGATTAACGACAATGCAGTTATTTCCCTTGGACCATTTGTCGATTGTGCACTTTAGTGAATTATTTATTTAGTTCAAAGATGCCATACGTGTATCTCAAGCTTTCTAAGTCGGAACGTTTTCACCATATAATATCGGAAATGCGGAAGAGTTTGGTTATCAAGCACAGTAAACCTTTAATTCCTGAGGCTTTTAAATAGACTCTTCTATCTCTGCATTTGAACACTTCCGTTGCTGCCAAAAGGGTTACAGTTGTAAATTAAGACAGAATGGCAGACAATGAATATCCCAATGAGACAGCTCGTAACGAGTCTGTTTTTATCTTCATAGATGGAAAAGGTTTACTTGCCCTCTCCCAGGTACACATAAGTACAGTCGAACCTCGTTATCTCGAACTTGCTTATTTCGAGTTACCGCTTATCTCGAAGTGAAAATCTGGTCCCTGTTTTAACATGAAACTATGACAACAGGTAACAAAATAATGTGGAAAAGAGGAGAAATTTCTCCTCTTTTCCACATTATTTTATATATTTCTAACTTCAGGAGTCAAATTACATATTCATTTGTTAAATGTGGCTGTTCAATTTATAGTTTTCCTCACTCTCTCAACTCTGATATTTCGAAGTACGGATATCTCGAAGTGTTTCAGTGAGTCCCTTGGAATTCGAGATAACGGGAGTCGACTGTATTTATTTATTTGTTTGTTTTGTATTCTGTAAACATTATTTAGTTAGTTTTTCACCTACTAGAATATGCAACTACTGGCAACTTGCTTTACAGACCATGTTATAGGCCAATATTTGTATTACTTTTATACGAGATGTGTTAGCATAACACTGCATCCCCAGCTGTATACATGTCTCCCAAAACTTGCTACGCACGGATTATAAAGCAGAGGGCCAAGCATTTTCAGAGGAGGTGTCACTTGAAAGTAATGGAAGACGACTGACTACTTACCATACTAATAGCTCACCAAGCCCTTTGGATGAGTGAGCTACCAAGAAAACAAAATAAATAAAGATTGTTACTTAATTAGTCAGTCTGTCAGTCATTTATTTATTTGATGTGAAAGATTCAGAGGATTTGTTTAGAGGGAGTTTTTAGTAATAATTTTAGGATATTGTTTTTGCTTGTTTTCTCCATGAAAACATATGTTGTGTGTATTCATTAAAAGCGCCTGAATTATTCAAACAATTGAGTAGTATGACAACACAGAAACAGAAGTAGAAAACAACTGAGCCAGCGCACGACAAAACCTACAATAAGACTTGTGCGATCAGCGAAGACTCAGATCAGCCTGCGCATCCGCGCAGTCAGACTTGTGTCTTTGCTGATCGCAAGTGTCTTTAAAGCCTTTAGGTTATCCAAAGAGGGATAAACGAGAACCCTTGCCATACTGGGTGGGTGTACAGGCTGATACATCACTAAAACATACCAATTACACATCGGGATACAGATTAATACAAGTCTTTTGACTTTCTTCTGAATCCCATTTGTATAAATTATCAATGTTTGTACTAGTTTATATTATTATATTGAAATTATACAAATAAAATATGTTTAAACCAAACATACCAATATAATTTTGACTCCCTTAAAACCCCAATTTTATGTAGTAAAACTTGGGTTTACAGGGGTATATACATTATTGTTCGTATTTTTGCTCGAAAACATAAATTGTGATTCTGACGAGTACCCGTAATCTATGTTTTGAGCAGAAAAATGAAAAATATCAGATTTTTTTTTATCTGAAAATGTTCATTTTTTGGAGTTAAAATTTTCTTTATATTTGAATAGGTGTGTTTTCGTAATGATAAGTCTGTACTGGTTACACAAATCTTACTGTAGGTTTTGTCGTGCGCTGGCTCATATTATTTTAAATCTAGGTACAGTCCATAGAGTGTGTTGAAATAAAGCTCTGAATAAGACTATGGGAGGTAGCTGTAGACCACGTGACCGACCCGACAGCTGTCACTTCTCAACAAGTAATTCAGTTACATAGCACCCTTGCTACTTAAGCGCTTGAATGACTATTGGAAGCTGTAAGTATCTTATCTGCTTGAGAAGTTTTTGAAATTTTCAGTTTATTATGTCTAGCATCATCAATTTGAATCAGCGAAAGTATCAAGGCTATTAGTAACATGTCTGCGTGAGAAGGTACCGAAATTTTAGTTAATTATATCCATTAAATTTTTATTTTAATCCGAAAATGTTTAAGATATTTGACCGTTTATTTTTATATTGTATAAAAATAATGCGCCGATATCAGGTTGAAGCATGTTTGGGTGGGTGCTTGCATCCAAGCGTTTAATCTGCTAACTCTTAGAATAACAAATTTATCGAATTTATGCCGACCGCCCCTCTACCCTCATCTTTTAAAATCCTCTAAAAACGACCAAATGAAAAAACCTACATAAGTGCAAAAAATGTTAATAATAATAATAATAATAATTATAATTATAACAATAATTATAATTTGCTAAGAATAAAACCACAATCATATGCATATCTTCAGAAACCATGACAAAAAGGTAAAAAATGCAAAAAAAAAAAAAAAAAAAAAAAAAAAAATGAAAATTTTTTTTTCAGAATTCAACTCATGCACATCTTCAGACTATGACAAAAAACATCTGCAAAGTTGCAAATAAATCACCTTACAACTGTAAGAGGAGTTGCGCACACAATGTACTTACTATCGGAGGTCGGAACTACGCTTTACGGAATCGCGGAAAAGCGCATCACGAAAACACGCCTATATAATTTTGACCCTCTTAAACCCCACTCTTATATAGTAAAACTGGGGTTTACAGGGGTATACATTATTTTTCTTATTTCTGCTTAAAGACATAGATTGTGGGATGCGTTAGAACCGCCTCGCCGAGTCGGTTCTAGCGAGTACCCACAATCTATGTTGCAGAAACAAGAAAAAATATCAGAATTTTTTTATCTGAAAATTTTCTTTTCTTGGTAGTAAAATGTTCAATATATTTGAATAGGCGTGTTTTCGTAACAGAAAACCGAATACTTTGTCCCCTCGATTGTCTAATAAAAGGATGAAGGCAATAAATTCGATCGTTTTTATGCCAAAACGTAGGATTTCAATCGTGCAAAACTGAAAACAAAAAGCTTCCTCAGATGTTCATGCGTGTTCCTTTTTTAACCACTGGTCGTTCGAAAGCAATAGCTCTGACATTATTCGTCATTCTTTCAATTACTTTGTGGCGCTTGGCTGCCAATTTATTTTCATTCATCATGTTTTGTGTATTGTTCTTCTGTTTGTTTTGTCCTATCTAGCTTTGTGATTATCTCACAAGGGAAGAGTGAGCTGTTTCAATTATGCTTATGCTGAAAGGAAAAAAAAAAAAAAAAAAAAAAAAAAACACTGCTTATGAAGACTTATACCAAACCGTGCATTTTGATGCACAGTTGAACAAAATCAGATAGAAACAATTTACTTTGGCGGTTAATGCCACTATGTGACATCATAAACCTTTTTTAAATATTCAAAAGGGCAGAGCCATAAAAGCAATTTTGAAAACTCCAAACCTTCGATAACTTTATTTATCACCCGATTTTGATCAAATTGCACCAAAACTATATGGTTTGTCAAAATTGTTAAAATTCAATCAATTGACAGCCATTACGAAAACAAGCCTATTCAAGTATACTGAAAATTTTACAACCAAAAAACTGAAAATTTTCAGATAAAAAATCTGATATTTTTCTTATTTCTGCTCAAAACATAGATTGTGGGTACTCGTTAGAACCGCCTCGCCGAGCAGAAATAAGAAAAATAATGTATACCCCTGTAAACCCCACTTTTACTATATAAAAGTGGGGTTTAAGGGGGTCAACATTATATAGGCATATTTTCGTGATGCTTGCCGCGTTCCCTTTAACTGTATGTTCTATTTGTATATATTCCTGTTTGTTCGCCTCTCCTCTCCGTATCGAAGGTAGACAGCGGTATGTGATTGTGGCTTTCCCGAACTTTTTCTGCACTTTTAATTTGAACGAATTGTTCGAAATATTCATTCATAAAGGATAGTGTCACAGTTTGAGGACGTCGAAAAGTGGTTGCCATCTTGCACAGAGTATGCAAAACATATGCGACATTCTATCGTATATATGAAGCAATATCTAGTTGCGTTCCAGTCATTGTGTAGAAACACGCCAATCCTTGAGGGTCAGCTCTTATCGTCTCGCAGAGAAAGGGAGAAAAGTTATAAAAGAAGAATTAGAGGAGTGAATCTGAGAAATAGTGGCAGATTAAATAGTGGCAGATTAAGGAAATTAGAATGAAAGAGCGGAAAGAGAAGAAATGCCCCCACCCTCCGCTCTTGCCCTATTTACTGCACGTGAAGCAGGCACTTACCGCTTACTTAGGTAACATATTAGATTGTTGAAAGCAGTTTCCTGCCTCACTGTAATCTGATTAAACAGCTAATGTACCTTTCGCAGATTTGTACGCTTGTACGGGATAATTTGGTCATTTTATTGCCACTTTTGGAGCGATTGTTATCAACAATTCCACCAGAGTGAACAGCAGTGTGAACGTTTCCTTACTGCAACTGCCTAATCACTGCCAAAGAGTATCCATGAGAAATTATTGCTCCATATGCAAAAGAGTTTCGAAAGTTCCGTAAGAAACTGCCAAATAAATCTAAATATTATAACTTGTATGTTGTATCAATTTAGTTCATGAACGCACATTTCCTTCTGTTTACTTTCCAATAATTATAAATTTTACACAGGGATTATCCGTGCACAAAATTTATGAATGAAAACGTCGATGACGTTGCGGGTGTATACAGCCGCGCCGAGAGTAAAACTCCTGATTACCTGGGTAGCGGGACGTTTCTCGCCAGAGACATTTCGCCAAAACCCGTCTCAAAACCCTGACCGTTTTATCCCGCATTTTTTTATGTAGGTGTTCTAAGAGGGGATAGGAAACAAAGAATCAAGTGACAACTATATTGTTGATACATTGTTAAGGAACTGGTAAAAGATACCACTTCAAAAACATATACAACAAATACTGGTCATGATCAACCTTTCTCAGACAAAAAACATGATCGTCTAAAATAATGTATGTTCCAGCAGTGCCTGGCAAAAAAGAAAACATAACTTTCCTTGGTAAAATTTCAAGAAGACTTAAAAAGGGAGTAAATACGAAACAACTTAGAGATGTAACAAAAAGCTGTGTTTGCTTATGCAATACTTTTCAGACATGGCCACAATCTATGTTTTTGAGCAGAAATAAGAAAAATAATGTATACCCCGGTAAACCCCAGTTTTACTATATAAAAGTGGGGATTAAGGGGGTCAAAATTATATAGGTATGTTTTCGTGATGTGCTGTAAATGGTTCAATCTATTTTATTTTTTTACACTGGATAAAAATGCTAGCAAATACAAATAAAATATTATACAAGTATCAGGGCCAAGTTGTTCAAAACTAAATATGTCGTTAGTTAACGATTCCTTAAAATTTACATCGAGTAATACGCAAATATTCTGAATTTGTTCGCTCAAAAAATGCAGTGCAAAATTTTAGCTACTCACATTTTTTCAGCAAAAAATATCAGAATATTGTATATTGAATCCGCTAAACAGTTTAACGTGCTCATTAAGCTAACGAAGCTTTGAACAACCGGGCCTTGGTCTTTATTTTTTTCCTTGTTGTTTCACTTATCCAAAGGGCTTAGTGAGCTATTAGTCTGGCGAGTAGTCAGTTGTCTTCCGTTACTTTCAAGAGATATCTCCACAATATTTGGCCCTCTGCTTTATAATCCGTGAGTAGCAAGTTTATATCTTGTACTCTTCTGGATCAAAACTTTAATCTGAATCCCTGCCTCCATGGTCTCATCGTTAGTGGACTCAAAACTCAAATATTGGGAGACATGCATACAGTTGGGGGTGCAGTGTTATGCAAACACATCTCGTATAAAAGCATATACAATCAGATGTTTACAAATATTGGCCTATATCATAGTCTGTAAAGCAAGTTGCCATAAGTTGCATACTCTAACATATGAAATACTTAAACAACTTTTAAACCATAGAGGAAGGATGTATGACCTGACCACGCTGACATGGCTGAATACTGTTTAAAGCATATTGGTCGGGGCATAAAACTCGAATCCCTGATCTACATGCAGTAGACGGCATGTCTGACTAGATCTGCACCTGTGGATTGCCAATTTACTTCGACTGAAATAATTCTAATGCATTTTCTTCCCTTTCTATCTGATTAAAAAGGTGCATTTGCCAGTTACAGGAAAAAGTCTGAGCATCTGGTAGAAGAAGTTTGAGCCTCATCAGGCTTGGACTGAGTAATTTATCTGCCATTATATTAGTCGAATAAGGCTACTACGGTTTAAAAAAATATAAATATCAAAGTTCACCATACAATATACCATGCAGTTACACTTTCTATTATAACTACAGTATTAAATATGTTCTATAGAAGGTTTGGGATGGTTGGGTGAGGCGAAGGTGTCCTGCAACTTTTATCACCGGGGCGCCCAAATGATATTGACTTACAGTTGGGCAAGGCCTGCTGTCCTTGCAGCAGGTAAGGGTGGAGGGGGAATGTTGTTATTTCTTCTGTTCCTTCACTTTCTTTCATTCCATCTTTCTTTCATATCCCTCTCTTTCATCTCCTCCACTATCTCTTCTATCTCTTTCTTCCTTTCTCTGGGAGACGACACAGCATGACTTACAAGGGTTGACGTGTCGTTAAACCCCAACACAATCAAACTCTATAAAAGGTTTCTCCTTTGAAAGCAAGAAATACACCAAACAACTGAAAACTGTCGAGCGTACATTTTTTTGCAGAGCCAGATTACGTACCTATTTTCGGCCAATTAATCCCTCATCCATTACGAAAACATGCCTATACAATGTTGACCCCTTAAACCCCACTTTTATGTAGTAAAACTGGGGTTTACAGGGGTATACATTATTTTTCTTATTTCTGCTTAAAACATAGATTGTGGGTACTCGTTAGAACCGCCTCGCCGAGGCGGTTCTAACGAGTACCCACAATCTATGTTTTGAGCAGAAATGTGAAAAATATCAGAATTTTTTATCTGAAAATTTTCAGTTTCTGGAGGTGAAATTTTCTATGTATTTAAATAGGCGAGTTTTCGTAATGCAGTGACCCTCAAATATTTTCAAAGTTCCACAACGGAATCAATGATTTCAAAGGACTTGAAAATAAAATCTAAATCAATCAGTATTTGATCAGGGTCTCCACGGTTTGCAAATAGAACAACCTTTTTTTTTTTCTCTAGGAATATCTAAATCACATATCTGACGTACCTAAAACTGAAATTAGCATATTCCAATATGTAGTGTGGGGCGTTCATTCTGTCTACAATGGATTAAAGATTAATGGATTAAGGTATCCAAATATTTATAGTGAACGAGGCAAGCCTTATAAGTGTGTTCTGTTATAATCCGTTTCGCTTTGATTTCTGTTTGAGCCGCATCGTGAGAACACGTACCCTTTGACATGTCCTCACAACGAAGACGCAAATGCGCATCCGCATCCGCGCAGTCTGATCAGAGTTTTCGTTTTCTGTATGTAAAACGTTTCCATCCTTGGCTGTGTCAAAAGCACCCAGCGAAAATTCTGATCAGATTGCCCAGCAGGCACATAACATCAAAAAGACGTCGTATCAACGTCGATGCACGTCGCATCGACGTTGATACGACGTCATTTTAACGTTGTGTGCCCACTGGGTGCGCGAATGGAATTACACAGTCTCCTCTCTCTCTCTCTCTCTCTCTCTCTCTCTCTCTCTCTCTCTCTCTCTCTGTGACAAACTGGTCGAGAGTTGCTTGGTTGAATACAGCAAGATTTTCAGTTTATTATTTGACAGGTTTTCTATGTGGGCTTCGAATAGATATTCATTGAATGAATATTTTAGAAGTATATATCACGTCACAGCTGTGAAATAATTGTATCTGACTTTGTAATTTTATGATTACCATTTTGTCACTACAAAATATTCAGTTGCGTTTACATCATTTACATAAACTGAATACAAAAGACATCAACTCTCCACTTTACTGGGTAAAGTGTTATACTTTTAGCAATCGTGTCTGGGTCTATGCTGATTGACATTCGGTCTCGCATTTTATAGATACCTATTTTTTATTTATTTTCATTATTATTATTTTTTTTTTCATTTGATAATTTGTGACGATGACCCATTACGAAAACACGCCTATTCAAATATATTGAAAATTTTACCACCAAAAAATGAAAATTTTAGATAAAAAAAATTCTATATTTTACATATTTCTGATCAAAACATAGATTGTGGTACTCGTTAGAACCGCCTCGGCGAGGCGGTTCTAACGAGTACACACCATCTATGTTTTTGAGCAGAAATAAGAAAAATAATGTATACCCCTGTAAACCCCAGTTTTACTACATAAAACTGGGGTTAAGGGGATCAAAATTGTAAAGGCATGTTTCGTGATGAATGTCTCAAAAACAATAAAAAAAAAAAAAAAAAAAAAAAAAAAAAAAAATAGATAAGGTGTCAAGTTTTCTGGACTAGACAAGATAGTCTCGACTGTTTATGCCTCACAAAAGACCCTCACTTAAATGTTCAAATATCCCGGAGTAGACTTAATGTTCACGAAGGACCAGGAAGTATAAATTGCATTACAGTGAATTACGGGAAGATTTTTAGCAAACCGTTCAATATTATAAAGTTGCAGCCGACGTTTTGTTCCTCAATCAGCTTAAACATGTATATTTACTTAGCGAAGAACGAGCTTTTTATAACAGATACTACTTTGTTATAAAAAAGTTGAGATGTCGAAAATGAAAATTGACAGTTTGCTGTCAATACTCTATCAGCTATAATTGTTTTTGTGGGCTTAGGGAAAGCTAAGCTTCTAGTGAACGCTAGAACTTGGTTATAAGACGTTAAGCAGTCCACGCAAAATACCGTTGGACCAGTCCATGAGCTTTCAAAAAGTGCTTCCAAAGTAATGGCAACTCTAAGATTTTCTGCGCCCCCAGACGTAGATAATAGTAACATAAGCTTAGTGATTAATTACATGTGGTGTTCATCACGAAAACATACCTACGATAATTTTGACTCCCGTAAACCCTCACTTTTATATAGTAAAACTGGGGTTTACAGAGGTATACATTATTTTTCTTCTTTCTGGGCGAGGCGATTCTAAGGAGTACCCACAATCTATGTTTTGAGCAGAAATATGAAAAATATCAGAACTTTTCTCTGAAAACTTTCAATTTTTGGTGGTGAAATTGTCAATATATTTGAATAGGCGTGTTTTCGTAATGTAAATGCATTTGAGCCGGGATACTGCTTTGCCCTCACGACTGCAGAATCATCACAGGGCACTCTGATGGTAGCAAAGAAGCCAGTGTCTTCAGGCGATCAGCAAAGACTCTCATACTGTGACCCCGCTTATCGGTTATTATTATTATTATTAGTAGTAGTAGTAGTAGTAGAAATAGTAGTGAGTTTTTCCTAAGCATTTGGACTAGCAGGCCTTAGCCAGCTGTGTATACCCAGATTATACGCTGTAGAATGTGTAGTCCTATCAGGTTCTGCGTTATTCACCACTTGTCTGCTCCAGAATGCGACGTATGATCAGGGACTACACTTTTTGCTACTTATCTGGCAATTTTCTTGACGGGACGGCAGATAGTGTAGCGTAGTAATTAAGATTTTGTGAGAGAAGTGGAGGGGTTGAAAATGTTTGAATATTTAGGGTGAATGCAGATCAAACTATGTCCAGTTCGATAAAAAAAAAATAAATAAAATAAACAAGCCTATTCAAATATATTGAAAAATTGCACAACCGAAAATTGAAAGTTTTCAGGTAAAAATTCTGATATTTTTCATGTTTCTGCTCAAAACATAGATTGTGGGTACTCGTTACGTAGAACCGTATGTTTTCTTGATGTATATTATTGTCTTCTGCCCACCGGCCACCAAATTTCGGACTGAACAGTGACCTGTAGATGTGAGGTCGTTGGATGAAATGCGGACAACAGAGTACAGTCAAACTTTAACGGCTCGAACATCTTTGGGACTATGGAAATTTGTTCGAGATATGGGTAGTTCGAGCCACTGATGGTTTATCATGGCGCCAGGTTAGGAAGCAAATAGCGATAAATTAAGGAATTCTTTTCCATTTCCTACACAATAATTGTATGTTGAGTGTACTCGTTAGCACTGCCATGATGAGACGATTCTAATGAGTACACACAACATACAATGTATGATAAAATAAGAAAATTTCCCTAACTATTTGTTTTCTTGAGCTGTTGGAAGAATTTCATAGGGACTCAAAAGGGGTTCGAATTAGCCATAGTAAACAAGCCATCGATGTTCGAGTTATTGAGTTTCGACTGTAGATGGAGGATTTAGGTACCATATGCGACCTAATTACCGCACATACCCCTATAAGCGCATAGTCACGCAATTTCGTAGCATTCAGATTACAATCCGTGTACTGTTATCTACTTCTAAAGACGTAGGGGAGTCATTTTAGTTAACTTGACCAGTCGATGCATTTCAATTAAGTACCAACAGCATATGCCTGTATAAAGAAAATATAAAACAAATATCGCATAAACTTCGTTATATAAAGCCAATAAATGAAGTCATCTACTTGTCTTAAAGTACACCCTTATTAGGTTGATATTTCCCGGTTACTCTGAAAAATCCAAATGCACAGTGCGGTAATAAGGTAACTGCTAGTAAATGTTATCATCACAATTAATAAAAACTGCCGCATAAAATCCGAAACTTTGACCTCAAGACCACTCATTGTACAACATAGATTTTCAGACCAGTATCTAGTATCCGGACAAGTATGGTCTACTTCTATCCAGAATTGAAGGAGATATAGCCTTTTAAAAACTCATTACGAAAACACGCCTATTCAAATACATAGAAAATTTCACCTCCAAAAACTGAAAATTTTCAGACAAAAAACTCTGATAATTTTCATATTTCTGCTCGAAACATAGATTGTGGGTACTCGTTAGAACCGCCTTGGCAAGGCGGTTCTAACGAGTACCCACAATCTATGTTTTTGAGCAGAAATAAGAAAAATAATGTATACCCCTGTAAACCCCAGTTTTACTATATAAAAGTGGGGTTTAAGGGGGTCAAAATTATATGGGTATGTTTTCCTGATGTTACCAAAAACGCTTTAACCAACGCCGACGCCGTGGTGACTGCTTTAGCTCTGGCTGTACTTTCGTACAGGCGAGCTTATTATAAATATACACTCATACGCCCTTTCCTTATGCAGCAGGTTTTTCCACTCTCACGTCAGATATCACTCATTTAGACATTGATTCTTACCAAATGTCAAACAATAATACTAAGAAAAACAACTGAAGGATATTAATATTCTATCATAATTATTGCATTGAAGAAAATATTAACAAATACAAATGATCATGCATTTAATAGAACTGGAAATATATTATTGTATCGAATATTAAATTAAATTCACGCTTCACTATTATCTGCAGTGTCTTTCCAAATGCCATGACCCTCTACAAAAAAAGTTAACAAATAACTGAACTTGAGTTAAAACGTGTTTTTCATGATTGCATGCCTCAAAGACTGGTTACGTCACTATTTCGTTACAATATTCTTACGCCCACTGTTTTGCTTATTGTATAAGGTTGGCTGCGGACCACCCGGGCTGATGCCCGGGAATGGTTCTCTGTGTAGACTTTTTTGCAAAATTGGTTGATGCAATTACAGTTTTACGAACGTTTTAGGGACATCATTCTCAACCTATTTAACATTTACAGCTTAATCTCATAGAATGCATTATTAATAACAATATCAGAATGGGTAGACATAGTGTCATGCATACCAATAATTCAATTTCATTTGGTATACTACCCTATACAATAAGCAAAAAAGTGGGCGTAAGAATCACGACTTTTTTTTATTCACATCTATTTCATGCTATCGAGCAAAACAGCGATTTTGTTTTGTTTTTCTCTTTTCTTTTTCTTTTTTTTTTTTTTTTTTTTTTTTTTTTTTTTTTTAGTAATGAATTATTCTCCATCAGTTTTTGCTATGTGTGAAATTATAAAATCAAAGCACTTACAGCACTGGTGTGTCGATTTTCTTTGAGTATAGGCTGTGAAAATTGTTCTGAACGGGGACTTAAGACTGTTTCATTTACCACTTAACTTCCTGTTATTTAAGCAAACATGGTAGACTCTGATCAAACGCGCGTTCTATGGCATCTGATCTGGGTCTGCAATGTTTGCCAATGTCCTAGTCCAGGTTTTTTTTTAGATAAACCTCTTTACACAGCACATTGACGTCACAGTTACAAGAATAGCGCAGCTATAAATAACCGTTACTTGGATTACGCACAAACGCGCGGTTTAATTTCATTGGTCAAAGATAATTACGTGGACAACTACCTAACCACAATTTGGCGTTGTATGCTATTGCTCGATTGTAATCAGTCTAATTAAATGACTTTGCCCGATGAATAAATAAAACAAAGCACTGACAGCACTGGTGGATCGATTGTCTCTGAATGTAGGCTTGGAAAATGGTACTGAATAGGGACTTAAAACTGTTTCATTAAACCTTAACTTCCTGTAATTTAAGCAAACAGTGAAAATCCTGATCAGACACGCGTTCTTTGGCGTCTGATCTGGGTCTGCACTGTTTGTCAATGTCCAAATCCAGGTTTTACAAATAATCCCTTTTACTCGGCATTTAGACGTCACAGCGACATAAAAAGCGCAGCCTATAAATTTCGTAAAGACGCGCGGTTTGATTTCATTGGTCAGTGATAATCACGTGGACAACAACCGTAAGGAAATTTTGGTGTATGTATACTTTTGCTCGATTGTAAACAATCGACCCAAAAATGGTGTTTAAGAAGTTATGACGAAAGGCTTTAATCATGACATAAAGTTTGTAAATTGTCTTTCTATTTAAAATGTTAAACCGTATTTTATCAGTAATTTTGCTAATGGGTGCATTTAAATATAGGTATATGGTAAAGAATCCAGTACCGCACAGAAGAGGTGAAGTAATTTTAACGATCATTTGGTGCTCAAAACGTACGAAGATGCTAGCTTATATGATATTGGTAGTTATTATGGGGTTTGTCCAAGCTGAGAAAGATTATACCAAGTAAGAGTATTTTATTCATTCTGTACGCATTTTTTCAATGCATGCATTACAAAAATGCTAAATTGTACATCACATATGAGAAGCATGATAAAGGACCCTTCTACCGAGTGCGAGCAGCGAAGACACAAATCGGCCTAGGCATTCTGTACAGTCTGAACAAAGCATACTCCAATCATCAATACCATGCTTACCCTAAATATTGAGATACCGTGACTTCTTAACAGGCTTTTCCCAAACATTGAACAATTCCATCTGAGTTGACTTCTCGACGTTTAAAATACATGGGTATGCGGCAAACAGTATAAACCTTGATTAGACACCGCGTTCTGTGGCATCTTAGCTGGGTCTACACTGCTTAGACCTGCCTGTCCAAGTAATTGGGGTCATTATGCCATCACCAAAACATGCCTAATAATAATTTTGACCCCCTCAAACCCTACAATCGTATAGTAAAACTGGGGTTTACAGGGGTATACATTGTTTTTTTGTTTTTTTTGTTTTTTTGTTTTTTTCTTATTTCTGCTCGAAAACATAGATTGTGGGTACTCGTAAGAGCCGCCTCGCCAAGGCGGTTCTAACGAGTACCTACAATCTATGTTTTGATCAGAAATATGAAAAAATATCAGTTTTTATCTGAAAATTTGCGGGGTTTTTCAGGTGAAATTTTCTATATATTTGAAAAGGTGTGTTTTCGTAATGCTATATGAGCCTTCCAAAGAGAAAATGGCATGTGCGACCAGCGTAGACTAAGGTCAGCCTGCACATCCGCGCACACGGGTCAAAATCTATCCTGGACACAAAAACAGAGGACTTTAAAAATTAAGAAATAATGTAGACCTTGGTCAGATTGAACAAATAAACTGGTTTATCCGGGATCATTACGAAAACACGTATTTAAATATATAGAAAATTTCACTTCCAAAAACTGAAAATTTTCCGATAAAAACTTATTTTTTATATTTCTGCTCAAAACATAGATTGTAGGTACTCGTTAGAACCGCTTTGGCGAGGGAGTTCAAAGGAGTACCCATAATCTATGTTTTTGAGCAAAAATAAGAAAAATTATGTATACCCCTGTAAAACCCAGTTTTACTGCATTAAAGTGAGGTTTAATGGGGTCAAAATTATATAGGCATGTTTTCGTGATGTTGCTTAATATTTTACTTGAAGACTCTCGTTATCTTTACCCTTAGTTTTCGGACATAAAACAGGCACAGTGGCTCAGAGGCAGAGCGTCCGCTTTGTGACCGGGAGGTTGCGGGTTCGATCCCGGGCCGGGTCGACCCATACCAAAGACTTTAAAAACGGTACTAGCTGCTCTTTCGCTTGGCGCTCAGCATTAAGAAAGTAGAGCTAGAACTGGTCAGAGTGTCAGTATAATGTGACTGGGTGGAATATAATGTCAAGTTGCCTCGGGCGTGATATTTTAGTGAGGCAGCACTCTAAAAGTGAGCATTGAGCTCCCTGCCACATCCAGACACTGTCGTGATATGACTGAAAGATTGTTGAAAGCGACGTTAAGCCCAAATCAAACAAACAAACAAATTTTCAGACATAGACCTTATCAGACACCACAGAGCACGGCGTCTGATCAGTGTCTACACTATTTGCCAACTGTCCCATTAAAGTGCCCTAAAATTGTGAAAAATGTATTACATGTACATGTGTCTAAACACCGCTGGATGAGTGACAAATAGTGATGATCCTGATCAGAAGGCAAATGAAGGAGATAAATAAGAGAGAGAAAGAATAAAGAACTTGTTTTATAAGGCGACAAAGAACAGTAATTTTCATTTCTCTAATGTGGTCAAAGGGAAAGAATACACTTTCTTCGCTAAAGTTACGTAGGGTTATTTCCCTTCAGTCAGTAAATAATTGTCGCGAGCAGTTAGCATGTTGCAATCATACTTTCATTTCTTGCAGGTTGCTGCCTGCAGTTACCAAGTGACAATAGTGTTTTTATTTCGTGGTTGACTGACGCTTATAAACGAATTTTAATATGCGTATTCAAAACTTTGAATGACTGGTATTCCTAAAGTATTGCATTCTGCTTTTTGAAACTACTTGCTTTGTGTGTGTGTGGTGGTGGTGGATGGCGGCGGGGGCTGGGGGGTGGAGGGGGGGGGGACGCTAAACAGAACTTTATTATAATTAATTAAAAAATGCATAACTTTTATAGCTATTGTCTGACTGTATGTCACCGTACCATCTGATACCCTATTCAGGAGAGCAGATCGGGCGATTGCAGACAACAATAAGATGTTATTTGCAGACACGTTTTCCCAGTAGACATATGGATCCAAAATTGACTAGCAATGGCCGCTTTGCACAGCAAAAAAATACAACGACGTATTTGGCATAAGGCTCCTTTCCATATCCTGCGTATATATTTAGATTACAGTTGACTCTCGCTATCTCAAACTCGCTTATCTCGAATAACCGCTTATCTCGAAGTGAAAATCTGGTCCCTGCCTAAACACGAAAATCTAACAACATGTAAACAAATGTGGAAAAGAGAAATTGCTCCTAAGGAAGAGCAATTTCTCCTCTTTTCCACAATATTTTCAATACATCTCTAACTTCAAGAGTCCAATTAAACATATATTTGTTAAATGTGCTTAATCGAATTAGTTTTTTCCTCAATTCTGCAAATCTGATATATCGAAGTACGTATATCTCGAAGTATTTCAGAGAGTCCCTTGGACTTCGAGATAACGAGAGTCGACTGTTTTTTGACTGCACACATGTTGTGCACTTATCCAAATGTGTGGCTGACCATTAAATAGTCGAGGCCGAGCGGAGGGAGTCCTGATAATAAGCAAACACTGTATCATTTACCCAGACTTGGGGACCTAAATGCCTCAGCAAATAGTGTAGACCCAGAACAGATGCCACAAAACGCGGCGTCTGATTAGGGTGTACACGATATGTCACTCATTCAACAGTGTAGATGCATAATCAGTTAATGAAACATAATAGTGCAAATTTTAGAACAAATGTGGAAGAAGTTAAGTTGTTCCAATATTTTCGGTAAATAGATCGTGCAAATTTAGAACAAGATACTCCGTACGTTTTACATCGTGTTTGTCTAAGTATTCGTACTGACTGCTCAGCAAACAGATAAAATTGAGAATTAAGGTTGTTGTGTTTTATTCGGGTTTTACGTTGCTTTCAACAATCTTACATTCATATCATGTCGGTGTCTGGATGTGACAGAGAGTTCAATGTTCACGTTTAGCGTGATGCCACACTGAAATATGATACCACAGGCACACAACATGATATTCCACCCAGTCACACTATACTGACGCCAGGATGACCATTTGGATTCCTAACTCTACTCTATGCTGAGCGAAAGAGCAGCCAGTGTCATTTTTTGTCTGCCAATTTCTGCATACTTTGCAGACTTTTTACTATGGGGAAAAGTCAAAATATTTGTATTGTTTTAAACCAACAAACAGACTGAAAGGTTTTGTGCAGAGGTAGCTACGACAAGTGGTTTTTGCATTAAATTATAACAAAAATATGAACAGTTAAACATTCTCTCTTAAAGTTAAGGTCTGTTTAAATCTAAAGGTCTGGGCCCAGTTGTTCAAAGCTAACGACATCGTTAGTTAACGATTCGTTAAAATTTACATCGAGTGATACGCAAATATGCTGGAATTTTTTGCTGAAAAAAAAAACGTGTGAGTAGCTTTTGCAGCTACTCACATTTTTTCAGCAAAGCATATCAGAATATTGTGTATTGAATCCGTTAACAGAGTTAACGAAATAACCCTTAACGAGCTCGTTAAGCTAACGACGCTTTGAACAACTGGGCCCTGTAATTTGCAAAGCACAATTTGTGCTTTCACATAATATCCGTTTGCTGTTGCTTGGGGTTTTGTATCTTTTTGTTGTTGTTGTTGTTTCTGTTGATTTGTTTTTAATAATAAAAGATATTTTTAATAATAAAATATATATTCAGACTGCAGCCTCTGAACAAAGATAAAAGAATTCATTTTAGTTCATTTCTATGTATTCCAACTCACATGCTAAAATTTCGGACCTTGAATAAAGGTCTACCATAACCCTTAGGAATGATTGTGAAATTTGGCCCGGTACTCATATACTACATTCGGTAATCCATTTTCGCTTTTCCAAGCCAATGTTTTATAATTGTATCCCCCTCCATGGTGAAACTTGTATACATATTTTACAGTCACCGTGTGATATCAGCCACAGCTACGAATAAGCAGGAACTGCACGTTCTCTGGTATTTAGATGAAATTGTGGATGAGAGGGTAAGATTAATAAATCCGTGCCATTCTGAATGCTTTTCGATGCCACGCCCTCTTCTAATTTCAGCCAATCAAATTACTTGATCCAGGTTGTTGATATAAAATCACATACTAGTGACAAATAGTGCAGATCCAGATCAGATGGCTTCTGCAGAAGCCATCTGATCTGGATTTACACTGAGTGCAAAGGCAGGGCATGTCCGGGTTGAGCAGGATAAGGGTAATACACAACGCAAGAGAGGGCCATGATATTATATGCGAACAGCGGAGTCGAGGATCAGCTGAGTCTTATCATGATCTCTCCTGTTCTACATTATCCATTTGAGCCGCAAAGTAAGAAAAGGTACCTTTGGACAAGTGCGCCCGGCGAAGATTTAAATCAGGCTCAAAAGTTATAAAACGTTTTTCATGCTCAACTCAGCTGAGCATGAAATTTTCTCTACTAGTAAATATGAAAATGCCAACTAAAGTTGGCATTTTCATATTCATTAGAAGAGAATTTTTCATGCTCAGCTATGTTTAGCAAAAAAAAAATGAAATTTTGTTTGTAATTTGAGATTTATTAGCAGGACAAATTTCATGCTCAGCTGAGTTGAGCATGAAAAAAGTTTTATAATCTCGGGGCCAGTTTGCGCATTGAGCTACAACGTCGGAAAATGTACTTTCGGACATGTACGCCCATGAAGATTCAGATCAGCCTGCGCATGTGCGCAGTCTGATCAGAATCTTCACAGTGCATAGTTGGATAGCCAAGAATGCAACGTTTCTTCATGCGGACAACGAAGACACTTATCAGACTGTGTGGATGCACATATTGATTTGAGTTTTCGTTGGATGCACATGTCACAAGGTACGTTTTCTCACGTTATGACATATTGTTTTGTTCGCTGGGAACGAAGGCCCTGACAAGCACGCGGATCTGGAAATCCGCTGCCCGCATATGAAGAAAAATGACTTTTCTTCATTTGAATATCAACTACAGTGGACTCTCGTTATTTCAAACTCTAATATACTAGAATTTCCAGTTTGAAATAAAATGAGTTTGAGACAATAGGAGATTAAATGAAAAGAGCATAAAGAAAAATTAAACCAACTTCATCGAAAAATTAGTTTGACTTATGCAATAGCTTGAGTTATCAGTGTTTGAGATAACGAAGGTCAACCGTATATATAATCAATTGCTAAAACAAATCTATGCAATACGAGTATGTACCCAGAGTTCTCACTAACTCCAAATATGGGTGTCCTAGACTTCTGTTTTATTCATTGGGACTACAACGTTTCTGGGAAATGTAGCAAAATTGCATTAATGGACTCCTTTGTTTTGAAGCAATCGACGTTGTTTCAACGTTATGTACCTGCTTGGCAGTTACTACTGTTGTTTCTATGTCAAATTTTACGGGACAAAGAATCTTGCTCGTTAACCCATTTTAGACCCCAACTCCTCCCCATCCCTCAGCCTATCCCATCCCACCCCTACCCTCCAAAAAAGTAATAATAATAAGAAGAAGAAGAAGAAGAATTGGCAAACAGTGCAAACCCAGATCAGACGCCGTTATTTGTTAATAGTTTCGTGATTTTTCTCTAGGAATATCTAAATCACATTGCCTGACATACCTAAAATTGAACGTGGACTCTTCCAGTATATAGTGTGAGGGATGGAAGAGTTTATTCAGTCTAAAATGGGTTGAAAGAACTCAAGTTAGACCTGGAAGTAATTGCTTCGAAATAGAACTAATCTATACTTTTACCTAATGTCCCACAAAGTGGAGTTTGGCATGCAGTGTAGACCCAGATCTGAGGCCTTCGACTGCGGTGTGTGGTCACGGTTTGCATAATTTACGATTGTTCCGATTGTTCTACATAAATCAATATTGTAAAATCACTCATGTAAATCACTTTACTGCCGGCCTCAGTGGCTCAGTTGGATGCGCCGTCCGACTGGAGACCAGGAGGTCGCGGGTTCAACCCCCGCCGAGGTCGGCAACATTCTTTCGTGGAGATTGATCATGAAATATTTTCTACGGTCATTCTCTCCCTTCCGCTGATTCAAGAAGGGCAGTTGTCAGTTTCTGGCGAAAGAATGTACACAGTACTGGTTAACCGCTTAGAGGACTAAGCTTGCCCAGTAAACGTGTGGTTAGGTAAACTGACCGCGCTCGACATGACCCCATTGGGTTGACTGGGCCGTAAAACCTCAACACAAACAAAAATCACTTTACTCCTCTTCAGCCCTGCAACCGTGTCGGTCGTTAGGTTACCCCTGATAACTTGGAGATTATTGTTTCCCAATTTCGACATATCTTCAACTGATGAATAAACTTTGGGGAACTTAAACACACACACACACACACACACACACACACACACACAAACAAACACACACACATATATTGGAAGAGTCGACTTTCAAGTTTAGTTATGTCAGGCTATGTACTTTAGAAATGGCTTAACTATTTGCAAACAGTGGAGAACATCACCATAAGCCGCATTCTGCGGCATCTGGGTCTGCACTAGTCTGCACTGTTTGTCAATTACAGTAAAAACTTAATGACTCGAACACCGATGGCTCATTTACTATGGCTAATTCGAACTCGTTTTTTGAGTCCCTAGGAAATCCTCTTAATAATCCAGTCGAGGCTGTTCTAATGAGTACACTCAACCTATCATCATTATATAGAAGATTGAACATCCCTAAATTATATCCACTTGCTTCTGACCTGGCATTATGATTAACCCTCAGTGGCTCGACCTACCCATATCTCAAACAAATTTACATGGTCCCAAAAATGTTCGAGTTGTTGAGGTTCGACTGTATCCTTTTAGAGTCTAAAGGCTAAAGGGCATTCACAGGTTAAATGACTGGGTGGGATAAGATGTTTAGACCGAATAATGAAAAACTGACTAAAAAGAAAACAAAAGAAACAGTTAACAATTTTCCAGAGCAAAGTTTTATCTTGTCAGTCTTCTTCCTTAGATTGACTGAAATAAAATCCCACATCACCCCGCCTCCACCCAACTTCCTTCAAGAGCCATACCTGAACACTATTGAATACAAATTAAAATGCTCTTTCGTTATCTCAAACTCCAAGGGACCAGAATTTTCAGGGTGAAATAAAAGTAGTTTGAAACAACAGGAGATGAAATGTAAAGAACATAAACTAAACCAACACTATCCAAAATTAAGTCTGCATTAAAGCTGTAGTTTGTGTTATCAGTGTTTTAGATGACGGGAGTCAAATGTATAAGTAAAGGAATTTGAGTATTTAGGGCTAATACTGTCAAACCAAAAATGAATTCAGAAAGTAGTTAATGACTGTTTATCTTTTCAGTTGGATTTATGGACAGTCCCGTCCATGACACGACCGACGGCCATCCGCGTTCCTCCGAATTCTCTGAATAAAGTCAAACAAATCCTGGAAAATGAGGGTATAGCTTACCAGGTGTCTAAAATGGATGTGCAGGCGTATGTATTAACTCAGTTTCTTCATATTGAGTCAACATTTCGAAAACACGCCTATTCAAATATATTGAAAATTTCACCTCCAAAAACTGAGAATTTTCAGATAAAAAAATCTGATAATTTTCTTATTTCTGCTGAAAAACATAGATTGTGGGTACTCGTTAGAACCGCCTCGGCTTCTTATTTCTGCTCAAAAACATAGATTGTGGGTACTCGTTAGAACCGCCTCGCCGAGGGCGAGGCGGTTCTAACGAGTACCCACAATCTATGTTTTTGAGCAGAAATAAGAAAAATAATGTATACCCCTGTAAACCCCAGTTTTACTATATAAAAGTGGGGTTTAAGGGGGTCAATATTATATAGGCATGTTTTCGTGATGAATTAGCAAGTCTGAAAGACTTACGACCTGGTTAACGCATAGCACTCCGGGTAAAATTTTCAGCAGACGACATTTTGAATGTTTTTCTTACATTTCTCAGAAACTAGGATTTCATATTTCATGCAAATTGTCTCCAATGGTTAACGCTTAGCACTCTGGGTAAAATTTTCAGCAGAAATTTTGAACTACTTTCTTATTTTTCGCAGAAAACAGGATTTTACATTTCATGCAAATTGCTCCAGTGGTGACAATTTTCATGAAATGTCAAATCCTGTTATGTGGGAAAAATAAGAACAAATGTCACCAATTTGACGTCTGCTGAATTAGCCCCGAGAGTGGTAAAGGTTAAAGAACAGCTACCTAAGCCCATGACGCATAGACTTGCTGTCTTGTTTCTCTCTGTTAGGTACAGCGCAACATTGAACAGAAATAACAGCCATAAATTATTGTTAGATGTGAATATTTGTTAAACCTTGCCGTGCTGCATAAATTAAGAAGCCACGCCCATTTCTAATTTTCAGCTCAGATTACTTGATCCATGTTGTTGACACAAACAGTCCGGCTCACAAGGTTCAGAAAGCTCCAGAATCATTTGACCTCCTCATCATTCAGGGGTGTTATTATAACTGTACATTAATAGCTTCACTTTCTCATGATATCTTTGGAATACTTTAATGAGTTTTCTGCTCTACAACTGTTAGCATATACTACCTTAAAGGATCATTATCAGATCTGCAGCGAAGCATTTGTTGACTAGAGGCTGTAATTGCCACTGTGTGAGGAAGACAGGAATAAAAAAAAAAGAAAAAAAAAAACATGTAAAGAAATTCATAGAATTTATTCCATATATTCTTATATCATCACATATATTTTACCTTTTTTTCTGTCTTTATGCACTTGGCAAACTGCTATATTCAACATGTACAGAAATACAGAAACATTTTTATGAAAAAAAAAAAAAAAAATGTTTCTAGTGTTTGAACCGATGCAAGAGAAAAGGATCAAATGCCTGATTTCAGGTTGAATACAAAACACCATAAAAAATTATTTATTTGCAATTTACGGCCCTTTCAGGATTATTTCAATTATTTTGAGTTCATCCAATCTGTAAGGTGGATGAAAATTGAAGTACTCGAGGAAAGTCGCCGAAGAGTTTGGTGTGGGTCGCTCATAATTCGAAGAAATGATGAAATATGGCAAACAGCGTAGATCCTGATCAGACACTGCGTTCTGCGGCGTCCGATCTGACGCTGGGTTCTGCGGCGTCTGATCTGGGTCTACACAGTTTGCAAAGGGCTATCTATCCCAATACTTAGTGTTATTATGGTATACTTCTGAATACTTCTTGAGCAAACAGTGATTTTTATTCTAAAAATTGATCAGAATAAACAATATATAATTGTTATTTTCGACAATTTGGCATGTTACAGGTAATAAATAAATAGAGAATATTTACTCTTTTGCTGTGAATACCAAAAATATTTTCATCGAGTGTAATGAAAACATCAGTATTTTTACGAGTGCGAAGCACGAGTGAAAATGTAAATGTTTTCATTACACGAGATGAAAATGTTTTTGGTGTTCACTGAAAAAGAGTAAATTTTCTTTTTATTTTATTGTTTACACGTCAATGCGCGTTTCTGACATCATAAATAACATCACCAAACATAACAAGAACGTCATGGCATCGACGCCCAGTGCTTAACATGTAAACCGCTGGAGAGACAAAAACAAAAAAGTTTCGGCGAATCAGAATAATTTTGATACCAAAATGTTCCTTACATTCAAACTAAGAAAATGCATACCAACACTTGATAGTTTAGGTCAGAAACAAAGAAGTTAGAGCTGTTAAAAAATCTGAAGTGGAGGTAACATCGACTTCTGAAACAGTGAAGAAAAGCGAAGTCGTCCAAAGCAAGGAGTGAAAATATAAATCGTATCAGTCACTATAGTGAAATGATAAGATACACTTTTATTTTCACCAGATATACACTGATTTCACCGCTGACAATAAAATAAATATATATATATAGATAGATACCACTATGCTGAATGAGTATCATAATCATATTGTGTATTTCACTAACAGCCCACCATTTGAGCTATATCAGTCCTCCAACTGTCTCAAAACTGCCCATGAGTGAGTACCTCTGCTGAGCAGCCACCTTCATTAAGCAGCCAAAATTGACCATTACCCTGGGTGGCTGCTTAGTAGAGGTTCCATTGTATTTAGTTACATGTATATACATATGTTAATCCTATTCACTGCAGTGTGGAAAAAATATGCTGCTTAAAACATTTGTACAGTTACACTTACACAAAAGCTTTTATTTTATTGTTAGCGGTGAAATCAATGTATATCTGGTGAAAATAAAAGTGGTATCAATCACTAGTGAAATGATTTCGTATCATTTCACTATAGTGACTGATACGATTTATATTTTCACTCCTCGCTTTGGGCGACTTCGGTTTTCTTCATTGTTTCAGATGTGGATCTTACCACAGGACACTGACGTTTTATCACAAACCCTAAAAGCACTCCCCAGAATCCATTTTACTACAATAAGCAAGCGAAGCTTGCTTATGATACTAAAGGTGGATTAGGAACGTTGTGAGTGCTTTGTTAGGGTTTGTGATGAAAAGTCAACGTCCTGTGATCTTACCTCCACTTCAGATTTTTGAACACCTCTAACTTCTTTGTTTCTTAACTAAAGTATCAAGTGTTGGTGTGCATTTTCTTAGTTAGAATGTAAGGAACATTTTGGTATCAATATTATTTTGATTTGCCGAAACTTTTTGATTTTGTCTCTCCAGCGTTTCGCATGTTAAGCACTGAACGTCGACGCCATGACGTTCATGTTTTGTTTGGTGACGTTAGATATGACGTCAGAAACGTGCAGTGGCGTGTAAAAATAAAATAAAAAGAAAATTTACTCTTTTTCAGTGAATACCATAAAATTTTCATCTCGTGTAATGAAAACATTCAAATTTACACTCGTGCTTCGCACTCGTGAAAATACTGATGTTTTTCATTACACTCGATGACAATATTTATGGTATTCACAGCAAAAGAGTAAATGTCCTCTATGTATGCAATTATTCATAAGGCAAATAATCATTGAAATTGCCATGTGCAGAGGTAAAGAATAACCATTCTGTGGCTATTACATAAATACATATACTGCCATTAAAAAAAATGGGTAAAAACTGACCAAAGCGTGCTTTTTTAAAAAAAAATCTTTTTTATCCTAAAATGTAAATGGAAATAGTTATGTACAAGATAAAAATACAAATGCCATTTACTTGCAAAAATTTCATTATTTGTTTCTGAGATAATAAGGAAAATGTCATTTTATCATTAACTGCAGATTTTTTTTTTTTCATGCAAACAGTGATTACACGTCACATTTTGCTGAATATGATTTGGGCATGCACTGTTTGCCTATGCCCCTTTTTGGGATGCTAGGCATAAAATGGTCAGTTCCCCTTGTTACTCTTTAAAGTCAAAAATAAAAGGTTCAGTTTGGTGGGTTTGTAGTCTTCAGTGTTAAATGCAACTAGATTACTGAAATTTATGCGACATGTGTATATCTGGGCAGTTTTTTAAAGTATGGATTGCTAATCTATGCACAATAATATTTGCAACAGACTATTGCATGTAATACTGCAAGACCTGCAAAACCACATGACCTCTCAAATTCTATTAAACACTCAATAGAAAGGCTAGCCTTGCCCAAGGCTTAGAAATATACATATATATTTTTTGGCTTATTGAGCTCTGTGGCTAGTCTACAGATAATATGGTCTGGATTTCTAATATTTCAGAGACAACCACAGAAGAAAAGTTCACCAATAGACTAGCTAAACATTGAATCAAAAAGTAGAATGTAAATGAAAAAAAAATAATTATAAGTAAACAAAAAGTGACAAACATACTTATATATTGGCCTAGTAGCTAGGCTATAGAAAGGCCAGCACATACTGAACACTAATTAATATAAATACCTTGCATGATAAAATTATTTTCAATTCGCTTTTGAGAGGCGCCATGCAAAAGGGTCCTTGTGTATTGACTGTGCTTAAATGAGCTTGTTTAAAAGCCTGTGCACAATCTTTAATTGGGTGCATCTTTTAGGTAATTTCAAAAATGCTTAAACAAAACACCCTCCACCCCTTTCCCCTCCTTCGCCCCCTCCCTCCCCCACAAAAAAAAGTAAAAATAATCAAAAAAAAAATGGATTTTGAGGCTAACTTTAGGGGTGTAAACTCAGTTCTGGTGAAAAAACTCCATGATTTTGAAATAACTTGCCCAACTAAGTGGATCCTAAATCAACACCAATCCCCAACACTTACAAAAATGCATCCGTGCACTGGCCTGCATTGCCAGTTACATGTTAAGTACGATGTCTGCTGATGACCATTTCTAGAATCATCATACGACTTTGAATAAGTAGTTTTTTACCCAAATTTCGGAAATCCAAATGATCAGATTCTGTTTTGCCCAATCACAAGTCAAATTCTCAACAAAAAACATCATTTGTTTTACTGTATCGATGTACATTATCTTCAAGATTTGAGCATTAAAACTGATGTATGTACTCTGAATGTCTCTCTCTCTCTCATAGCCAGATACTAGTTGCTCTACTTTACTTCACTTCATTCTCTTCTTAACCTTGTGGGTCGTTGGGGCACAAATGATAACTTTGAGCTAGTTTCTCTCCATTTTAGCCTGTCTTTAACAGTTAAATGTTTTGTGGAGCGCTGTGGTGCAGTGGTAAAGCATCGGACTCGAGATCGAGAGGTACCGGGTTCGATCCCTATTAACATCAAGTGTTGGTTTCCTTGAGCAAGAAACTTTATCCACATTGCTTAGAACTGGTTTCTATCCAGGAAAAAAGAGGATCACATAGAAGATTAGTACTAGTTAACTAAATGTGTTACCCTCTATAAATAAAGTTGATTATTATTATTATTATTAGTTATTTCTTCGCAGGTGTTGATGTTAAGGGTCGTTTCCTTCTGGCACCAGCCTGAGGAGTATCCTCATTTCCCCTCTTCTTTGATTCTACCATCTTGGAGACCACCGGTAAAGTCTCTATGGATGAAAAATGAGCATCTGGCCCGAAGTCATATTCAATGTGGCCATCTTTTTTCACCAGACAGCCTTTGCCAAGGAAGTCTGGAACTGAGGTCTGGAAGCTCTTTCTCATGAAAACCTGCAATCAGCAGATAATCGATCTGCAGCTGAACAATGTCAGCCAACCGGCGAATAGCAGATTCTGGTGGAAGCCATCTTTTTGGGTCTTTTGTAGTCTGCCCAGTAATGGAAACTGAACTCTTCTTGCCAATTGTTAAGGCTCTGACCTGATCAAAGCTTAAAGTGTCTGGGTCAAACTCATTTGGACAATACAAATCTTTCATGCAGCCTACAAAGCAGTCCTTATTGATAGTGATGGTGTCGTTGTCAAACATTAGTAATGAGTTCATCATTTTATTTTATACCTAGAAGAAGTGAAATCACGCTGAATATCAATTAAATAAAACTGATATCAGTCACAAGTTAAAAGATACGGTATCAATTCACATCTGATTGATGATTTATATTTTCACTGTAGTAAACATTGAAAAAAAATCTAGGATAAAATGGTTTTGGAATGGTTTCATATGTAGAACACTTTTCAAAAGTAATGCTCCAGATACCCACACATACTAGTTCGAACCGAGGACGTGAGATAATTTTGAAGCATGTTCTGACGTGCGTAATTTCTACTTAAAACATAAGAAATAAAGAAAAATACATTTTTGTAGGCGAAATACCAAAGATATTTCATCTCGTATTGAAAACAGAAGAATTTCAACTTGTGCTACGAACTCATGAAAATTCTGATGTTTTCAGTTAATTCATATTTCATCATATGTTTTGAAAACTGCTGCCACTTGTGAAAATTGTGTTTTCAATTCATTTAATGAAAAAAGAAAATTCCTCAGTCTATATATTCTTGCATTAAAGGCAGTGCAAAAGTATCATAGCATTACATGCCCAATTAGGGCCCTTTTTAATGACAGATTCAATCTGTCATTCCTTGCTGGCATATGCGTTTTCAAGTTGCATTCGGCTTTCACTACCACTGAAATATGTGTCCGCTCAAAATGTAGTCCAATAGTAATATCTTTATAGCGCCGTGCAAATTTTAAAGCAGACGACATTCAGAATTCTCCTGGACCATTATTTTGCAGAGAAAACCAGACTAAGCATTTTATATGAACTATTTGCCAGCGGATGAATCGCATAAAATTCTCTGATTAAATAAGAGAAAAATGAAATTGACATCAGTATTCTGCTACAGTCGTAGTATGCAATTTAAGGGTTAACATATCAACATACTTGTGTAACAATTAGCCTGCGCTGGACTAAAGACGTGGCGCGAGAAACTAGACCGTAAGCTACTGTTACCAGCAATATAAACACTATCTAATCAGCGATTACTGTCCAAATTTAATATAGATTCTGAAGATTGTTTTATGTTTGATACTAAAAGGAAAAAACGGCTGTGCTCATAATCATGCTGCAATGTGTTTTCTTCGATATTATCTGAGTGCGTTAGATAGGTTGTAAGGTTGATCTGCGCAATTTGTTGTTAGCTATTAATAGAACAGGCGCTGCCTCATGGCCCGCGTGTCAAAACTTAGCAGGTATTTTACCGTAAAATATAATTTGACATTTCATGCAAATTGTCTCAAAAGAGGAATCAATTTGCCGATTTACCTTTTGGTTAACCTTTCTGATACACCCGTCCATAATGCCGTTAGGTGTTCTTCTTGTAAAGGTTTTATACAAATTAACATTTTTTTTTTTTTTTTTTTTTTTTTTTTTTTGATGAATATCTGATAGAATCTGTCATTTCAGTGCCTTTGGCGCTTTGATTGATCTAGTTGGAATGGAGAAATTGTATCGTTAGACATATGTGTAAGCGCGCGCGGGGGGTGGGATGGTGGGGCTATTTTATTATGAATTTTTGAAAAGTTTTGTAACTTTCATATCTAAAGGCCACTTGTTGGAGATTCTGATTACCATGATCTATTTTCTATGTGTAATAATTATTGGAGAAAACTTTGCTGAACATTGATTACATTTCACCTTGTGATATTGAGTAATTAACCCATTTACACCTAATAACACCCCCCCCCCCCCTTGTAACTTTAACAATATGTAAGTTTTCAAATTTTATATTTAGAGGTTTATTCTTTTTTTTTTTTTTTTTTTTTTTATTTTATCAGAAATGACTATATATTGCAATGCAAACAGTGCATACAAGCTTTGATCATACACTACGTTCTACCATTTATGATCAGGACCCACGCACTTTTTGCCAACATCACTTGCAGGAAAGCGGGTAAAGTTATGATGTTACAGTTTAGAAATTAACTTTTTTCACAAGTAGCAAGTAGTTGCTACCTGGTCTGAAAGTAGGTAGCAAAATGCATCTACGTGGTAGCAAAAGGTGTAACAATGCTCCCGTGCCATGGGGTAATTAACCCTTAACATGCCAAGAAAACCTGCGTTTTAAAATGTTGTCTGTTTATGTCGTCTGCTGAATATTCTTGCACACTTTTCTAACCTATATTTGCGTACAGGCAAACAGTGTGGACCAAGTGCAAAGTCCATACTTAATGACAAATAGTGCAGATCCAGATGAGTTTGCTTCTTTGGAAGCCAACTGATCTGGATTTACACTGTTTGCAAAGTCCGGGCATTTCAGGGTTCAGCAGGACCAGGGTTAAGGATATCTATCTATCTATCTATCTATCTTAACCTCATAAGAGGACTTCAGATGGGAATAAGTATGCTTATTTTCTAAAGTAATTGTCAAGTTTTTAATGGTTTTGGCATTTACCTTTTCAGCAAATGGTCTGTATTCATTAAAGACATAAAAATAAGACGTTTCACGGTCATTAGTCTTATCACTGACAGGAGACTGAGCACAAAACAACTAATATACTGTCAATATTAAAACGATTAACAGGTTGAGGCTAAGTAGAGGAATTTAGTTCTGGCTTATCTGTTTGTTCCATACATGATACCATATGAGCTGGGACACAATGGTAGTCCTGCAAAATTTATTACCCTTCAGAAGGCCTCTTTAGAACTCCCTGCTGGTGTCTCATAATCACCTCTTTATCCTTTGATCCCTCTTGCCTAGCGCCAAGGTAGGGGCAATAAAATCAGTGGCTGGTACCACCACTTTTGGTCTTCTTTTAGCTGTTTCTTCAAGGGAAATGGATACACTTTCCGGGGAGACAGATCTGTCCAAATTGTCTTTGTTTCCCTTCCTTTCGGAGCAAACTCTTTCTTCGTCTTTTTTTTTTTTTTTTTTTTTTTTTTTTTTTCTTATAGACTGTTTTTTTTAGAATAGACGTTGCGTTCAAGAAGTGAAACAGGAAGTCACAAAATTGGTCTCCCTTATTAAGAAAATGCGGAAAATTTGTCAGGTCTATCTAATCCCATTCATATCCGTAGAATAGTTCAACTTTGTTTTATATTCGAAAGAAACGATCGGTAAATTAAGTTATTTAAAGACACAATTACACTATAACTTAAAACGAATACTAGGGGGATATCCGGAAAAAAACACAATCACAGAATACATCCCACCCAAGGCACCGAATAAGGTTTGAATGACAAGGAACTATATCACAGAACAACACAGCAATGAAAAGAGAACAACCATAACGAGGAGGAACTACAACACAGAGCCTTGGAACCATCAACAGTACAACTTTTGAGAGGCTTATAACCTTTGAACCCATCAACAGTACAACTGTTGAGAGACTTAAACCGGGAAATATATATATACTTTTTTTTTCATATATTTCAATAGAAAACAGTGGAGCATAGTTCCAGATAAGGTACTTTTTTTAACCAAAAATACTGATATTTTTGTCTCATTTCTCCATGAAAACATATGTTGTGGTACTCATTAGAAGCGCCTCGAGGCGCTTCTAATGAGTACCCGCAACATAAGTTTTCGCTGAGAAATTAGCAAAATAATATGTGGATACCCCTCTTATCTGGAGCTATGGTGGAGACCCTGATTCTGCAGCCGTTTGACGTAGCTCTTCTTTGTTTGCCAAAGTCCACTTTGGTGAAAATCAGACATAACTGAAGTGTATATTTTTCCGCAGACTTATAGATAAAGAAAAGATAAGCATGGGTAAGAAAACCCCTACGGAACCAAGGAATATTACAGACAACTACCTTCGTTATAATGAGGTATGACGTAAGCAGTTAGAAGACACACCTTGTTTCACCAGATATGTTGATATTTGTTTCAAACTCTTGAAACTTCATTCACATTGCATCAAATATAAAAGGCCGTTTACATTACATTCAGTGCTAACAGAAATGGATATACTTTGAAGGGAGATAACTCTGAACAAAATGTGATTGCCATTTGTGAAAAGGAGTCTACTCTAAAAGGAATGGATGTGCTCCCACAAGAAGCTAATTCTTTTCTCAAAGAGTAGATTACTTTTCCGAAAGGAGCTAGTGTACGGGAAACAATCAGAAAGTCACAATGACTGCAAATATGGGGATATCTAGGGAAGGCAACAATCACAGAACAGAAGCCGCCCAAGGCACACAATGACAAGAAAAGATATCTGTAAAACAGTAGCGGTTCTTGCATGTATTTTGTTCTCTGTATCAAAGATTAACACGATTTTGGGATGCAGATGAGACAACAGCTCAATATATTGCTTAACGGTAAATCTTGAATATACGCAGATAAGACAACTATGACATGTTTGTGGAATATACACAGATAAGACAACTATGACATGTTTGTGGAATATACGCAGATAAGACAACTATGACATGTTTGTGGAATATACGCAAATAAGTCAACTATGACATGTATGTAACTGACCACTTGTGTCGTACAAGTATTAATACTGATGACCAGTCCAGAGTGGTACGACGTCACTTTACGAAAACACGCCTATTCAAATATATAGAAAATTTTATCAGAGCAGAAATAGGTAAAATAATTTATACCCCTGTAAACCCCAGTTTTACTGTATAAAAGTGGGGTTTAAGGGAGTCAAAATTATATAGGCATGTTTTCGTGATGCATTTTTAATTCTGATGCAGCTCCAAATTACAAATACACGTTAGTTCCGAATACGGGTCGTCTACCCCATCTGTGGAATATCATATTGATAGTGGGAATATCAGAATGTGTTAAACAGCTTGATATTTATACCTTTATATATTCAAGTGAACTTCAAATCTACGAGAGGCTTGCGTTTGCCAATTCTGTATTTTGTTTCTAAGATTACAGTCCGCATATACTCGAAGACACGTTTTCGAATGACGCGGCCCATTTATGGTTTTGCGTAAATTGGTATTTGTTTTAGCATCACGACAACATGCCTATATAATTGTGACCCCTGTAAACCCCACTTTTATATAGTAAAACTGGGGTTTACAGGGGTATACATTATTTTTTCTTATTTCTGCTCAAAACATAGATTGTGGGTACTCGTAAGAACCGCCTCGACGAGGCGGTTCTAACGAGTACCCACAATCTATGTTTTGAGCAGAAATGTCAAAACTATCAAATTTTATCTGAAAATTTTCATTTTTTGGTTGTAAAAAAAATCAGTATATTTGAATAGGCATGTTTTCGTAATGGCTTTCGGGAAATATTCTCACAGCGTATATTGGTATTGGTATTTTAGCATATGGGAAATATTTTCAGATTAATCTACTTTTATCTCTCATATCAAAATAGATAGAGACGTTTGTGTATGGCCTGCAGTCAGACTACCCTGACCGAGTGAGGGTCCGTAGGTACGGGAAAAGTTACCAGAATCGTGACCTGCTAGAAGTCAAGGTAATCAGAACTCTTTCTTTGCGTATATGGGCATGCAACGATCAAGGAGCTGCTTAACTTACTTATGCTTTTATCATACGAGTAGAAAAAAACTTTGGAAGACGTTTCCTAGGAATGAACACACACAAAGAACATAGCCGTATCAAGGTCCACAAAGAAGAAGAGATGCGGAATAAGCAACGATATAACAAAACAGTACATTCAAAATGGTCAAAACAACGTAGACAAACTGCAACAGTAGAACCACCTTAGAAAGGTCAGGAAAAGACCTACTGGGAGATTAAACAAATTTTTCAAGTGCAACAACTCAGCCTTTATCTCCTAAAGCAACTCCATAAATCAGTACAAGCATACAAAACAAATACAAAAAATCTGAGTTGATTATATCCTGTGTATATTGTTCTTGTTCAAATCAGACACTGTAATGTTAGGTTTATCAAAGGCATATTCACTTCAAGAAGGTTGCATTTGACTGACCGTTCCTCTTTTGCAGTTCTTCTTTATTTGTGTATCTGTGGTATCTTGTGTGATGTTTGTTAGTGGCACTTCTGTATAACCAAGCGGGAATGTAACATGACATCACGGAAACATGCCTATATAATTTTGATCCCCTTTAACCCCACTTTTGTATAGTAAAACTAGGGTTTACAGGGGTATACATTATTTTTCTTATTTCTGTTCAAAAACATAGATTGTGGGTACTTGTTAGAACCGCCACGGCGAGGCGGTTCTAACGAGTACCCATAATCTGTGTTTTGAGCAGAAATATGGAAAATATCAGAATTTGTATCTGAAAACTTTCAGGTTTTTTGGTGGTGAAATTATCAATATATTTAAATAGGCGTGTTTTCGTAATGAACAAAAGAAACGGATATGCTGCGTTGAAAGCACACTCTTTTTACAATATAGGGATGTTACAAATCATGCGCTATGGCGTTATACGAGTATAAAAGTATAAGTGAATAAACCATGAAATGCTACAATCACGAAGCACAGCCCTCCCGAGGCACCAAAAGACATTAAATGAAGCACAAACAATGACAAAACAAACGTAACGCGAACCACAGACGCAGGAACAAAGAAGAACTCAAGCAGAGGAACCATCTTGGAACGGTCAGCAGAAAAAAGTTCCGGGGCCTAAAACCAGTTTTACTCTCGCGAAATTTCGCTCTTAATTCTGATGCAGCTCCACAAACAGTCGGCAAAGCGGTCCTCTACGTCCTCTGTGAAACATCACTGAGAAACACGTATAATCACAAAAATTATGATAAAAAAAAAATAATGGACACAAGAACAGCACGCACAATATCACAATGGGCCCGACCACAGACATTGATAGCCATGCGTCATAGATGTTTTCCAGGAAAGGTCACGATTACGAAGCACAGCCCTCCTAGGCACCAGAAAATGAACATATTACGTAAAATAATGAAAAGGCACAACGGAACAGTTGAAATGACCAACATACAAACAAGGAAGGACCTCATTGGGAAACCGCCTTGAAACGGTCACATTACGAAAACACGCTTATTCAAATGTATAAAAAAAATTCACCTCCAAAAACTGAAAATTTTCAGATAAAAAATTCTGATATTTTTTATATTTCTGCTCAAAACCTCGGACCTAAAAACCCCAATTTTACTATATAAAAGTCTGGTTTAAGTGGGTCAAAATTATATAGGCATGTTTTCGTGATAAGCAGAAACTACTACTAGAGAAATAAACGTTTTTACTCAATCGAAACCGCGCTCTTAGTTCTGACACAGTTTAAAAGTAAAAAATCTAGGCCCAGTTGTTCAAACCTTAACGAAGTTGATAACTCACGTGACATTAAAATTTTTATCTTAAAATATGGCAAACTACATTGATATTTTTGCTGACAAAAATGTGAGTAGCTTTTGCATTGTAAAGCTACTCACATTTTTGCAGCAAACATAGCAATGTATTTAAAAATACCTTAGCTACAACAGTTAACGAGTTTACCATCGGTAAGCTAACGATGCTTTGAGCAACAGTGTCCTGTTCTTTCCGCGTTGGTTCCTCTACCTCTTTATTGAAATATCACAGAAAATTACAAATAATAACAAAACTTTAAAATAAAGTTAGCCAGGAAAGGCTTCAGTCACTTAGCACAGTCCTCTAGAAGCACCGAAAGAAGAAAATATGAAGGACAAACAATAACAAGACAAAATGAAACAGTTACGATTACCAACATTCAATGATGAAAGAACTGTTAAATAGGAACCGCTTAGGAACTGTCAGCAGAGAAAAGTACAAGGGGCTTAAACCAGTTTCACTAGAGCGAAACCTCACCCTTGTTTCTGATGCAGCGCAAAATTACAAATATATGTTCAGTCCGCAAAGGGGTCATGTACATGTTAAATACTTGTCAAGGTAAATCACTCATATAATCACAATACTCAGAACTCTATGATGGAAAAAAAGCAAAGGGATTAATGGTGATATGAAGACAGAGCACGTCAACCGTGAACAGACCCTAGCATCACGAAAACACACCTGTATAGTTTTGAACCCTTAAAACCCACTTCTATATAGTGAAACTGGGGTTTATAGGGGTATGCATTATTTTTCATATTTCTGCTCAAAAAACATAGATTGTGTGTACTCGTTAGAACCACCTCGCCGATGCGGTTCTAACGAGTACCCACAATCTATGTTTTTAGCAGAAATATGAAAAATATCAGATTCTTTGTTCTGAAAACTCTCAGTTCTTAGTGGTGAAATTTTCAATATATTTGAATTAGGCGTGTTTTCGTAATTATAGGGTAGACAACTGACAATGATAGTAAAGCGCCAGGCCTGTGAAACTAATTGAAGAGGGAGCCGTCATGTAGTCAGTTAAGGAGGGAAGCAAAGTTATCAACCATAATAGGGTAAACAACCTTGTATGCAGATTGCCGCAAATTAGCCATAATTAAGCCTATCTATTTGTAACGAGTGTCATTGTTTTTTTTAATATTCCGAAAAATTCGGTTTTGCCAAAACCAAATTCTGAATTTATTGATTAAGTCATCATAAAATTCAGCTTCCGCAAACCGTCTTGCAAAAGTGTTTTCAAAACAATGATCTGTTTGGACATTATTTCTGAAAGACGACGATATTACTTAGAAAGCGTTTTGCGTAGTTTATGATATCGGTACCCTCGCTTAAGAAGTTTTGCAATTAATATATTATTTCGATTAAAAAAGCCACTGGCTTGACTTCATGTTCTAGCAAAACGATTTAACTGAGAAGTATATACCCCATAAGACGTAGCGCGAGGGACATTGCCATATAAGTATAAGAACATGCCGTACATTTTAGCAAGTAAACTGAGTACATTAGAAATAATACACGGCCCAGTTGTTCAAAGCTTCGTTAGCTTAACGAGCTCGTTAAGGGTCATTTCGTTAACTGTTTTAACGGATTGAATATACAATATTCTGATATTTTTGCTGAAAAAGTGTGAGTAGCTTTAGCACTGCAAAAGCTACTCACATTTTTTCAGCAAAATATTTCGGCATATTTGCGTATTACTCAATCTAAATTTTAACGAATAGCTAACTAACAACGTTGTTAGCTTCGAACAACTGGGCCCAGGTCATTATTTTATCTGAATGTGAAAACATTTTCTATTATCTGTTTGCTCTTCTTTTTAGATTGCTTCTGACCTAAACCACGCAAAACAGGCCATATGGATTGAGGCAAACACGCATTCCCGGGAGTGGCTATCGGTTTCTACGGGTCTGCACTTGATGCAAACGGTTAGATCCAGAATTTGTTTTCTAATGAATATGATGTCTCTGACTTTTGAGTACTGCTTTGTACAGTTAGTCAGGGTCACATATAATAAATCATATTTACGATGTTTGAAGGGCTATAACTTCAAAAATAACTAAACAATAGTTATGGTTGTTGTATTCTGCACGCTGTCCCGTTGTGATTTATATTTGTGTAAAGTGTAATGAAAATGTCTCAAACAGTTTCACAGTTACAGAGAGGGCACTAATGTATGAAGGAAATAACTATTTACAATGCTCAAAGGGTGTAATTTCAAACCTAGATACACAAGAGTTAATATTCTTGTATTTTGCACGTTATCTTGTGGTACAATATATTAGTGTGAAGTTTCATGAAAACATCGCTAACGGGTTTCAAGTTACAGAGTCGGCACGAGTATATGATAGAAATCACTATCGACAATGTTCAAAGGACTATCAGTCCGAAAGTAGGAAAACAAAAGTTGTGGTTCTTGTGTTTGCATGTGTCGTCTCATTGTGCTTTATATTTTTTAAAGTTTTTAGGAAATCTTTATCTCAAACGATTTTCAACTTATGGACCGGACACGAATTTGTGACGGGCAGATGGACGGACGGACAGACAGGCCGTAGGAAATCACTATGTCTCCCCACACTAAAGGGACCTGACATGATTGGTGACAAAGGGGTGATCCGTTAGGTTAACACACTATGCATCACGAAAACATACCTATAGAATGTTGACCCCCTTAAACCCCACTTTTATATAGTAAAACTGGGGTTTACGGGGGTATACATTATTTTTCTTATTTCTGCTCAAAACATAGATTGTGGGTACTCGTTAGAACCGCCTCGGTGAGGCGGTTCTAACGAGTACCTACAATCTATGTTTTGAGCAGAAATAAGAAAAAATATCAGATTTTTTATCTGAAAACTTTCAGTTGTTGGTGGTGCAATTTTCAATATATTTGAATAGCTGTGTTCTCGTAATGGTCAAATAAACAGTTCTTAGCTTTTGCCCTAGATACGCTGTATTTTCACCCTTGTCATGCCAAATAAATTGCCACGCCCACTTCTAATTTTTAGCCAATCAGATTTGCTTGATCCAGGTTGTGAATAGAAATTTGCAAACTTAATGATAAACATTGCAGATCCGGATCAGTTGGCTTCTTCTGAAGCCAACTAATCTGGATCTACAATGTATGCAAAGACAGGACATATCCGGGTTCAGCAGGATAAGGGTTCAGCCAAAATTACTGACGTTTTCATAATATTATAAAAGAAATGAGGAATAATTTGGCTGTTAAGCAAGACATATCATTGCAGTACAACAGTTTCTGGACCAGACTGGTTCGTTTTGGCTAATTAGGCCTCAACAGTGATTTTTCAAAACTCCAGCACTTGGCTTAGTGAAAACAAATGACTAGAAAATATTCAGTACGGAGAGATGCACAGCACTAACGTCTGATGTAACAAACAATAACAGTTTCCACAAAGAACGACTGAGAACAACCAACATACAGGGCTGAAAACAGCCGAAGAGTCGAGTTTTCTGGGAGCGCTAGTTTCGGCCATTTAGGCGTCATGAGTGACGGGGAGACGTTTTTCGGCCGCCACACAGCACTAACACCGACAGTAGCAAAAACAGGTAGCTTCAAAAAAGAATGACTCTTGAAAGCAACGAACACACTTACAGGATTAGAAATACCTGTAGTATCAAGCTTTCTGGACCAGACTTGCTAGTTTTGGCCAACTGTGCCGTTTAAGCGACCTTCATTTATTTCAAAAAATATCAGACTAATCACAAATGACCAGAAAATATAAACTACACTATAGTGAAGTACGGGGAGACGTTTTACAGCCGCAACACAGTACTAACACAAGTTGTAGTGAAGATGAATAAATTCGGGTGTAAAAGCTGGTTTAAACACTAAAATATCTGAAAATACGGCTATTAATGTAGACCCTTACATGCCTCTGTTTTCACTTTATATTATATTATAGAGGAACATGGCGTCGCATGAGTTATTAATGTATTTAACTTGTCAGAATTACTGTTTGTCTGGAGTATCTAAATTTGCAAATGTGAATCGTGATTCACATTTGCAAATTTAGATACTCCAGACAAATACTGTTCTTCAACTACTTGGCATCTTGCGTGCGAATACTATTAGAGCCCCAGTCAGAAAATCTCTTCTTTTTTGTTCCGATATTAAACCCATTTAAGCCGAGTGGACTCCTCTATCTCAAGTCTTTGGACAGGTCCATTTCCAATAGAAAGGTTGTCTGAATAGTTTTACTATTACCATGTTTTATAGCAAATTCCTGTAGTTAATGCAAACAGTATGACCTAGATCTGACATCGTGCCGTGCCCTGGGTCTACACTTTTAGCCAATGTCCCTTTTATTGGACGCTAGGCATAAATGGGTTAATCAAATTTTCGACTGTAAAGTAACGTCTCAATGCGGTTAATAATCAAATTTCCAAATTTTCTCTGCATTAAATCATTGAAATGCCATGGCTCACAGAACTCTACATACGGGTAGACAACCACATTAATTCAATAAAACTTCAGTGACTCGAACCGCGATGGGTCATTTCATGTGGCTGATTCGAATTCGTTCTTTTGTTCCTAAGACGTTAATCCGAACAATATTTAGGAATAGTTAAAGGATTTCTTTTTTATTATTTTCTCGTGTAGTTGTATGCTGTGTGCACTCATTAGACTCGCATCATGGAGCCTATTCTAATGACTAAACTCAACATACCATTATTTAATAGAAGATCGAAAAGACGTCCCTTAACTACGAGTATTCCCATTTTAATTTCTGATCTGGCGTTTGATTAACCCTCAGTGGCTCGAAATACTCATTTCAGGAACAAATTTCCGTGGCCCCAAAGATGTTCGAGCCATTGAAATTCGACTGTACTTTTTTTATCATAACGAAAACACGCCTATTCAAATATATTGAAACTTTTACAACCAAAGAAAACCGAAAATTTTCAGATAAAACTTCTGATATTTTTCAAGTTCTTGCTCAAAACATAGATTGTGGGCACTCGTTAGAACCGCCTCGGCAAGGCGGTTCTAACAAGTACCCACACTCTATGTTTTTAGCAGAATTAGAAAAATAATGTATACCCCTGTACACCCTAGTTTTACTATATAAAAGTGGGGCTTACTTTATAAAAGTGGGGTTTATATAGGCGTGTTTTCGTGATGTACCTCCCCGCGACACCATGTGGATACTCAATGACTGCCTCTGCGGATCGCTTCTAAAAAATCCACAGAATGCGTGTTCATATAGAAATAAGAACTGTACAATATGGTTGAATAAAGTATTGATTGATAGATACGAATCCATCAAGAATAAACAGTCTTCCAGCATTCAGATCACTGCCCATGCCCACAGTTTCGTTAAGAAATTGGCCCTTCGCTGATATTTTCTGTGCCGGCCTTTAAGGTCTCTTTCAGCTTGTAGCGGCCCATACCGTGCTGGAAAAGTATGGCTGGTAGAATATTTTATACATTTACATGGTTTCATTTCTCGTTTTCAGTTAGCATCCGGTACTCCTGATGGAGACGCCATGTTAGCTAAATATGACTGGTATATTACACCGACTGATAATCCCGACGGTTACGAGTATTCGGTAAGCAACAGTATATGCCTTTGCAATAATGCTACATAGATAATTATACCTCCTATCCCCCTCAGATTTAGTAACTGATAACATAAGTCAGCGACGAGCCTGCGGTTAATTGAACGTAAAAGTGATAGCTAGGTGTCATCCTTTTTAGCAAAATTATGCATACACGTGTGTCCGTTTTCTGCAAAACATTTGAATCGGGACACAGCATTTCCTACAAGATTTCATGTGCGCCCAGCGAAGACTCAGATCAGACCTGTGCATTTCGGAGTGTTCGCATGGAACTCTGTGGGTAGCCCATGATTCAAAGTGTCTTAAGGCGGACAACGTGATACGAAGGCTGATCTGCGTACAGACAACCCTCTTTATACCGACACTCGATACAACGACAAAATATATTGTAATGACAATTTGACTGTCACGGAACCTTCGATCAGATGTAACAATTAGTAACAAACTATGCAAGAATATTGTATTTAATACTTCAAAAAACATATGTTTTGGATATTTGTTAGAATCGCATCAGGCGATTCTAACAAATATCCAAAACATGTGTTCTATGAGAGGAAATAAGAACCTCAGGCGATTCTAACAAATATCCAAAACATGTGTTCTATGAGAGGAAATAAGAACAAACCAAGACCTTTCTTACATATCAGTCTGCTCATTTAGTATATATCTGTACAACAGCAAATTCGTTTTAATGGCAATGTCTTTAGGAACAAACGCTGTCGTTGTAACGAGGGTTCGCTGTATTCGATGGGCGCACCTGCAGTCTTGTAGGCAATGTTGTGCCCAGCTTATATTTTATAGGCTAGTCCATATCTGTTGTATTGCTTTATGTGTTAATGCCCTGTTGTATGCATGACGCTACTGGGCATTTATAGACAGTCAAACAAGGACTCGAACACCGATGGCTCGTTTACCGTGGCTGATTCGAACTTGTTTTGGAGTCCTTTGGAAATAATTTGATTGATCCAGAAAACAAATATTTAGGGATAAAATAGGGAAATTTTCTTATCTAATGAAAATATATGCCGTGTGTACTCATTAGAATTGCCTCATCGTCGGTTATAATGAGTACACTCAACATAACACTATTATATTGAAAATCGGAAAGACATCCATAAATTATCTTCATTTGCCTCTCGACCTGGCGGGATGACTGACCCCCAGCCCCCACCCCCACCCCCTCCCCCCACGCCCGTCACGAATTACCTGTTTCTGAAACAAATTTCCATGGTCCTAAAGATGTAAGACCCATTGAAGTTCGACTGTATGTAGATACACATCCTTTGCATTGGTTTTGGCAAAAGCATCCACTCAATTTTTATTAGCCTTTGGCTCAATAGATAAATCACTGAATCGGTTTCTTTCTGAAAAAGGATCTTCTCTAAAAAGAAAGAAGACCAAATTCTTTCCTTTAAGAGTAGACCCTTTTTTAGAAGGGCTTTTGTGTTCCGGAACGCAAACAGGAAGTCACAAAACTTGTCTCCTTTTAAAAATGGCGGAAATCGAACATATGTAGCAAGATGCATTACGAAAACACGCCTATTCAAATATATTGAAAAGTTTACAACCAAAAAGGAAACTTTTCAGATAAAAAAATCTGATATTTTTCATATTTCTGCTCAAAACATAGATTGAGGGTACTCGTTAGAACCGCCTCGCCGAGGCGGTTCTAACGAGTACCCACAATCTATATTTTTGAACAGAAATAAGAAAAATAATGTATACCCCTGTAAACCCCAGTTTTACTATGTAAAAGTGGGGTTTAAGGGGTTCAAAATTATATAGACGTGTTTTCGTGATGGTAAGTGATGATACCCAGGAAATGCCACAAGCATGAAGCACAGCCTTCCAGAGGCACAAAAAGAAGAAGAAATGAGGACCAAATAATGACAAAACAAATGCCTCATATGAAACTACAGACGATCAAACAATGAAGAACTCTAACAGAGGAACTGCCTTGGAACGATCAGAAAAAAAAAGAACAGTTTTACACGCACGCAACCTCACAACAAGTCGTCTTTACATTTTAGCACACAAACGACAGAATGTGGAGGAAGAACAGAGAGAGACATGGAAGATGTTGTATTGGAACAGATTTAAATCGGAATTGGGCGGCCAACTTTGGAGGTAAAAGTCTTGTCATATACATGATTCTAAAAGCTGCTTTTTGAACCTTTTAATCTAAAGAAAAGCTTATTCAGTTAACTGAATGGGTGGTTATTATAAAAGGCACTCTTTGTTTGGCATGCAATAAAAAAAGCGCTTTTCCATTTCTAGGCTGCGCATAAATTATAACTAAAGACCATGGCAAATGGTTTATGAAGCCCTTATGTACCTTTTGGACGATTTATTTATTTGCTTTGGCACCGCGCCTCATAGAACCATACTACAATTGATTTTCCATATATTTTTATACATCTTTGCAAATATTCTACTGAGCTCATGTTTTTTTTTTTTTTTTTTTTTTTTTTTTTGTTTTTTTTTTTTGTTTTTTGTTTTTGATTTTTTTTTAATTCAACTGGTCAATACTTGGTATTTTTTGACATTACTTCTCTGAAATCGTCAAAATAAGAAACGAAATAGTAGGTATGTGATATAATGAACAGATTCGCTAAAATTCATCATCGCTCTAATAAATTTTCAAAAATCCCGGAATAGGCTCAATGATGACAAAGGACCAGAAATATAAACTACACTATAGTGAACTACGGAATACGTTTAACGGCCTTCACACGGCATTAACACCAGCCACATGAAGATAGATCATAGGTCTAGATAAGGAGGGTATCCTGTAAATATTTTTCTTTTTTCTCCACGAAGAAAACATATGTTGTGGGTACTCATTAGAAGCGCCTCGGCGAGGCGCTTCTAATGAGTACCAACAACATATGTTTTTGTGGAGAAATAAGAAAAAAATATCAATACTTTTGGATTGAAAAAAGCGCCTTAACTAGTGCTATGATAGATACTAAACCCTTGGGAGCAATGAACACACTCACAAAACCGAACACGGAAATGATTTATGCAGTAAAAAGTTTGCAAGTAGTAATACCGTAATAACCCAAAACATTGGGACAGGTAAGCCAGTGCAAACAGTGTAGAAAAAAAAGGTAAGAGAATCACTATAGTAAGATAGACCACTATCAGACATCTGGTCTGGTTCCTTCTGTTTGCCACTCAACCAGCGTTGTTTTAGATATATTAGCACGTAGTAAATAGGACTTGTTTAAAGTTTATGACAAGTGGTATGGAACTGAGTAGATATGTAAAGCAAATTAAAAAAGCTGGTATAACAACTGGCAAATTCTGAAAGTCGACCAAATAATATTTCACTCTCACTTTTCCCTGCTTTCATTATATATTAAGGGGCAGCCTGTGGGTATAAATTAGCTAGACTTGTTGACGTAAGGCTATAGTCACTGTTGAGAAAATTGATATTTCCCTCTGTTATGCAGGACTAGGATCATCCGACGACTGCACTACGGATACTTACAATGGTGGCGCAGCTTTCTCAGCCCCGGAAATAAAGGCATTGAATAGTGCTATTTTAGAAACGCCTAATGTTTTTGCCTTCTTTTCAATACACACTTACGGACAGGAGTTATTGCTTCCCTACAGCTATACAAGCACACCACCAGCTGATTATGATGAACTGGTAAGAGTTAGAAAGCATTTACACTTGACCTACTTTAAAGAAATACATTTCAGGGGACTATATCTTGCAATACTGTTCAGCCTGGTTTTTTTTTTTTTTTTTTTTTTTTTTTTTGTTGTTTTTAGAAATGCTGTACTCTGAAAGGAATGTCAATACTATTGAGCTGCATTTTTGAAAAAGAAATGCCTTACTCTGAAAGGACTGAAAGGAATGTCAAACTGTTGATCTGCGTTTTTGAAAAATAAATGCACTACTCTGAAAGGAATGTCGACACTGTTGAGCTGCGTTTTTGAAAAAGAAATGTCCGACTCTGAGAGATATGTCAATACTGTTGGGCTGCGTTTTTTAAAAAGAAATGCCCTACTCTAAAAGGAATGTCAATACTGTTAAGCCTCGTTCGGAAAGGAATGTCGATACTGTTTAGCCTCGTTTTTATACCCCCTGAAAACTGTGTTTGTGGAGGGGGCGGGGAGGGGGTATAGTGTTTTCGCGTTGTCCTTACGTCCATTACGTTTGGTATTACGTTTGGTTTTCTGCTTCTTATCTTGCTAAATAATTCAAGGAATATTTTCATATTTTGCATAAATGATGATATTGATATAATGGTGCTGTTGTACTGAAAAAGGACCTAGAAGTTAATCCCTTTAGAGTAATTACCCTTTGTAACACTTGAAAAGGTGTTCTGTTTCTGCTTCTTATCTTGCTAAATAATTTAGGAATATTTTAATTTTTTTTTTTGCATAAATGTTGATATTGATGAGGTGTTTATGTTAGATAAAAAGGGCCTAGGGTTTGATTCCTTTAGAATTATTTCCCTTTGTAATTCTTGAAAAGATGTTTTGGTTTCTGCTTCTTTTCTTGTTACATAATTTCAGGATTTTTTTCATACGTTGCATAATCGTTGACATTGATGTGGTGTTGCTGTTAGACAAACATAAGGGCATGGGAATTAATTCCTTTAGATTTATTCCCCTTTGTAATTTTTGAAAATTAATGTTGATATTGATAAGGTGATGCTGTTAGACAAAAATAAGGACCTAGGGATTAATTCTTATAGATTTATTTCCCTTTGTATGTCTTGAAAAGGTGTTTTGGTTTCTGCCTCTTTTCTTGCAAATGATTTCAGGAATCTTTTCATAGTTTGCATTAACGTTGATATTGATGAGGTGTTACTGTTAGCATTACGAAAACACGCCTATTCAAACATATAGAAAAAATTTACCTCCAAAAACTGAAAAATTTCAGATAAAAACTCTGATATTTTTCATATTTCTGCTCAAAACATAGATTGTGGGTACTCGTTAGAACCGCCTCGTCGAGGTGGTTCTAACGAGTACCCATAATCAGTGTTTCGAGCAGAAATATGAAAAATAATGTATACCCCTGTAAACCCAAATTTTACTATATAAAAGTGGGGTTTAAGTGGGTCAAAATTATATAGGCATGTTTTCGTGATGGACAAAAACGGACCTAGAGATTAATTCCTTTAGAGTTATTTTCCTTTGTAAGTTTTGAAAAGGCGTTTTGGTTTCTGCTTCTTATCTCCCTAAATAACTTCAGGAAGCGTTTCATATTTCGGATAAACGTTGATATTGATGAGGTGTTGCTGTTAGACAAAATTAGGGCCAAATGTTTTATTCCTTTAGACACACCCGGTAACCTCAGAAGGGGTAGCCTGTAGTTATGCACTCTTTACGCGAACTTTCGGCCATGACTCTCGAGACATCCAAATGTCAACAAACGGTTAAGTTCTCCTGATTTATTTATTTTAGTCAATTTCATAGATATATTTTAAAAAATTGGAAAATGATATTCCCAACAATTTTTATTTCTGCATCGGAAAAGGTATATGTGGGCTTGAAAAAAATAGCAGCTAATTTTTAATTTAATTTTACCCGGAGAAGGGTAGCCAGATATTCTTGTTTTGGCTGTTTTCCAGTGTGAATGAAGGTATTTTCAGCTATATGGGCTATGAAATACAGTCGACTCTCGTTATCTCGAACTTCAAGGGACCCTATGAAACGCTTCGAGATATCCGTAGTTCGACATATCAGATTTACGGAACTGAGGAAAAAACAATTAATCGAACAACCACCTTTAACAGAATAAATACGTAATTTGACTCCTAAGTTAGAGATATATTGAAAATATTGTGGAAAAGAGGAGAAATTGCTCCTAAGGAGCAATTTCTCCTCTTTTTCACAATATTTTATTGACTGTTGGTAGACCTCTGTGTTAAAACAGGGACCAGATTATCACTTCGAGATAAGCGGTTATTCGAGATAAGCGAGTTCGAGATAACGAGAGTCGACTGTACTTATTAAACATATAAAATAAGACATACTGCAAACTACGTCTGCGTTGAAATACATACGATGCTAAATTTCCCAAGCATCCGTTCTGGGGACTGAAATATTTGTACCGAAAAGACTTACCAGGTGATTATCCGTTACTGGGGCATTAATCAAAGCCAACTGTCAGGTGTCTGAATACAAGATCTGATTATCCCTTATGAGAACATGAGCCATTGTCAGAATGCCCCGCATTTAAAAATATGCAGATTGTAGACCAAACCAGTTTCAAATAATTCCATTTACATATAAACAGTCAAACACATGAAAGATTTTGCAAATGAAACAGTATTAGTCGACACCTGCTGTCTCATTTGCAAAATCTTTCATGCTGTTTGCTTATATATGTAAATGGAGTATTTTGATGAGTAGCAATTTCTTTAAATTTGTAATTCTTGAAAAGGTGTTTTCGTTTCTGCTTTTTATCTTGCTAAATAATTTCAAGAATCTTTTCATTTTTTGCAAAAACATTGATATTGATGTGGTATTGCTGTTAGACAAAAATAAGGGTCTAGGGTTTAATGCCTTTAGTGTTATTCTCCTTTCTAATTCTTGAAAAGGCAGTTTAGTTTCAGCTTCTTATTAAGCTACACAATTTAAGGAATCATTTTATATCTTGCATAAATGTTGATATTGATATCATGTTGCTGTCAGAGACAAATAAGGGCTTAGGGATTAATTCTTTTACAGTTATTTCACTTTGTAATTTTCGAAAACGCGTTTCGATTTCTGTTTCTTATCTTGCTAAATAATTTCACGAATCATTTCATATTTTGCATAAATGTTGATAATTACTGAGGTTTCGCTGTCAGAGAAAAATAAGGGCCTAGGGATTAAATCCTTTACAGTTATTTCCCTTTGTTAATCTTGAAAAGGTGGTTTGTTTTTTGCTCCTTGTCTTGCTAAATAATTAAATGAGTCTTTTCATATTTTGCATAAATGTTGATACTGATGAGATGCTACTGTAAAGACAAATAAGCGCCTAGGGGTTCATTTCTTTACAGTTTATTTCCTTTGTTATTCTTGAAAAGTTGCTTTGCCATGTCTGTATAGTGCATACATATTTACACTTTCTATAGCTCCCTTAGGTTACATTCTGCTTCTTCTGTACGGATTCCCCATTCCATCAATAACTTTAGAACTATGTTGCCATCGGTATTGGTAAGACCCATAAATTTGTTTCTGCCGCTTCCGTTAATTTCAGTGGAGCAAGCAACACTAATATGTATAAAAATAATCTTAGAATTAGACTTTCTCCTCTAAAATCGCCAATCCTTCGAAAATATACCAATCCGTTCAAAAGAAGTGGTATGTATCCTAGTACTCGTATTTCTAAGTGCAGGTGCTGTTCTCTTTTATGCACTGCGTCTACCGTTTCTTCATCTGTAAACGGTAGACGCTTTTCTGTAGTAAACATGTCCGATTTGACCTGAAAGTCTACAGATTTGATATATGTTATAACCTGACGTGCTGCAAACTGCAAAATGCAGTATGTCGAGCAAACTAATCGTATATTAAAAACCAGATTTAATGAACACTATCATAGAATACGTAAGCCTAAAAAAAACTGACACTTTCCTGTACCGTCACTTTAAACGTACAGGTCATTCATTAAATGATGTTTCTGTACAATTAATGGAAAAAAATATACTACGATGTAAATTCTACAGCTAGATTTAAAATTATCAAACGACACGAAACTGAATTAAAATTGATCAAATCATTACAGACGCCTTTTCCATTGGGCATTAATGACAACATTTATCATGAGGGTAATATTTCTATAATGTCGAATTTTGATATTTTCTCGCTACTGGAATGTCAAAACCGTAAAACGAGATCTCACGGTACTAGGAAAAACGGCAAATATAAACGTAAATTGCGCGCGTTTAAAAAAAAACAATACTAGGATGAAGTGACTGTTTGTAATATTATTGAATCACGGACGCCACTCAATGCTTGCATTTCTAAGTTCATTACCCATTTCTGTATTACGGATTTTGGACACCGAGGCGAATAAATTCTACGATAGATCTAATCAGCTGTATGATGCAGCTCTTCTAACTAGAGATTATACTCAACATGCTCTTCGTCCTTACATCGATTCTGAAATTAATCACAAACGTCATTACATCAAGGTATCTTTCATTAGTAGAGGTATGGATTTTATTTGTTTGTTTGTTTGTGTTGAGGTTTTACGGCCCAGTCAACCTAATGGGGTCATGTCGAGCGTGGTCAGTTTACCTAACCACACGTTTACTGGGCAGGCTTAGTCCTCTAAGCGGTTAACCAGTATTGTGCACATTCTTTCGCCAGAAAGGTATGGATTTTATAAATTTGCCTAGTATCTTCCGGGACAGTTCGGTGATCTCATCCATTCCGACTTATTTCCAAAATTCTAAAACACCTATAATTTGCTATAAATATAACAAACCGATAAGATCTATCATTTTTAATTTTAATAAACTTGTTTCAGATCTTGATATTGACACTAGCACTCCTGATACTTGAGATTGTAAAGACTCAGTGTATTGCTATCCGACTGCTGGTCATATGATTACTGGCAATTTAAAAATTATTTCTGATTCTAGGATACGAAATATTATTTCTAAACGACCGAAATACCGATTTCCTTCTAATATTGATTTCAATAAATGTAGGGAAGAAATCGCTGCTGCCTTGAATGAATTCGGTAATCGATGGTGTTAGCGAGAGTATGTTGAGCATAAAGCCCTAAAAGAATGGAAACTTAGCACTTTGAAACTAGTGAACAAACGCATTTATTTCTGTTCTCAAAATACTAACTTATTACCTTCTAAACCGAAGACATCTTAACGTCACCTTAAACTAGGTATTTAAGAATTTCATAAGAAGTATGTTTTGGCTCCGGCAGACAAGGCCGCTAACAATGCTGTCGTTGTTTGACGGCTCCACTATGTTTACACTCTTCAGCAAGAGCTTGGTGGTACTAAGGCCTATGAACTACAACCTTTGGCTGAAGAGAGGTCTGTATTTAATGATCATATCTGTTATTCAGCCACCAAGTTTGCTGTATGTGTTACTGAAGGCCAAGACAACCGGCCTACGTTATATTGGTTACCTTAACTTCAAAAAGACCTTACAAAGCACGGTTTATTGCAAATTCAAGCTCATGTACCACCACTGAACTTTCTAAATTATTAACTTCATGTCTTACTGCCATCGAAAAACAATTAATTAAATATTTTGACAAAGTTTTTGAAAGATCAGGGAGAAATATGTTTTGGTCTATAAAAAATTCGAATGAGGTTTTAAACAAATTGAAATCCAGATAATTTCGTGCTTTTAGTCTTACTTATGATTTCACCACGCTTTACACTACACTCTCTCATAATCTTATAAAAGAAAAACTAAATGGTTTAAATGAATGGACATTTCATAGAGAAGATTCCCTCTACCTTGCATGTAATGCAAGAAATGATTTTTTCACTTCTGAAGTGCATAAAAATTACACATTATGGACATGTCAGAAAGTGTGTGAAGCTCTCACCTTTCTACTTGACAATATTTATATAAGATTTGGTGCTAAGTTATTTAGACAAATTGTGGGTATTCCGATGGGTACGAATTGCGCACCCCTTGTGGCTGATTTGTTCTTGTTTTGTTATGAAAGAGACTTCATGATTTCCCTTTCCGTTGAAAACCAATCTGAAATCATTGAAGCTTTTAGCTCGACTTCAAGATATTTGGATGATTTATTGAATATTGACAATACCTACTTCAACGGTTTAATCAGTCAAATTTACCCCCAGAACTTCAGTTAAATAAAGCTAATTCTTCTGATACCGAAGCCGCGTTTTTGGATTTACATTTATCTATTGTAGATGGATTTGTTTCCTGCAAAATTAATGATAAACGCGATGATTTTGATTTTGAGATTGTAAATTTTCCTTTCTTGGATGGTGATGTTCCTCGTGCGGCATCCTACGGTGTTTATATTTCACAATTAATTCGATTTGCCAGAGTGTCTAGTCATGTAACTGACTTCAACACTCGTGATAAATTGCTAACTGCTAAACTTCTTAATCAGGGTTATCGGTATTATAAAGTACGTAAAGCCTTTTCTAAGTTTTATAGACGTCATTCCGATTTAGTTTCTAAATTCAGTGTTGGACTAATCTCTTCTGCAACAGGGCCTATCGGAACCCGAATTTTATGGTGACTTAGTACACTTGAACCTCGTTATCTCGAACTCGCTTATTTCGAATAACCGCTTATCTCGAAGTGAAAATCTAGTCCCTGTTTTAACATGAAACTATGACAACAGGTAACAAAATAATGTGGAAAAGAGGAGAAATTGCTCCTAAGGATCAATTTCTCCTCTTTTCCACATTATTATATATATATATTTCTAACTTCAGGAGTCAAATTACATATTCATTTGTTAAATGTGGTTGTTCAATTTATTGTTTTCCTCACTCTCTCAACTCTGATATGTCGAAGTACAGATATCTCGAAGTGTTTCAGTGAGTCCCTTGGAATTCGAGATAACGAGAGTCGACTGTATATAGATTCCGAAAAATATATGCTTGCAATGACTTCAGTACCCAATTTCGTAAAATCGTTCTTCGATATAAAAAAGATTGGGTACAATATAAATGTTATACGACAGACTGCATGCATGGTTGTTAACCCAATCACGGTTAATAACTTTGCTTCCCTCTTTAATTGCACGCCAGCAGGTTAGGCCTCACGATTTTATGATGGTTCCAGCGTAAAGGCTTACTTGAAATTTAATTTTTGGTAATGTTGGTTGGAACTTGATGCTCTATCTTTTGGTCGGGCCCAGCGGAGTCTTACTGTTGGTTTTCTTTTGCTCTAGCATTTCAGTTGTTTCGTGCTGTCCAGCCCTCATCGTTGTTTTATCTCTGTAATTTGTTGATTTTTGTGTTCTCGGAGATGTAGCACTGATGAGTTAGGAAGTCTTCATGCGGACTGAACAAATTATGTGTCTAAACCGCGGCAGAAGTAAGGGCGAGGATTGTGGCCATGTAAAATTGATTTAAGCCCCACCCCGCACCCCCTCAGTGAAATACTTTTCACTGACCGTTCTAAGGCGGTTCTTCTGTCATGGTTTATTTTGGTTAGAGTTCGTCTTTGAATGTGTGTGCCGCTTACATCTTTTTGTTTTGGATAGCCATTTGGCCACTTTGTGGAAAAGTAACTGTGCGTTTGGCTTTCTGCTAGTGATGTTTTTATTAGGGTCCAGTTATTTCGTGTTTGTGTTTCTTTCCCTTTGATGTCTCGGATGGGAGGTGTGGGATAATTGTATCGATTCTTGATCACTGCCTTCCTTTCTATGGTGAAATCAACTTGTCCCAAAGTATTTGTTGAAGCAATCTACAAGTTTGTAGACTCATTACAGATACATCGAACATGTTCAGGAAGAAGTATAATGCTTAAAAATTATTTTCGTCAAACCGACAACTTTTTTTCACATAGCCATTTTTGGCAATTCTTGACTACAGGGTTTGTTATGCTCTGAGATAGTGCATGCATGGTGAAATCAACTTGACTTGCAGAATTTGTTGACAAATTCTGAATGAAGATTCATGAAAGACATATTGAACATGTCCATGAAGAATTTGCTACTGGAAAAATCTTTTTGACAATATGACTATCACTGTAACTTCGCCATTTATGTCGATCCATATGTTTTTCTGTCTGTCTGTATTGGTTTATCTAATCGCATACAACCTGAAGCAAATATGCATATTAATACATTGCTTTTCAGTACCCACAAGACAGTCATAACCATGCGGGGGTTATCTAATAAGCACTTCTTATTGGCACTTCTTGTTAAAAAAGAAATGCCCTACTCTGAAAGGAATGTCAGTAACGTTTAGCCTCGTTTTTGTAAAAGAAATACCCTACTCTGAAAGGAATGTCAATACTGTTTAGCCATCTCTTTAAAACAAAAAGAAATGCACTACTCTGAAAGGAACGCACTTGTTCCTTTTGGGTGCAAAATCCTTCATTTAAAGTAGAAATGTTTAAGAAGGGGCATGGTTTGCAAACATGCAAACGGGACGGTATAAAAATCGTCTCTTTTTTTTAAGAAAAGTGGCGGGCAAACTATCTGTCTTACATGTACCTATAGCTGTGCGTACGCGACAATTTGAGCCGTACAGTCAAAAAAACATACCATCGGACATGTGAGCCTAGCGAGGATTCAGATAAGCCTGTGCATTCACGCAGACTGATGAGAATCTTTACTAGGCTTATTTTGGATAGCTACGGACGCCATGTTTCTTCATGCGGACAAGAAGACTCTGATCAGACTTCGCAGACGAGCAGCCTGATTAGTCTTCGATTGTTGCACATGTCAGAAGATGCATTTTTAGCTCACCCGAGCATCACTCAGGGTGAGCTATAGTGATCACGTTTTGTCTGTTGTCCGCTTGTCCGTCCGTACGCCAGTCCGTTAACACTTTCAAACGACAACTCCTCCCAAGCTATTTAAGCGATTTTATCCCTAATTTGGTAGGAATGTTGCTTGTATAGGGAGATTTAAAATGGCTAAAATTATTTTTCGTTTGGTTGCTATGACAACTGAAAGGTCCCATAGACTTCCAATGGGAAAACCATTAAAAAAGGTAAATGAAAAGCCCAGGGAGTGCCACAGTCACAAGCTGCAGCCCTTCCCAGACACCAAGAGGAAAAGGAAACAGACAAAACCAAACAAGCGCAAATCGAACAAACGTACGAAAAGCACTAAGATTAGCTCTCTCTTCCCCAAGCGAGGTAATCGCAATGCTAAAAGAAAATACATTTTCTCCATAACCAGTGGAAAGATAATAAACATATTTGGCAGTTATGATTGTTTGATGACTGTTTACCCAGATTATGCGTTTTATGACCAGTGTCCATTTCGTTTGGTTGCCATGGCAACATTAAATTTTAAAACAGGAAATGTTTTACCGACAATTCCTCCAAAACCGTTAAAGCAGTATGACTCTTATTTGGTAGAAACTTTGCTTGGGTTAGGTCAATTAATAAAAGCTAAACGTTTGCCAATCTGCCTCTTGGTTTGGTTGCCATGGTAACAGAAAGCTTCCATAGACTAATAATGGGATAATGGTTAGGTTGTATTTTCTCCATAACCAGGGAAGTAACGTGAACCATATTGGGCAGTTATGATCAATTGATGATTGTTTATCCAGTTTATGTGGTTTACGACCAGTCGCCTGTTTAGCTCACCTGTCATATGGTGACAAGGTGAGATGTTGTGATCACATTTTGTCCATCGTCCGTCGTACTTGCGTCTGTCCGTCCGTCTGTGCGTCCGTGAACAATTTATTCAAACGACATATCCTCCTAAACCACTGTTTGGATTTTGACCAAATTTCACAGGAATGATCCTTGATTGGTCTTATTTCAGAGTTGTTCAAATGGTATCGGTCTATTGCACATATAGGCCACAGGAGCTAAAAAAAGAAAACCTTCTTGTCTGAAACCAGAAGACCCACATCTTTGATATTTGGTATGTAGCTTTATCTAGTAACCTTCTACCAAAGTTGTTCAAGCTATAGTCCTGGGTTCAAAACTGGTCCCGCTTGTTTTACATAGACCCATATATTGAAAAAGTTTTGAAAATCTTCTTGTTTGAAAGCAGAAGGCCCAGGCCTTTGATATTTGATACATAGCCTCACCTAGTGGACCTCTACCAAGATTGTTCAAGTTATTGTCCTGGAGCCGAAAATGGCCCCACCCCGGGGCCGACTTGCTTTACATAGATTTATATAGAGAAAACCTTCAAAAATCTTCTTTTCTGAACCCAGAAGGCCCGGCCCTTTGATATTTAGTACATAGCTTCACCTAGTTGACCGCTGCAAAGATTATCACATTATAGCCATTGGACCAAAAATGGTCCAGCCCCGGGACCGACATGTTTTACATAGACTTATATAGGGAAAAACGTAAAAACATCTTCTTGTCTGAAGGTGCAATGCCTAGGCCTTTGATATTTGGTATGTAGCATTGCCTAGAGGTCATCTGACAAGAGTGTTCAAATTATGCTCCTGGGGTGAAAAGAGGCCTCGTCCAGAGGGGGGCGGGGGTTGGGTCACTATTTTTACATAGAGCGAAAACCCATTGGCAATGATTAGGACTAGGACTATCAAACTAATAGGGTGGATGGGCGTGAAGAACAAATGACTTTTAAGTCAAAGATTAAGGTCACCGTGACCGTTAGTACCAAAAAGCTTACAGTTCTGCAATGCTTAAGATAAGGACCCTCAAATTTAGTACAGATATTGGCCCTCACCAGTAGATGATACTGAGGGTAAATGTCAAGGTCAGCGTGAGGTTTAGTACTAAAAAGCTTGATAACTTGGCAACGCTTGGGGCTAGGATCCTCAAACTTAGAGGGAATGTTGGTCCTCACCAGTAGATGACACCAAGGGCAAAGGTCATGCTCAAGGTCACAATGACCTTTAGTACTAAAAAGCTTGATAACTGGGCAATACTTTGGGCTAGGACCCGCAAAATTAGAAGGGATGATTATCCTTACCGGAAGATGACACCAGGGCCAAAGGTTAAGGTCACAGTGACCTCTAGTACAAAACAAGCTTATAACTAGACAATGCTTAGGGCTAGGACCCTCAAACATAGTAGGGATATTTCTTATGACCAGAAAACAACCCTGAGGGCAGAGGTCATGGTCAAGGTCACCATGACCTTTAGAATTGCGTCTCTATTAGCAATGCTATGTATATTATGATTCAGGTGAGCGATATAGGACCGTCATTGCTTTTGGTTGCAATGGCCACATTCAAATTTTAAAGTAGGAAATTTTTAAATGACAACTCCAAAACCACTGAACTTGACCCTATTTTGGTAGAAATGTTGCCTGGATAAGGGCAACTAAAAATAGCTAAACTTTTGCCAACCTACCTCTTGGTTTGGTTGCTATGGTAACAGAAAGCTCCCATAGACTTATAACAGGAAAATAATTAACTTGCATTCTCCATTTTCAGTGGAACTTTCAAGCTAAATCTTAACATATAGCATTGGGAACTCAAGGTCTACCAAATTTCTTCAAATGATGATCGTAGGTTAACATTTGACCTTTTTACGGCAAAATCAAATTTGCGTCCCAATACATTTTAAGACAATGTTGAAAAATCATTTTCTTAAAATGTATTAAATACTAATGACTGAAACTTACAATGTATGAATTAAGTAGTAAAACTTTTACTTGGAGCCTAACTGTTGGTTTTCTTTTTCTCCAGCATTTCAGTTGTTTCGTGCTGTCGAGTCCTCATCATTGTTTCATCTCTGTAATTTATTGAGTTTTTGTGTTCTCGGGGATGTAGCACTGATATGTTAGGAAGCCTTCATGCGGACTGAACAAATTATGTGTCTAAACCGCGGCAGAATTAAATGCGAGGATTGTGGCCACGTAAAATCGATTTAAGCCTCCTAGTGAAATACTTTTCACTGACCGTTCTAAGGCGGTTCTTCTGTCATGGTTTATTTTTGTTTAAGTTCGTCTTTGAATGTGTGTGTCGCTTACATCTTTTTGTTTTGGATAGCCATTTGGCCACTTTGTGGGAAAGTAACTGTCCGTTTGGCTTTCTGCTAGTGATGCTTCCATTAGGGTCTAGTTATTTCGTGTTTTTGTTTCTTTCCCTTTGATGTCTCTGATGGGAGGTCTGGGATAATTATATCGATTCCTGATCATTGCCTTCCCTTCTATTTTAGTCTGGATCAAATTTTGTCTCTGGGGTTACATGGCTATATAAATGTATAAAATTGTGTAACCTTTAAATCTCGTTTTTGAAACCGCTAGACCAGTTTCCACCAGATTTTACGTGGGGCTTTCTGTCAAAGGGGTATTGGCAATATGTTCAGACAGTTCTAAACCACCGAAAAAGATGACCGTCACGCCTATATACGGCGAAAAAAACGCTTATATTCTTGTTCTGACAGAACCAAGAAAGCTTTGAGGCTAAATCATGGTATACAGCATCGGGGACTCAAATTCTACAAAGTTTGTTCAAATGATGATCCTAGAATGTCCTTTTTACGGCACGGTCTAATTTGTGTCCCTATACATTTGTATGGGGAAAATGTTGAAAAATCATTTTCGCAAACTGTATTGCTTATGGTTGAAACTTACAATGTATGATATGAGTAGCAAAATATTTCAGATACAGTGAAAAGTTGTTCTCCAGGAGTTATCTGCCCTTGCCCCTGAGCTATATACATGTTTAAAATTATGTAATCTGTAAACAACTTGTCCTCTGAAACCCCGATATCTTCACCAAATAATAAATTTGACGTTCTGTCAAAGAAATATTAACAGTTTGTTTAAATGAACAAGACATTTGCCATGGCCATATATGGTTAAGTACACTTAAAATCTTCTATAGAATCAAAAAAGCCTTAGGGACTGAATCTTGGTAAACAGCATCTGGAATTTAAGATCCTCCGTTTGTTCAAGTGATGATCCTGGGTAGACCTTTGACCTTTTTACGACAAGGTCATCTGCTGCCTCTTAGATTTGTATGGGAAAATCATTTTTTTTTTAATTTAAAAAGTTATGGCTGAAATTTACAATATATGATTAAAGTAGCAAACCTTTTGGCTGCATTACAAATGTTATCCCCCACCCCCGGCGTAATTTGCCCGTGCCCTCTGGGCTATATACATGTATACAATCATGAAATCAATAACTTCACCTCTGAAACCACTTGGCCTGATTTCACTAAAACTCATATGGCAATTTTCGTTAATGGTAGATTGACATTTCAAATGGTCACATTCTGTTGAACAAGATGTCTGCCATGTCCATATACATTACAAACGCTTAAAACTTTTGTTTTTGTTTTTATAACCAAGAAAGCTAGGATTGTGAGGGCTACCAGATTTGTTCAAATGATGATCCAAGGTTGACTTTTGACCTTTTAGGGCAAAATCGAATTTTCTATTCCTATGCATTTTATAGGGCAGATGTTGAAAATTTCTTTTCTCAAAATGTATTGCGAACAAATGGTTGAACCTCAGAATATATGAATAGATTAGCAATAAATATTCATATTCATCTCTATTTATATTCAGTTATAATAAAAGCATTTAATCCCTGGGCGGTATGGCCTTTGCCTCTAGACTGTATACATGTATAAAATCATGACATATAAAATTTGTTTTCGTCTGATATCACTGCGAGTGTTTACAATGCTAGACAGGATCCAGTTAACACAACAATATGACAACGAACAGTACAAACATGAAAAAACCTCCAAACCGACGCATAAAAACCGACATACTCTTTAAAAAGAATCTAGTGGTACTGAAGTAAAGACATGTTGGTAAACTGTGTTATTTCTTTCAAAGGATAGATGTATAGGTTAATATCCATTCTATCGATATTACCGCTAAGTTTGCAGTGGGTATTAAAGAAAACCAATACAAACTTCCTACGTTATACTGGTTACCGAAACTTCATAAACGACCTTATAAAGCGCATTTCATTGCAAATTCTAGTTCATGTACGACTACTACTCCTAACTTCAGGCCTTACTGCTGTCAAAAACATTGGATTAGATACTATGATACTCTTTACGAAAGGGGCGGAATTAACTATTTTTGGGTCAATTAAAAATTCAAATGATGTTCTCAATAAATTTAAATCTAAAATCTTTAAGGCTGCTAAATTGTTTGCATATGATTTTTCTACATTGTACTCTACGATACCGCATCATCTTATAAAAGAAACTTATTGATTTAATTAACCGAACGTTTGGCTTGCAACGAAGAATGTGCTTTTTTCACATCTGATGTATACAAGACTTACAATTTATGGTCTTTTCAAAAAGTCTGTGATGCTCTAGTTTATCTTTTGGATAACATTTTTATTAGATTTATAACTAAACTTTATAGGCAAACTATTGGTATTCATTCCGATAGGAACTAATTGTGGTCCTCTTGTTGCAATTTGTTCTTTTTTATTATGAAAGAGATTTCATGAAGTCTCTCTCACCAAGGAAAATAAAGCTGACATTATTGAGGCTTTCAATTCCACTTCAAAATACCCTGGAAATTTATTAAATATTGACAATATTTACTTTGACCAAATGATGGACCATATATACCTTATTGAACTCTTATTAAATAAAGTCAATTCTTCCGATAACGAGGCACCTTTTTTGACTTGAATGTATGTATATCTAATGGTACAGTTTCCACCAATGTTTATGATAAACGGGACGATTTTGATTTTGATGTACTCAAATTCCCTTTTCTGGATGGCGATGTCCCCCGGCGTACCTCATATGGGGTATACATATCTCAACTTATTAGATTCGCCAGAGATTCTTCAAATCTAAGTGACTTTAACTGCCATAATAAAGCCCTTACTGCCAAATTTCTTAGGCAGGGCTATTGTTATTTTAAACTTCGTAAGACGTTTCCGATTTTTTTATCGCAGACACAGTGTCTTGGTAGAAAAATACAACGTTTGTCTGAAATCACTTCTGCAACAAGGTATATCGAAATCAAAATTTTACGGAGACTTAGTGTACAGATTTAGAAAAATTGTGCAGAAATCTAACTTTTCGGAGCAATTCAGAAAACTAATTAACCGTTAGAAAAGAATTGGTTATAGCCTGGATATTATGCGGCAGACTGCTTGCCTAATTGTCAACCCAATCATTATTGATGGCTACTCTTTAATTCACGACAGTGGTTCGGGCCTCAGACTCAATGACGGCCTCTTCGTAAAACTTTAACCAGTGGGTTGGGGCTTGATGATTTGTCTTTGGCTTGGCCCGCCGTGGTTCAACTATTGGTTTTCATTTACTCTGGCATACAGTAGAATTAGCCATGAGTACTCGTCTTTGTTTATTACAGTGATTAGTTTTATTTTTATGTTTTCGTTTTGATGCATTGACTGAGTTGGGAGCCTTCATGCGAACCGAATTTTTATGTATTTCTGTATTAAGAATAGCATCGGGACCCAGGGTGAATTTGGCTGGCTGTAAAAGTGCTTTAAATGCCCCCGGTGGTTTACTCTACTGACCGTTCTAAGGCGGTGGTAATATTGTCTAATATATTTGAATAGGCGTGCTTTCGTAATGGAGTGTTCGTTATAGCGGAATTTTATTGTATATCTTACGACATGTGTGTACAGTAGTGACTGAGTTCAGCCAACGTACTCCACGCACTCTAATCAGCACCTTCATTTTTCACCAGTATATATTTTAATATCCAGTGACTCTAAGGACTAATTCGCAAAACATGCCACAATCAAATAATTGCTCTGTGTTTGATTTTTGTCCATTAATTGACCGCGTGCTGGCAACTTTGTTAGAACTTCCGCAATGACTTATTAATTTTAACACCCCTTCTTTTTGTGTATTTCGCTACGTTCGCGTTTCTTTGCTGCAGTGCACCTCGCTTCCATGATGTCTTTGGCTGTCTGGCTTCACGAGTCCGGGTAGTTGATATGCTAGGTGCGTATGTCTATTTTCTGGCCTCCTTAGCAGGCGTCTTCTGACTGATAGCTGCCACAGTTGCTTTTCACTGATCATGATTATTGGTCTGTGGGTGGGAATGTATAATACTTGTCAACATCAGCACTTCAGCAGCTTCTTTCAGGTTTTGCGTATTAGATGAATATAAACTCAAATACGTGCACCCCTGGCATACTAGTTTTTGGTATGGCCACATTTGATTTGTTCCGCATCTCTCCTTCTTTTGGTGTCTCATGAGGGCTGTGCTTCGTAATTTTGGCATTTCTGGATATACTTATACACTGATATTTTTGTGCAGTTCAAACTATTTTTGGGATAAATTACATGTAGCAGCCTGCCCAAATTTTAACTACAGTTCCTCATTACAGCGAAAGCATTAAATGGATTCTGTCTAGCCGTGTGATCACCTTGCTGGGGAAGAGGGTTCATTTTTTTTTTCTTTGCTTTCATTACGAAAACACGCCTATTCAAATATATTGAAAATTTCACCACGAAAAACAGAAAGTTTTCAGATAAAAATTTTGATATTTTTTTCATATTTCTGCTCAAAACATAGATTGTGGGTACTCGTTAGAACCGCCTCGCCGAGGCGGTTCTAACGAGTACCCACAATCTATGTTATTAAGCAGAAATAAGAAAAATAATGTATACCCCTGTAAACCCAAATTTTACTATATAAAAGTGGGGTTTAAGGGGGTCAAAATTATATAGGTATGTTTTCGTGATGGTGGCTTGTGTCTGTTTTGGTTTGCTTGCTCTTCCTTTTGGTATCATTGGTAGACTATGTTCAGTGATTGTGGCTCTTCCTAAACAACGTAGAACTATACTATTAACTAGTGTCATTTCATTCTGATTCAGAAGTCTGTTGGTGAATATATGATGGCAGCGCTGAAAACCGTAAATGGTTTAGACTACAACGTGTTGTCTAGCTCAGAAAAAGGCTGTAAGTATAGTTTTGTTTTAACTGTACATGTCAGTGTTTGATTATTAATTAATTAATTAATTAATTAATTAATTAATTAATTAATTAATCATTTAAAAGTGGTATAAAATTCCACCTTTTTACATTCACAGCTTTCATGGTGGTATTTGTTTTAAAAAAAGATCTGTAGTATTTCACTTACAAATGTCTTTCCTCTAACAATTATGTAAGAGTTGCCATCTTTTTGAGAAACGACTGCTAACTTTGCTTGCCATCTGTTCTTTTTTTGGCTGTGTAATTGTATTTGCCTGCAATTTTCTGCAATTGACTTTGGTAGCTCTCAATCCCAAATATTTGAAGTAAACTAGATTGAGCAGGTGCCAGTGAACAGTAAGCTTCCCCCTTTTGCTTTTCTTATATTCTGATTTTCAGTTTGTAGTCGAACATTCATATGTTATAATATAGTCTTTGCGAAAACACGCCCATTCAAATAATTAAAAATTCAAATATTCAAAATAATTAAAGGGTCACTAGTTTCAGTTTCCCTTTGATTAACATTCAAATATGACAGTTGTTAAAATTGTTTTGTGGACAATACTGCTATTTGCAAGCCCATTTCAATATGCTGAAAATGTAAGCAATATGTTCAGTCACCAAAATGTCATTGGCGCGAACATTGTCAGCCTAGATGATGAAAAAAATGGGAATTTCTGAAAAATGACTTTTTACCCCAAAATGATGTTTTTTTCATAATATCTGATTTTTTTTTCTATTTTTAGTCAAACAATGATTTACCCCAAAGACAATCTTGCAAATTCCATTTTCTTAGGGGTAAAAGACACACAGATATGACCAGAAAAAAAGATCAACCCTTTAAGAGACTAAAATTGGCTCGATGATTCCCCATAGACTGTGAATATTCTTTAGAGGGTACCTGTAGGAAAATGTGAGTTTCTTTCATTGAAATTTAAGCTTTCTGTATGATTTATTTATAGTTTAAAGTCAAGTCTTTATTCATCACGTTCAAATGTCAAGTTTTCAGTTTGGGGTAAAAAAAGTAGCATGTTGTACGAATTTTAAAATGAAAATTTTCATTTCAGAATTTGTTGTTCGAAACACGCCTTCTCGCGTTCCACTTTAAGAAACAATCAACAATATTTCAATATCTTTTGTGGTTTTGCCCACAGACTCGGTCAAAGTTTGCATATATGAAGAATTGCACTAAATGACCCTTAAATTATTTTGTTGAGAATATATTGGAAATTTTACAACCAAAAAAGGAAAGTTTTCAGATACAAAATTCTGATATTTTTCATATTTCTGCTCAGAACAAAAATGTGGAAGCTCGTTAGAACCGCCTCAGCAAGGCGATTCTAACGAGTTCCCACAATCTATGTTTTTTAGCAAAATAAGAAAAATAAAGTATACCCCTGTAACCCCTGTTTGACTATATATAAGTGGGGTTTAATGGGGTCAAAGTTATATAGGCGTGTTTTTGTGAAGGTTGAGGAGTTGATTAACCCTTAAAGCGCCAAGAAAAAACTGCATCTGAAAATGTCGTCTGTTTATGTCGTCTGCTGAATATTCTTGCAGACTTTTCAAACCTATTTTTGCATACAGGCAAACAGTGTGGACCCTGATCAGACTGCTCCTAAAGGAGCAGTCTGATCTGGGTCCACACTGTTTGCAAAAATGACTTTTAAAATCACAAGCAGATGACAAAGCAGACGACAATAGTTGTGACTGGCGCTTTAAGGGTTAATATAAGCCGCAACGTCAGTATACGCACCTTCGGATCATTTGCACCCAGCGTAGATTCAGATAAGCATGCGCATTCTCAGTCTGATCAGAATCTTGCCTGTGCGCCTTTTTGATAGCCTAGGATGCTAAGTTTCTTCATACCGACAACGATACACATTGCTGAGTTGACAGTTCGTTGAGCGCACGTCATAAGGTACGTTTTCGCACGTTGCGGCTCATTTTTGTCACGCTGCAGTTCAATTCTATTCATTTTCAGATATTCTTTCTGGGTCGTCTAAAGATTACTTTTACGATATTGGTATAAAGTACTCCTACCTCTTCGAACTACGTCCAGAAACACGCTTTGAAGGAGGTTTCATCATGCCAACCTCTGAAATACTTCCAGTAGCTATGGAGACGATAGCTAGCCTAAAGGCATTTACTGAATTGGATCTTGATTAGAGAAAAAAAATGCTTACAAATTTCTTTCATTGTCTTGAATCTTTGAGTATTTACTTTAAAATACAAACGCTTATGCGCGCGCGTGCATGTATGCGTGCGTGCCTGCGTGCGAGTGTGCGTGTGTGTATGTGTGATAAGACTCGACACCGTTTTCAGGATGAGCTATTGTCATCACTTGCCGCCCGTCGTCCGTCCGTCCGTCATCCGTTCGTCCAAACTTTTGACCGACTTCTCCTCTAAAACCCCTGGGACAATTTTCTTCAAATTTCACATGAAGACTCCTGTCTGCAAAATTTGTTCAAATTTTGATGATCCTATGATTGACTTTGATCTTTCTATGGCAAGGTCAAATTTGCATCATCATACTCTGGTATTGGAAAACTGTTGAAAAAATCATTTTTCTGAAGATGAACTAAAGACTAATGACTGAAACTTGCAATGTATGATTAAACTAGAAAAGTATTCTAGTGACAATAAAAATTGTCCCCTTGGCAATATACATGTTAAAATCGTGTAATCTTCAAACGTCGTCTTGACCAATTTTAATCAGCTTTCACAGGAGCCTTCTGTCACAGTGACAATTTGTTCAAATGGTTCCATATCATTTAACAGGATGACCGCCATGTCCCTATATGGTAAAACAAAAGCACTTAAAAATCTTCTTCTCCAGAACCAATAAAACTTTGAAACTGAAATTTGAAACTGAAATTTGGTAAAAAGCGTTGGGGACTCAAGGTCTATCAAGTTTGAACAGATGATGATCCTAGGATGCCTTTTTTATGACAAGGTCAAATTTGCTTTCTCATACAAAGTGGTAAAAATCATTTTTCTAAAAATGGTCTAAAGGTTAATAATGGTTGAAACTTACAATATTTTTTAAGGCAGTGAAACTTGTTAGTTACAATAATAATTTTAGCCCCTCGGGTATCTGCCTTTGTCCTTGGGCTTTGTACATGTATAAAAACGTATACACCTTCTCTGAAACCGCTTTCTAATTTTCAGTAGATTTTACATGGGGCATTCTGTCGATGTGGTACTAGAAATTATTCAAATGGTTTGCACAAAATAGCTGCCATGCCCATATATGGTAAAAACACTTAAAAATCTTCTGCTCCGGAACCAATAAAGTTTTGAGGCTGAATCTTGGTATATAGCATTGGGGACGCAAGATCTACCAAGTTTGTTCAACGGGTGATCCTAAGATGGCCTTTGACCTTTTTACGGCACGGTCAAATTTCTGTGCTAGATGCTGTCACAGTGGCAATAATGGGAAAGTGTTGCAAGGCATCTGCAGATATGCAATGACTCTTTTACTCACGTGAGAGAATTATGGTCCATGGGTCTCTTGTTTATAAGTTTATTTTATGTTCTGCTGGCTAAAAACATATGAGTATATTGAATTGTCGGAATATAAATCAATAATTTTAATAAACATCTCAGCATAATACATTGAAAAAAACTGTACAAGAACACAATATATGCAAAATGCAAAGAAAATCTTTATGTCATATGTTTGAAGACCCAGGTTGGTATTCGCATCCACGCAGTCTGACCAAGACTTTCTTTGTGCACCGACATATTATAGTCATTTATTCTGTTATCGTGCAAAGAAGGCCTTGGTCATACTACGCGGGTTCCATTACGAAAACACGCCTATTCAAATATATAGAAAATTTCACCTCCAAAAACTGAAAATTTTCAGATAAAAACTCTGATATTTTTCATACTTCTGCTCAAAACATAGATTGTAGGTATTCGTTAGAACCGCCTCGGTGAGGCGGTTCTAACGAGTACCCACAATCTATGTTTTGAGCAGAAATAAGAAAAATAATGTATACCCCTGTAAACCCCAGTTTTACTATATAAAAGTGGGGTTTCATGGGGTCAAAATTATATAGGTATGTTTTCGTGATGTCTTTATCCGAATTCATCACGAAAACATGCCTATATAATTTTGACCCACTTAAACCCCACTTTTTATATAGTAAAACTGGGCTTTACAGAGGTATACGTTATTTTTCTTATTTCTGCTCAAAAACATAATTGTGGGTACTCGTTAGAACCGCCTCCGTGAGGCGGTTCTAACGAGTGCCCACACTCTATGTTTTGAGCAGAAATATGAAAAATATCAGAATTTTTTATCTGAAAACTTACAGTTTTTGGTGGTGAAACTTTCAATATATTTGAATAGGTGTGTTTTCGTAATGTTGGCGTAAAGGCTCTGTTCTTATGTTACGCGTCAATATTTTAGTGCAACATTTAGAAATAAACAATATAAGAAATCGTTTTATGCTGTGATTTTTTTTAAAGAAAACGTGTAGACAACACGTCACAACATTAATGGTTCACAGAATGCGGAAAGAGTCTTATACCATATGATGCGCAACGCACGAAAAGGGCTCTCACATAATTTTCGGGCGACCATGGTCCAGATTAGTATGCGCATCCCTGCAGTCTGATCTAAGTATTCTCTGTTCGTCGACATATACTACGGTACAAACTGATTCTGTAAGCGGACAACGAAGGCCCAGATCAGCCTGCGCATAAGCGCAGGCTGATCAGGGCCTGCGTTGTCCGCAAACTGCATAAGGGTCCTTTTTGTGCGATGCGCATCATATATAAACAACGAAAGCTCAGATATGCTTGCGCATCCACTCAGTGTTTGCTCAGGGCCTTATCTGTCCGTCTATATATATTTGAAGGTCGTAATTACATGTAAGAATACGCATACTGATCCCGGCGAGACATTGATTTTCGCATATTGTATAAGGGCCGTTTTCCACATTACACAATTCTTCTGATCAAACCTCCAAACAAACTCCAGTAAAACATCAATGAGTCAAACACCGATGACTCGTTTACCATGGCTAATTCGAACTCGTTTTGAGTCCCTATGAAAAATTTTCCGACAGCTCTAGAACAGAAATGTTTAGGGCTTATTTAGATTATTTTCCCCCTTTTTTTCATCCTAAAAATGTACGTTATGTGTACTCATTAGAAGTGATTCAAATGAATACACTCAACATACCATTATTTTTTAGAAGATCGAAAAGACATCACTATTTTATTTCCGCTCGTCTTCTAAAGATATTCCTCAGTGGCTTGAACTACCCATGTCTAGGACGAATTTTCCATGGTCCCAAAGATGTTCGAGTTATTCAGGTTCGACTGTACGTCTGTCCATGCCATGTAGCGTAAAGAATTGGATTTTTATATAAAGAAGATTAACATATGTAGCAGTATCGTATTTAACCAAAATATTCGGATAGAAACGCCTGAGAAAACAGTGTAGACCCAGATTAGACGCCGCAGAACGCGGCGTCTGATCATGGTCTACACGTTTTGTCACTCATCCAACAGCATATGCAACAATTCTCGCAGTAGCGGTACTGTAACGCCACAGCCAAATACCAAGAGCCAGTTGTTCAAAGCATCGTTAGCCTAACGAGCTCGTTAAGAGGTCAACTCGTTAAGTGTTTTACGACTTTATAACCAAATAAACTAATTTTTTTTGTTGTTGAAAAAAATGTGAGAAGCTTTTGCAAAAGCTTCTCACATTTTTTCAATAAAAAATAACGGCACTTTTGAGATATTATTGTTTGAAATTTTAACAAAACGTTAACTAACGACATCGTTAGTTTTGAAAAACTGGCCCCAGTATTCTAACAGGAAACAGTCAAGAAATGTATATAATAATATAAGAGATGAACACTAAATTTCAAAAGTCATATAAGTCATTAAGTCCATTTTCTTCTTCTTGATGGTTTGAAAGTACGGTATGTTCGACACATAAAAAGGCAGTAAAATAGACTTGACATTACGAAAACATGCCTATTTAAATATACTGGAAACTTTACCACCAAAAAAATGAAAATTTTCAGATAAAAAATTCTGATATTTTTTCATATTTATGCTAAAAATATAGATTGTGGGTACTCGTTAGAACCGCCTCGACGAGGCGGTTCTAACGAGTACCTACAATCTATGTTTTTGAGCAATAATAAGAAAAATAATTAAAAAATAAAATAAAAATAATAAAAAAAATTACCCCTGTAAATCCCAGTTTTACCATTAAAAGTGGGGTTTGAGGGGGTCAAAATTACATAGGCGTGTATTCGTGACGATAAAGATGTAGGACATTAAAATGGCAATGTGTTAGGTGTAAGAATACGTAGGAGCATGCCCATGATACTCTCATTGGAGGAATCAAAAGACTATAAGGGAAGTTAACCCATCATGAAAACATACCTATATAATTTTGATTCCCTTAAACCCCACTTTTGTATAGTAAAACTGGGTTTACAGGGGTACTCCCTTAAACCCCACTTTTATATAGTAAAACTGGGTTTACAGGGGTATACATCATTTACATATTTCTGCTCAAAAACATAAAATTGTGATCCTCGTTAGAACCACCTCGGCGAGGCAATTCTAACGAGTACCCACAATCTATGTTTTGAGCAGAAATATGAAAAATATCAGAAATTATTATCTGAAAATTTTCATTTTTTGGTGGTAAAATTTTCAGTATATTTGAATAGGCTTGTTTTTTGCCACGATCAAAAAGCACAGTGTTAGTTAGGCATCGAAAGGAGAACAAAGAAGGAACCATAGGAATTGTTAAGAAGGAGTACATGTACTTAGTGATAATTCTGAGATAGTTTTTTCTTATTTCTGCGTATAAACATATATTGTTGGTACTCATTAGAAGCGCCTCGCCGAAATATTGTTTTTGGTCATTCGCACAGGATTATTCTGTGAGAGTAACATGCCACTCGGAGTATGAATTCGATAATTAGGCACACAAAGTACAGTCATGTAAGCGCCAATCCCCTTTGCCAAAATGAAGCAGTGTCCGAAGACGACATCCACCCAATAACGGGAGGTAATATACTAGAATAATTACTACATCACGCTTACAATCGCATTTATCAATATTGAGTCACGACGTGAGAAAACGTACCTTCTGATATGTGAGCCCACCAAAGACTTATATCAGCCTGCGCATCAGTGCAGTCTGATCAGTCTTCGTTGTCCGCACGAAGATACTTTGCATCCTTGGCTATCCAAAATGTGCCAAGTGAAGATTCTGATCAGACTGCGCAAATGCGCAGGTTTAACTGAATCATCTCTGGGCGCACATGTCTCAAGGGACGTTTTCTGACGTTGTGGCTCAGCTGTACACATTCTTCTCCATATTAGACAGTCGACCCTCGTTATCTCGAATTCCAAGGGACTCTCTGAAATACTTCGAGATATCCGTACCTCGACATATCAGATTTGCAGAATTGAGGAAAAAAATTCGAACAACCACTTTTAACAAATATATGTGTAATTGGACTCTTAAAATTTGGAGACATATTGAAAATATTGTGGAAAAGAGGAGAAATTGCTTCTCCTCTTTTCCACAATATTTTTTACCTGTTTTTGAAGTTTCATGTTTAGGCAGGGTCCAAATTTTCACTTTGAGATAAGCGGTTATTCGAGATAAGCGAGGTCGAGATTACGAGAGTCAACTGTATACTGAAAACGTCATAGATAACACAGCTGTGTTCGAGAAAAATCCAGACATTACGAAAACACGCCTATTCAAATATATAGAAAATTTCACCTCCAAAAACTGAAAATATTCAGATAAAAAAACTCTGATATTTTTTCTATTTCTGCTCAAAACATAGATTGTGGGTACTCGTTAGAACCGCCTCGTCGAGGCGGTTCTAACGAGTACCCACAATCTATGTTTTGAGCAGAAATAAGGAAAATAATGTATACCCCTGTAAACCCCAGTTTTACTATATAAAAGTGGGGTTTGAGGGGGTCAAAATTATATAGGCATGTTTTCGTGATGTAATTACTTGTCTTATCTCTACATGAAAGTAAATATTTTGGTCCTCAACAGAAGTGCCTTTACAAGGCATTTTTACTTGGCACAAATAGTAACAGGTTGAAAAATCAAAGCACTGACAGCACTGGCAGGTCGATTGTCTCTGAGTGTAGGCTAGAAAAATGGTCCTGGACGGGGACGTAAGAGTTTCTCAATGCATCGTTAACTTCCTGTAATTTAAGCAAACAGTGCAGACCCTGATCAGACGCCACGTTCTGCGGCGTCTGATCTGGGTCTGCGCTGTTTGCCAATATCCCAAATGTCCCAGTCCAGGTTTTATACACTGCACTCTGACGTCACAGCGACAAGAATAGCGCGGCTATAAATAACCGTTACCTGAATTTCGTCTAACGCGCGGTTTGGTTACATTTTTGTCAATGATAATCACATGGACAACTTTTTTAGGAAATTTTGGCGTTTGTATACATACGGCTCGATTGTAATCAATCGACAAAAAAAACAAACAAAAAAAAACCGCCTGATCTAGAGCGATGGCTTTGGGGTATACATTTCACATAGGTGTAGTAACGTAATTCAGGTATGTTTTATAGTACCGTTTTGTTCGTGTGAAATAGTCCGTAAGTTCGTAGACTGATTCTCTGAACCTTTCGAAATAATCCATTGTGTTTTGCAGCAAGACATTTTGTACATACTTCCTACTTTTTTGTTACAAATGAAAGCCGCAAATATAAATACACCCTGAAATGCATTTGCAAAAGTTGAAACAAACGAAAGTGGAGATAAAGGAAGTAAAATATCGATAAATATCAGTGGCCATGCGATTCCTGTCACAGTTAATAGCTTTACATAAATCTTGAAGTCGTTTCTTCTGCTTTTATTACTCTGAACACGCGGCGATGAACGAATGTGCCAGTACGCAAGTCCTGAAAAGATTGCATTTAATATGATAATCAGAGATGCTGGAATTACAAACATGATCACTATGGAAACCGTTTCTGAGAGAAAGCAGACATCGCCACCGTATCCAAGATTTTCAGAGCCATCAAGTAACCATTTGATGAGTATGTATATGGAAATGGTTATAGCTGGTGCTAAATATATATACAGGCAGTATTTTAATATAATCGCTTTGCTTCTACCCATTTGCGAATATAAGGGTGAAGTAAAGACCTTAAACATGTGAAAGGAACAAATATTCATGGAACAAAACGACCCAAGCCAGAAATAATGGGTGAAAATACTAAGAGCAAAACAAGCAACAGGGTGCGATGTTTGTAAAACGCCAAACTGCGTCAATGCTTGTGCCCAAAACAGATTAAAGACTAAATTGATGTTATTAATACCAGGTATTGTCCTGATGCTCTTGAATAGCATATATGTGAGGAATGTAAAGGCAAGACAAACAAGTGAGCATACAGTACAGATGAAACTGAATATACCATTGGCCAGTTGTAATGGTTCCATGGTCGTAGCAACTGGTTTCATACTCAGCAATGGTAAATCATTGTTGCACAGTTTCAGAGTCGACGAATTAGTCACTCGCTCAAATGGTATATGTTTTAAGCATATCTCTGCCATTATGCTTTCGGTGTAATTTTCCATTTGACTTAATGAGCATGAAAGTAATTTATTTACACGTACAGTTATGGCACTTTCTTGAGACTGATTATTGTTATTATTTACAGATATATAACATAATGATTTTTCCTGTTGTTGATTAATGCACTCTGAAAAACTGTCATACGGAAAACTTTTAAGTATAACAAATCCACTCTCAACAGATAGATTATACATCGTATTTCTGGATTGTAGTAGCAATAATTCTAGAGCGGTTCGGTTTCTTGTCTTCTCTACATACAAACTGACCCTGCTTATGTACTCAAAGCTGTTGTGATTTGTTGTAGATATTTCTGACTGGTCCAGCGTAAGAAATGGTTGGGTCTCATTCTGACGTGAGACCAATCCTGTCTCAACAACATCTATAGTAGCATTACATTGTTTGATACTTTCGATACTAAAGGAACTGACGTCGATGATGTCGAAATATAAGGACTGATGGTTCACAATCTTGCTTACAGCTTGTTGACGAAACGCCTCCATTACCAAATACATTGTAGCGTTGGTGTCCGCGCTAATAATTTGCAAACCAAAAGATATTTCATAGCGTAGATTGCTAGTGTCGTCGCTCATAGCCGAACATGTCGTTTTCCCACTTTCTTCATCCTCAACACACAGAGTAACAGAACTGCTCAACTGAATAAAACAATAAGCAAGAAAGTTACTTTTAGCATATAGGACCATTTACCAAAGTTTAGCCTATGTACAATATACCCAGCTAGCACTCTACATAAATCTATAGCGAGCCGTTATCGGCCTGTCAGGGTAGCTAACGGGCCGATAACGGCCCGCTATAGATTTATGTAGAATGCTTACTGGGTATGAGCGTTTGACGCTTAGCATTCTGGATTAAAATTCGGCAGATTTCATTTTGGAATATTTGTCTTATTTTTCCCCAGAAAGAAAGCTTTGGCTTAAAATATCCAATGTTTTCTGGGAAAAAATAAGAAAACTATTCCAAGTTGCCGTCTGCTGAAAATTTTACCAAGCATGTTAAGCGTTAAATACCTGTAAATCATTAATTTGTCGTATTATTCACATTACTATGATTTTTTTTGTTTAAAACTGAAATACGCAAAAAATCTGCCGGTGGTTGGTTTATACAATATAGAAGCATTAGATAGTTAACCCTTCCCACCCCCCCCCCCCCACCCCACCCCCCCACCCCACCCCTGACTTTCCGAATTGGACTCTTCCATCTTTGAATTTGAATGAATCCATCGTCTCAAAAAGGGATACAATATAAGCAAACATCGAAAACAAAATGAAAAATAGTATAGTGACAAAGTAAAAAAGGTAAAGATCGTAGATCCTGATTAGACGTTTCACACTGTTTGCATCTTAGATTTAGACTATATAGTTGAAAGTGTTAAACATCACTGAATAAAGAGAGATCATTTAAACAAATCTAAGATAAGCGATGTACACTTAACTCTTAAAGCACCCAGTAATATTTGTTGAAAACGACATTCTATTTTTTCATTGACATTTCATGTGAATCGTCTGCTTTGCAGTTGCTGTTTGGCAGATGATTCACATAAAATGTTAAGACTTACTTTCGATGAAAATAATAATGACAAAAAAAAAAAACAATTTGAAAGTATCATCTGCTGCAGTTGTGATTGGATGTTTAACTCTTCGCATGCTGGGTAATTTTGCATGCTGTTTTGTCGTCTGTAGGTTTTCTTTTAAATTAACTGTTTCAAAAAAAAATCACGAATACCATCAGGTGTCGAACAGTTTGGAGCCAGATCTATCCCGACGTTTTATTGGGTCTGATTTGGGGCCAAACTGTTTGCAAAAGTTATCAGCAGACGACAAAAGTCGCCACTATAGGGGAAATGATTAAAGGTTAACTTATTTAAACCTAGCATCCCATAAAATGGGAGACTGGCAAACAATGCTGACCCAGATCAGACGCCGCAAAACACGACGTCTGATCAGGGTCTACAGTGTTTGAATTAAGTTCAGAAATATCTACAAAACATTAAAACAATTTAATCTAACCAGACACCCCTTATATATAAGAAGGACCTGTCCAAAGAGTTATGGTGGAAGAATCCACTCGGCTTAAAAGGGTTAAACAACTCTGAACAAAGAGTCGCAATTCTAATAATTCAGAGATATACAGGTTCCGACTGACTGTGAAACAAATTACTGCGAAACACAAATAGACGATAAAAGTGAATTAAAGACATCCTTTCACTCTTAACGCACTGGTGTCGGTAAAAAACAACTAATCATTTGTAGCAACCATTTATCATCCCTCATGAAAACATGCCTATATAATTTTGACCCCCTTAAACCCCACTTTTATATAGTAAAACTGGGGTTCACAGGGATATTCATTATTTTTCTTATTTCTGCTCAAAACATAGATTGTGGGTAATCGTTAGAACCGCCTCGTCGAGGCGGTTCTAACGAGTAACCACAATCCATGTTTGAGCAGAATTATGAAAAATATCAGAATTTTTTTATCAGAAATTTTCATTTTTTCGTGATGAAATTTTCAGCATATTTGAATAGGCGTTTTTTCGTAACGATTAGCTTTTTGTAAACCCTCATCCTGCGGATCGCCAATATATACGTTTTCAAAGACATAGACCTACATGAGAGCGCCTCAGGACCTCCAGAATGAATCAAGGCCCATGCTTTAGTTCCACGTAGTCCGTATTCAAGGCAAATAAGTGAAATAATTCTCCTAAATCAGAACGAAATTTCACCACTTTCTAATCATTACGAAAACACGCCTATTCAGATATATAGAAAAAAATCGCCTCCAAAAACTTAAAATTGTCTTATAAAAAACTCTGATAAGTTTCATATTTCTGCTCAAAACATAGATTGTGGGTACTCGTTAGAACAGCCTCGGCGAGGCGGTTCTCACGAGTACCCACAATCTATATTTTGAGCAGAAATGAGAAAAATAATTTATACCCCTGTAAACCCCAGTTTTACTTTATAAAAGTGGGGTTTAAGGGGGTCAAAATTATATAGGCGTGTTTTCGTGATGTCATCAGGTTTTGTTGTTGTTGTTGTTGTTGTTGTTTTGTTTTTTGTTGTTTTTTTTTTTTGTTTTGTTTTTTGTTTTTTTGTTTTTTTGTTTGTTTTTGTTTTTTTTCGGTCTCACCCCTGTTCGAACAAACAGGCTCCAATGCCAACAATGCGAACTCTACTTGATAAATGTACATAAATAAGCCAGCACATAATATAATATAACGTACAAAATGGCATGTACACCCTGCAATGACTCAGAGCAGACTGGGAATCCGCCAAGTCTGATCAGAGTCTTCGTTATGCGCTAGACGGGTAGCTAAGGACCCAAGCTTTCTTCATGCGGACAGCGAAGACTCTGGTCAGACTGGGCGAATGCCAAGGCTGGTATGAGTCTTCGCTGAGCGCACATGCCATTTTGCGGGTTTTCTCGAGCGCTGGCTCAAATGACGCGAGTAAAGTAATTTTTTATGTTGGCAAATCTTTCCTGCAGTGGCCATTAGGTGCTAGTCCCTTCGAATTTTTCTTTTCTTTTTTTTTTTCTTTTTTTTTTTTTTTTTTTTTTTATACACATATGCATACACTCGCTTACACATATGCATACACTGGCTTGTAACGTGATTCGTTAACACGTAATAGTTACGTGATTACGACTATTACGCTAATATTTTGCCAGTCCATTGATACATCAAATGTGCAAGCGTAAAGTAAACCGATGAAAAACGAGGGAAAATACATCACACTATGCAAGCCGATACAACCGCAGTTGCACGATACAAACCCAGCGGTCATTCCGCGAAACTGCGCGTGCAGTAAATAAGTGACAAGTAAGTACTTTATATTCATTTTATAGCGCGATGGAGCAAAAGGTAAAAAAAAAAAACAACTATTTATGGAATGCTGTTCAGCATCATTGAAACTATCATTGTACCTACTTTATTTTCTCGAAACAGTCCTCCATAAAATATAGTGGTGAAGAATATATACAAAAATTGCCTTTCATAGACCTACGTTAGCAAAACCCCTTTCAAAACCACTCTTCCCCGCCATTATCTTCCTTCTCTTTTTGGGCGACAAGCACCCGAATGTTTGTAATGTCTTGCTACAGAAATGATTTATTACAGAATGTTTCATGAAATCATGACGAAAACATACCTATATAATATTGACCCCCTTAAACCCCACTTTTATATAGTAAAACTGGGGTTTACAGGGGTATACATTATTTTTTTTTATTTCTGCTCAAAACATAGATTGTGGGTACTCGTTAGAACCGCCTCGGCGAGGCGGTTCTAACGAGTACCCAAAATCTATGTTTTGAGTAGAATTATGAAAAATATCAGATTTTTTTATCTGAAAATTTTCAGTTTTTGGTGGTTAAATTTTCAGTATATTTGAATAGGCATGTTTTCGTAATGGAACAAATAATCTTTGAATAGTAGAGGGGTATAATTCTTCGGATACTACGTTGCAGCACTATTCACGATACACCTGATAGTGGACACGTTCTTTGCCTATTTATGGCAAAAAACTGATACAACGCACAGTGAAATACAGTGACGAAATTTTTGCAGACACTTTAAGCATTATGACCGTATCCCTGATTCGCCCATTTTTATTAAATGAAAATAGTTGGCCAGTTATCTGAGACTCTTCCTGTAGTATTTTCACGGACTCCTTTAAAATCTTTGCAGGATGTACTTCGGTTAGCCCAAGATCCAAGACTCGGACTTTTAAGGTTCTGATTAGGCTGAACTGGTCTGGTGCTTGTTTCACTAACCATCTTACGCCTAAGATTTTGGTCAGCGCGGAATTTACGAAAATCTTCGGCGTAAGAGGCTTGGTGAACTAAATTCACTGCCGGGCGCACAAAACAAAAGCAGAACGACTTTGAAAAAATGAACAAATTACACAGCGAGTGGGTTTTCTCAGAAAACAAAAGAATCTCTACACGTTTCAGGTTCTCATTTTCTTTCGAAAACAATTACAAGACGAATATGAGTCGGGCAGTATAATAATGTGGATATTAGTAACTTATACAAATTTATTGTTTTCTTTGGAGAAACTGTCAAGATTGATTGCGTCTACAGCTAAGGAATATGCAAGACCAAACATTGCAATTTTATAATGGTGCCACATAACGGTTATGAGCGAGACAAAACAATTGGGTAGATGAGTAAAATCTGGCTAACACTCCCCTCTCGAATATTAGCCTAAACGGCTCTCTTCCCAGTAAGCATTCTTTATAAATCTATAGCGGGCCGTTATCGGCCCGTCAGGGTAGCTGACGGGCCGATAACGGCCTGCTGTAGATTTTTAAAGAATGCTAGCTGGGTTTCCCACTCCCCTCTCGAATATTAGCCTAAGGGGCCTCTCTCTCTCTCCCTCTCTCTCTCTAATACACTTTTTCTAATTTTAAGTTATCTTTGACAATCTACAGTACTGTGGCTTACACTAAAATTGACCAGCTGCCTGGGATTTCTGCACGAGATTTAAGATATGAAAGCATACAATGCCAAAAATTATTAGCTTAACTGAACTATTCAAGCTGTATACCGGTTATCGTTTAACGATTATCGGAGACGCTTTAATGAGTTACAGAAAATATTACATTTCAGTGCTTTAAAACCGCCGATTTGTGAAATATTCGTGGATTTTTAACTCTATTTGGTTTACACATGGCTGTTGTCGCCATGTGACAATAACCCGAGCTAATATTCATATCCGTAAACGTCTATTTGATGTCATTTTTACAGCTAAAATTTATGAACAAAAACAAAGAAAAAAAAACGTTTAACAAGTGACTATAAGAGTAAATAGGAGATTAGGAGATGCTTGTTCTTGAATGCCACGAAAACTTCTGAGCGTTCACAAATTGCACATAGTTGTCGTACATGTATGTAAAATGTTGAAATGGCGCTCATTGTATGATAAAAGACCTGAACATCACTCAAAGATTTCAGTGAGTGTTCAGATAATGCCTTACAATAAATAACGGCATACATCTTAATCTCGACATAATGCAACCATAAGCATAGATTGTAGGTACTCGTTAGAACCGCCTCGATGAGGCGGTTCTAACGAGTACCACAATCTATGTCTTTGAGCAGAAATAAGAAAAATAATGTATACCCCTGTAAACCCCAGTTTTACTATACAAAAGTGGGGTTTAAGGGGGTCAAAATTATATAGGCATGTTTTCGTGATGCATTGTGAGGTGTATCGTCAAAAGAATGCTGCAACTGGAAGTAGTATCCTAAGGATTGTACCCCTCTACTATTCAAAGATTATTTTCATTTCATAAAACATTCTGTAATAAATCATTTCTGTAGCAAGACACTACAAATATTCGGGTTGTTGTGGTCCATAAAGAGAAGGAAGATAATGGTGGGAAGAGTGATTTTGAAAGGGGTTTAGCTAACATAGGTCTATGAAAGGCGATTTTTGCATATATTCTTCACCACTATATTCTATGGAGGACTGTTTCGAGAAAATAAAGTAGGTACAATGATAGTTTCAATAATGCTGAACAGCATTCCGTAAATAGATTTTTACCTTTTGCTCCACCGCGCTATAAAATGAATATAAAGTACTTACTTGTCACTTGATTACTGTACGCGCAGTTTCGGGGAATTACCGCAGGATTTGTATCGTGCAACTGCGGTTGTATCGGCTTGCATAGTGTGTACATCCGCACATATAACAGTACCCCTTCCCAAGACCCAGATCAGAATTGGTCGTAGCAGGATAAAGCTAAATTCTTTCTGTGTGTTCGATAGTCAACCTCCAATGCCAATAATGACAGAGAATATACTTTTTTGTACGGAACTGTATTAAATTTATTTATTTACTCAGTTTGATTGTTTGTTTTGAGGTTTTACGGCCCAGTCAACCCAATGGGGTCATGTCGAGCGCGGTCAGTTTACCTAACCACACGTTTACTGGGCAGGCTTAGTCCTCTAAGCGGTTAACCTATTGTACACATTCTTTCGCCAGAAACTGACAACTGCCCTTCTTGAATCAGCGGAAGGGAGAGAATGACCGTAGAAAATATTTCATGATCAATCTCCACGAAAGAATGTTGCCGACCTCGGCGGGGGTCGAACCCGCGACCTCCTGGTCTCCAGTCGGACGCGCATCCAACTGAGCCACCGAGGCCGGCTTATTTACTCAGACTTTGGTAATTATCTCGGACGAAAATGGGGATATGAGTTGAGCCTCAACCTCAGAAAACGTACCTTCAGACATGTTAGTGCGGCGAAGGTTTGATCAGAATCTTCACTGGACTCATTTTGGACAACTCAGACAGGTCAGACTGCGCGAATACACATATGTCAAAAGGTACGTTTTCCAAAGAGGATACTCATTTTGTTTCATTCGAAAATTCGGACGCTCGCTCATTACAAATACAGATATTTGCGTCAACCAATGAAATTTGAGAACGATTGATGTCATCGTCCTTGTTTAAGTTTGCAAGACATGGCTCCAGACATAACGAAAACCTGCCTATATAATTTTGACGCCCTTAAACCCCACTTTTATACAGTAAAACTGGGGTTTACAGGGGTATACATTATTTTCTTATTTTTGCTCAAAAACATAGATTGTGGGTACTCGTTAGAACCGCCTCGGCGAGGCGGTTCTAACAAGTACCCACAATTTATGTTTTGAGCAGAAATATGAAAAATTTCAAAGATTTTTATCTGAAAGCTTTAAGTTTTTGGAGGTAAAAATTTCTTTATATTTGGATAGGCGTGTTTTCGTAATGAAAAGGCACTTTTTTCGACCAAAAATTGTTGATGTTATGTTTTATTTCTCCACGAAAACATATGTTTTGGGTACACATTAGAAGCGACTCTTTATGTGTTTGTGGACATCACGAAAACATACCTATATAATTTTGACCTCTTTAAACCCCACTTTTATGTAGTAAAACTTTGGTTTACAGGATATACATTATTTTTTCTTATTTCTGCTCAAAAACATAAATTGTGGGTACTCGTTAGAATCGCCTTGGCGAGGCAATTCTAATGAGTACCCTCAATTAATGTTTAGAGCAGAAAAATGGAAACTATCAGAGTTTTTATCGGAAAATTTTCAGTTTTTGGAGGTGAAATTTTCTATATATTTGAAAAGGCATGTTTTCGTAATGGGTTCTGATAGTAGATCTAATCTCAGTAAGTTTTAGTCACGGTTTTATTGTAAATGAACCGCGGCTGTCGATGTGGAATCTACTGCGTATCTTGGTCGAGTCAAGAGAAAAAGTGCCTTCGAGCGTGTACATAATAATGGGACTCATATCCTCCTGCATATGTGTAAAGTCTCATCCGGGCCATTGAAATATTCTATGTTATCAAATGATTCTGTTTGTGGACAACGAAGGCCCATATCAGACTGCGCAGATGCGCAGTCTGATCTGGGCCTTCGCTGTCCGCATATGCCTGAAGACATGTTTTCTCATGACGCGGCTCATTTGTAGATGAACCGCGCACAACACAGTCCAGTAAGGACCGTTTATTTGATTGATTTAGATAAGACTTGGTTATTGGGCTTTCGAATGCGCACGGAAGAACCATGTTTATTTGGGACAATTCATATGATCGCCTGACTTATGACGTATGCGACCAGCAAAGACTCAAATCAGTCTGCGCATCTGCCAGAGAATGAACCAAATGCAGCATTGACAAAGTGGGCGCTCTATAATTATATCCTCTAAGCAGCAGACGACATTTCCACATATATTTTAGTTTTCAAAGAAATTAAGAAGCGGCATTTCATGTAACGCGTCTGCTTGACTTACACGAAATGTTCAGCTATATTATTTCTGAAAAATAATTTTGATAAACTTAAGAATGTCGTCTGCTATAATTTTGCTCGATGCTTGTTGCACCAGTGGGACGCACATCCGACTGAGCCACCGAGGCGGGCTGTTATCTCATCACGAAAACATGCCTATATAATGTTGACCCCCTTAAACCCCACTTTTATATAGCAAAACTGGGGTTTACAGGGGTATACATTATTTTTCTTATTTCTGCTCAAAAACATAGATTGTGGGTACTCGTTAGAACCGCCTCGTCGAGGCGGTTCTAACGAGTACCCACAATCTATGTTTTGAGCAGAAATATGAAAAATAGCAGAGTTTTTTTATCTGAAAATTTTCAGTTTTTGGAGGTGAAATTTTCTATATATTTTAATAAGCGTGTTTTCGTAATGTTACCGAATCTGTGTTGTGACCCCTCGACCTCGCAAACATTGCCCTGAATGATGAACCAAAAACAGCCTCACAACCGTCTGTACAAGCACAATCGGTTCCGTTTTTTCCACAAATCGGCTGAATATACTCCTCTTCATCAATATCTCTAAAGAAATCACTGACACTTGCTAATGGCATGTTGCATATAGCACAAAATATGTTTTTAAATGGGTACCAGCCAGGGTACGCAGCAGTATTGGCGCAGATTTCTTCTAAATAAGGCTCATATGTGTTATCCCATTTCCCAGTTACATTGCATTCTGAAATAATGTCAGGACCGAGTTCTGATGTTCGACCAATATTACACATTACACAGAACACATTTTTGTATAGTGTCCAGTTATACTCCACCGGTGGAAACTGTGAAAAGGAAGAATCGCCGGTTTCACACAAGTTTATCAGAAGCGCGGAATAATTTCCGACGGTACTACTTTTGTTGCAAGTTCTGACACAGTTAGGATTAGATCTGCATTTATTACGTGGAGTGTGTACCTTTATTTCACATTTCCTTTCTTCGAGAACACTGCTAATAATTTCAAACTGTAACGCTTTTGTGGCTTCAAGTGGGCTGTGACAAAATACTGAAAATCCATGAGATGATAATGTACCATAATCTTTATTGCAACGTGCACAATACACACTCTTATAGTCTGCTAGGTTAAAATCCGAGGTGACAGGAATATATGAAAGAATATCACTCATTAACTCATTCTCACATTTATCTTTAAAGTCATTGGTCTGATTATCGTTAGGGCAATGCCCTATGACAGGAATATAGTTTGTAGTATCGTTAGAATTTATGGATGAGGATTCCGTCGATCTGCTAGTCAGCTGGTTAGGAACTTTCTGCAACTCACCTGCATTAAATGTAAGGTTAGCTGGCATGAGTATGTCAGTGTTTAAACCCAAAGACAAAACCTCACAACAGTTTTTGCCATAGGCACAAGGAAACAAACACATTGGAAACATTGCCCATACATAAAGATATGGAAAAGGTTGATCACAAAATTCTTCAAAGCCACAAAACCTGCCGAGTTCTTCCAGGACACTTCTCACTTCGGCAGTAGATGATTGAAAATCACTTTGATGTGGAGCGGTTTTGTTACCTTTATCTAACGCAGAATGGAACTTCACATCCCTAAATAGTGTATATGGTCCATCTTCTGACAATTCACCAGCGGTCTCCGATAAGCTTGCAGTAAACAATTTATACCGTCTTATAGGTTGATCAGTTTCATTATAGATACCGTTGCAAATTTCGCAAAATCTGTTTTTGAATGGAAACGTTCTGGGCGTTGATAAGAACGAATGACATGCTTCTTCTACATCTAAGTTTGGGTAAATTTGTCTTCCGGTAATATTACATGTATCAATAAGTTCAGTTTCAGCGACAGACAACAGACTGGGGTTACACATGTAGCAGAAGATGTTTTTGTAGTTTTTGTAATTTAATGAATTAAAGTTTTCACATGCCCATTCTATTTGTGAGTCATACTCTAACCATAAACCCGTTTCGTTGCATTGCGATATCATATTTTGATTATTGTTACATGAATATACGTGATCTTGGAGAGAGACTGGAGGTTTATAGGAGACCGAACAATTATACAGCTGAAACATACGCCACAAGTCCTCCACTGAAGAAAATAAATTTATGTCCACCGTGCTTTCGGCGCAAAAAATACTAAGGTCAAAGGAAATGAAGTTTGTTTCATCATTGCAAGCGGCACAATACCTGTTACGATAGGTCAGATTTGAAGCAGCTGATATAACTGGTCTAAACAGATCATAATAATTTGAGGATGATATCTGTGTAAGAGACTCGCACAGCCGTACTCGGGCGGAACTGCGAACTGAGCCTACTCCGCAGCCTGTTATCATTTTATACATATTAGATTCCCTTCCGATAGGAAATATATCTGTTGTCACACAAGCAACTTTGTCAAAAGCATGTTCTGCGTCTGGTGCACATGTTCCAGCGAGTGCACAGTCTATATCACAATTTATGGACTTAGCTATTCCTAATCGTGGTATCCCAAATGGTCCAAAGTATTTCAAATATAAATGCGCGCAATTAGGAATAACTGTAATATTTATATTAAATGGTGTTTCTTGCGGTCGGCAAAGTCCTTCACTTGAGCCACATGTCAGTACGTAGTCAGATAATAACGCCGTCATGTTGACCGTTTCTACGGAATTCAGTCTCTGTTCTTTGGTGGAGAAAACAGTAGAGGATATGAGAAAGGCAAATGTCAGTAAATGCTGAACTCTGTTAAACTTGTCCATATCGAACACTTTCTATTCTGAAATGAGACAAGAACATACCAATGACCAATAAATGAAGTCTGCCCTTTCTTTACTGAACCATTCAGTCTGGAGTTTCCCAAACGTGTAATTGACAAACAGTGCAGACCTTGATCTGACGCCACAACATGCGGCATCTGATCAGGGTCTCAACACTTTGCAAATAATTTAGCCATTTTTTTCTGTAGGAATATCTAAACCATATAGCCTGGTATACCTAAAATCGAAATTATACAAAGTATATTATTTTTCCAATAGCACGCTTCAAATATAAAGTCTGACGCACTTTTATAGTTACAATATATATTAACCCTGATCCTGCTTAACCCGGATATGCCCTACCTTTACAAACAGTGTAGATCCAGATCAAGAAGCCAACTGATCTGGATCTACACTGTTTGTCATTAAGTATGTGAATTTGCATTATAAACCTTGATCAAGTAATATCATCGGCTGATAATTAGAAGTGGGCGTGGCATGTTGATCTATTCAGCATGACAAGGATTAACTTCTAGTGTTGTAAATGAAACGCTTAACTGCGATAAAAATAGGCTTTTGCAAACAGCATAGATCCAGATGAGACGGCTCAATGAGACGCTATTTGACATTCATTCTATTAACTTTATATATAAACGTCTTTCCTAGTGATAGTTTGTTAAAATAAAAAGAAAACAGACGACAAATGTCGTCTGAAAATTGTCAACGAAAGAGTTAAAGCAAAAAGGCGCTTAGGAGACATATGTGGACAGAAACGAAAGGTCAAGGTCAGCCTGTGCATGCACGCAGTCTTACCAGGCTGTACTATCCGTTTACAGAACAACCAAATATTGAAGATATATCAGGAGGGCAAACATGCTCCAGAGACTGAGCAAATGCTCGTAAAATACCTGGGCCCAGTTGTTCAAAGCATCGTTAGCTTAACGAGCTTTTTAGTGGTCAAAAAATTAACTGTTCTAGTAGGTAAAATATCTAATTCACAGGTATTTTCGCTGAAAAAATGTGAGTAGCTCATTTTTTCTGCAAAAATATTAGCATATATGCCATTTTTAATGATCAAAGTTTTAACGATACGTTAACTAATGACATCGTTAGTTTTGAACAACTGAGCCCTGGAGTTGTACCTTTAGCATTTATTTGAAGGCACTTTTTTGCTTGGTCCGAATTATTCGATACATTTAATATACCGCTCCTCTATGTCTTGAAGGAGATAATTACATTTAAGTATTAGATATTGTATATAAAGTCTATTTTGTAATGTGAGTTTTGCACAGGGAAAATATACCGTAGATTTGTCTGTATATGGCTATCTAAGCCTTTTCCCATCCCAACACCCAGTTAGCATTCTAGTAAATTTGTATTTGACCATTATCGACCCGACAGAAATCCTGTCGTGCCGATAACAGCCTGATATAGGTTTAAGTAGAAAGCTAACTGGGCAATTATCTCAAAAGATGTACAGTGTACTTTTTCCGTCTAAATGGAACACAGATAAAAAAAAGTTTCATTGCAAAAAAGGTCATTTATTAAGGTGAAATTTCAGAGATTTTCTTTATTAAAAACAAAACAAGAAGATCTTTTAGTATATTAGTGTACCCACATCATTTTATATCTTTTTATGGTATTCAATATTACGAAGTGACCACTTATAGGAACTCCTCCGTTTTCTAAATATAGTTGGAAAGCCGCATTAAGGTATATATTTCTAAGTTGCAATTCATGTAAAAACGTCTAAACTAGTCACAAGACCAGCCTTTGACCCATTATACATGTATTCCAAGTGCACCCTTCTTTCACCATTGCTTGGAAAGCTCCATTTCCAAGAGGAGGGCTGTCAGGTCAGTTTTATTATTAATCTGCCTTATGGAAATTCCTAAATTTAATGCGAACAACGTAGACCCTGATCAGACGCCGCGGACTGCGGCGTCTGATCTCGGTCTATATTGTTAAGCAATGTCCCTTTTATGGGATGCTAAGCGTAAATAAATTAATAAAATATACCTTAATAAAAGAGATATTAAATCTTCATCCAATCTTTAATACTAAATTGAACAGAGAATGGCCGCTGATTTTGTTGACCACTCCTGAAACCTGTCCTTAGGTTCATATGTAACAGTGTTCTTTCATGTTTATGGCAATAAACTGTAAACATAATAAGACTAAACTGCACAACACAGTATAACACAATCAGACATTTTGTAAAGGCATTGTCTATTTTTTAGCTGCAGATGTATAACCATTAACGCACTAAATTGTAACGGTACTTGTTTCACGCATGCGTTGTGTTTTGTCAGATTCATGTTTTCGTATTTTGTCAGATTTATGGTTTCATTTTGGTTTTAATTGAGCTCATAAAATTTTGTCTTTAAAATGAGGGGAGTCTCTTAAAGAAAATGGACGTTGTGCATGCATGAAACAAGAAAACATGTCGACACACTTGCTGGTTTTGGCATAAATCTGAACAAATGATACAGTCGCAGCCATCACGAAAACATACCTATATAATTCTGACCCCCTTAAACCCCACTTTTATATAGTGAAATTGGGATTTACAGGGATATACATTATTTTTCTTGTTTCTGCTTAAAAACAAAGATTGTGGGTACTCGTTAGAACCGCCTCTGCGAGGCGGTTCTAACGAGTACCCACAATCTATGTTTTGAGCAGAAATATGAAAAATATCGGAATTTTTTATCTGAAAACTTTCAGTTTTTGGTGGTGAAATTTTCAATATATTTGAATAGGCGTGTTTTCGTAATGTATGTGCTTATCACTACCGTGTCAGCTTATCACTTGTATGCCCAGTTAGCATTCTGCTTAAGTCTATATCAGATCCATGTACGTTCCGACATAGATAAAAACAGACTGCTTACTGAACATACTGGTGACGTAGGCTGTTTGCCTTGTTGTTTATTGCTCCCAGATGTATTTGTTTATACATGTAGTTGTAAGTCAACATTAAAAAAAAAAACAAAAAAAAACTCGCATCGTTTGAACATTATAGTCCTCTTGGCGTTACCTTTCTGAGTACGAATAATAGCCTTAGGCTTAAATATTGATGAGAACTTTATAGTAATCTGTCTTATGAGTATTGAAGGATTGTTTAAATAAATATTGTATTTCTTTCATGAGATATAACGTTATTTCCTAGCGCTGGGTTTGTAAGCATCAAAGGCTAATATTATTCTCCACTGGTTTGCGATAGGAATCCTGCTTGACTTGTTAATGGTTTATCACAGTAATGGAAATACCGTAAATATCTAAATACCTATATATGGGGACACCTTAATTTCTTACCAGTCTTGTCTTAGTGTCTTAGAATTTGAATAGGTCCATTTGACGATCTGTTGATGTACAGTCGAACTTCAATGGCTCGAACATCTTTGGGACCGTAGAAATTTGTTCCTGACATGGGTAATTCGAACCATTGATGGTTAATCATGACGCCAAATCAAGAAGCAAATAGCGATAAATTACGGAGATCTTTTCGATTTTCTACATATAATTGTATGTTGAGTGTACTCATTAGAATCGCCTCGATGATGCGATTCTAATGAGTACACACAACGTAAAATTTCTTTATAAGATAAAAAAAATCCCTAAATATTTGTTTTCTTGAGCTATCGGGAGAATTTCGTAGGGACTCAAAATTGACTTCGAATTAACCATGGTAAACGAGCCATCGGTGTTCCATTTATAAAAGGTTCGAATGTATATAAAAACTACTGGACGCTTGACAAATAGTGAAGAACGTGGCGTCGGATCTACACTGTTCGCTCAGGTGCTAATCTTAGGGTTATTACGGAAAAACAGAAAGGGGTGGTACGTGTGAGAAGTTGACTTCAGACCATGAGAAATGATGATATTGATTTGGTGTTTTCGGTTCTTTCAACATTATTTAAGTCATGTTGAGACGACATTCATGAGCTCGTTGTGCATCAACGGACAAAGACAGTCCTGAGGAAACTGTCAGTTGGCAGTCTATTCAGGGTTTTCGCTGCCAGCTTACAGAATCGATGGACTCTGTAGAACACAACGAAAGACGAAAGAAAAACATGATCAGACTGAGCTGTTGCACAGGCTAATCTTTGTTTTCTTTATTCGCAGATGATATGAAAATTATTTTCTGGCACATCAGATAAGGAAATACTGGATTTACCTAGCCCTGGATAGAAATTCTTATCTACCCTGGTTATCCTACCCAGAGGAAAACAAAAATCAAGAATTCTCACGTGCTCGATATGCACTGGTTGTAATGGATGTCATGTACACAATCATTAAGGTTTACGTCACTGAACGATATGACGTCATTAAACGCCACAATAATGTTATCACAATATGGCGGACGTCAGCAGTCGAATTGACTGCAGTATTAAAAAATCAATGTTTAGAAATGAGAGGTGTGCAAGAAAAAGAATCTATCATTGGTTTGAGGGTAGATAGAAAAGTACGGCAAGACTTTTGATGCAAGACAGTGATACTCGGAACGGATTTTACTTTATCAGATGACCGTCAAGTTATTCAGTGAAATAACCCATGTCATAAAAATCATATAACCACACGTGTTATAACATCTGCAAGGCTTCTCATTGATTGGTCTTATTACCCTCATAAATATTCGTATTACTCCGTTTATTGATAGCAACGAAGATGGTGTCCGCGTTCGCCGATACATCTTTCACTTTTGAAACAGATCCTGCCTTCAATTTTGAGATGATTTTGAGAAGAATGATAAATGTCAGACCGATGGAAGGGAAAAACACAACACAAACTCAATGTGGATAACACAGCTACCAGAAATATTCATGGTGATTAAAATTCGATGTTTTCCGGAAACATATTTAGGGGCACCTTCAACATCGATGTCGTCAAACAGGCAATGAAAAGAAAATCAACTCCTCCAAAAAAGCATTGGAGGATAACATGACTCTGACAGTCAATAAATGTGTCAAATTAAAATCTACCTCTCACACCCATGATAGATCCTTATTTTCTTATAATATGGCTCAAGTAAATGAATATTTTTAAAGACTGCTTTTGTTTGTTTGAGGTTTTACGGCACAGTCAACCTAATGGGGTCATGTCGAGCGCGGTCAGTTTGCCTAACAACACTTTTACTGGGCAGGCTTACCAGTATTAACCAGTATTGTGGTTAACCAGTATTGTGCACATTCTACATTCGATACTACTTTAAGACTGCCACATCTACTCTTTCACCTTGTACATGGCTTTGTACATGTACAAACCGTTTGTTCATTAAAGGTACACGTGTTTGTACAAATAGTTTCTTCACTGACCTACCAGGCAATTATAACCTTTTTTTATGCATTTATTTTTATGCATTTCTGTAGGTTGTGTATGGCATATCAGGCTATTCGCTCATTTCCATTACCTTTAAAAGCCTCATTTATTCCATTTTACATTTGCAAATATAGTATTTCGTTCAAGACAACCATAACAAATTCGCAGGCAAGCTCTCGTAAATGCGCATTCCGGTTGGAGTTTACGTGATACACATTTTAGAACATTCAGGATGCATATATTACTAATTATTGCATAAAAAGTAGTGCCGCACGTTATTAACAGCCGTGCATTAACCGGCGAAAAGCCATGTATTAACAAGGCAATTCACCCGCTGTTAATGCACGGCTACGCAACTTTCAATATGCTCGTACCGGGGCCACGGCGTCACGAGATGTGTACTGCCCTGCCCCATAACGGGCATAATCCGTGCAAATAGCGTTCGCGCGACATTGGTGAAAAGGCGAAACAAAATAGTGCAAGAAATAACGCGAAAAGTAACAAATGTTTCCAGTTTTTATGCAATAATAGCGATCGAACATGGTTTGTCAATGCATTAACATTCGCCAGGTCCCTTGGGAGGTGTTGAAAACCGCGGCCTTTGGCCTCGGTTTTCAACACCTCCCACGGGACCTGGCGAATGTTAATGCATGAAAAACCATGTTTGATCCCTATAGCAGACTAGCTCATAGACCTTGATGTCATGTTTTGTCACTCCTTACTATAAACTGATTCAAATTTCAAATGATACCTTGTCTAGCCAGTCTAATAGTTGGCTTCTGATATCTCCAAGATCAGTTGCTGCTATCAAAGAGGTGAGCAAGCAGTAAGCAGTAGATGGCCCTTAGTTCATTAAGTAAATTAATAATTATAATTGACTGATTAAAATAATATTAATATCCAACTAGTAGATAGTCTAATTACTAAGGAAATCTGCGAATATCTTGTAAAACCTGCGCTTGCGTATGAATGTGTAGTCTGCTCTAGGTACGACTTGCTCGCATAGGCATTAACGATCATTTCTTAATTTGCTAATTATTTACCATATATACCTGAGTCATAGGACAGACAAACCTGAGCAAACAGTGCAGGGTGTGTACATTACGAAAACACGCCTATTCAAATATATAGAAAATTTCACCTCCAAAAACTGAAAATTTACAGATAAAAAATTCTGATATTTTTTCATATTTCTGCTCAAAACACAGATTGTGGGTTCTCGTTAGAACCGCCTCAGCGAGGCGGTTCTAACGAGTATCCACAATCTATGCTTTTGAGCAAAAAATTAGAAAAATAATGCATACCCCTGTAAACCCAAGTTTTTCTATATAAAAGTGGGGTTTAAGGGGGTCAAATTATATAGGAATGTTTTCGTGATGGATCTGCACAGTTTGCCATTCGTTTTACCTGAGGTTTATTCTTACATCAAGAGAAAGTGTAATGGGCTTGAACAAATTATAAGAGATTTATGGTAAGGATAAGTAGATGTCCCATTACTTAGAATAAATATGATAATACATTCACAGCCCCCGGGCGGAGATTGTTTGTTAGAGTTAATGACACCTGTTATCACTGTAGTTCGTCCTTCAGAAATAAAAAGGTACATTACATCAAATGCGCAAAGTGAAGGCACTGATGTCTGCACACAAACATGCCATCTTCCTTTAAGGGACAATCAATTCTTCAACATCAGCCACTATTCAGGTTGTGGGGTAAATTAACCTCTACTACTCTCAAGGCAAATGCAGCAGACGCCCAATCGGTAATATTTACCTACAGAAAATAGGCTTTATCAAAATCTATCTCATTGAAAAGAAACATAAGACAAAATCTTTCAAAATGTCGTCTGCTGAATTTTTACCCAGCATACCGAGCGCAAATGCTGGGTGATCTCGAAAGTTTGCTGTTGTCAAAAGGTACCTTGTTTTGGTTCCTGATTATAATCTATCCTGGGGCAGAACATCAAACGATGCCCAACGCGGTAAAAGGACCCTTATGTTGTATACAAACACTACATGCTAAACTCAGCTCCTAAATCAGCACTGGGCGGCCTCGGTGGCTCAGTTGGATGCGGTCCGACTGCCGATCACGAAGTTGCGGGTTCGACCCCCACCGCGTCGGCAACATTTTTTCGTGGAGATTGCTCATGAAATATTTTGCTACGGTCATTCTCTCCCTTCCCCTGATTCAAGCAGGCCAGTTTTCAATTTCTGGCGAAATAATGTGCACAATACTAGTTAACCGCTTAGAGGACTTTGGGTGCTCAGTAAAAGTGTGGTTAGGTTGACTGGGCAGTAAAACCTCAACACAAACAAAAAATCAAAGCGCTGTAGGCGCTGGTGGCCTGGGCATTAGAATGCCCAGGTTCTCCGAAGCTCACCAGATTTCAAATAAACACAAAATCTGTAAAGGCTAATATGATGGATATTTCAGTAGAAAGTCTCAGCCTACGTCTATGCGAGGTGGGGGGGGGGGGGGGGGGGGGAGCATCTATATATTTTGGACACATTTCTAATCAACACAGATCCAAAAATAATGAGAAATATAAGGCCCTTTGCCTGCAAGTCAGTAAAACTTAAACCATGAGACTAAGAAACTCAATTTTGTGTTCTCAATTAAGTGATTTTCAACAAAAAATCCAAAAACAATTAGAAATATAATGCCCTTTGCCTGCAAGGCTTGTAACTCTTAAACCATAAGACTAAGAAACCCAGAATTGTGTTCCCTAGTAAGTGATTTTCAACAAAGAATGCAAAAATTATGAAACAATAAGGCGTGCATCCAGAGTATAAGTAAGGTAGATAACTCCAGACGGACAGATGGTCGGACAGACGGGTGCTCAGGCACCTTTGCCTGCAAGGCCTGGAACTCTAAAACCGTAAGTCTGAGAAACTCAGTTTTGTGTTCTCTAGTAAGTGATTTTAGATTTTTAATGCAGCAGCGTCAGTTGCGCGTGGAGTATCAAGATCGGCTATCTCCATACAGCGTAATAATTTGCAGTTTTGAATAAGCTCATCAGGGCTCCGAAATCTTACTCTAACAGTTTCGTATGAGAAGCATCGTACATATATCGAAGTTTGTTGTAAACATAAACTTAATTATTATGTTAAACCCGAAACATATATCTATTTTCACGCTTCTTTTTTTTAGTGTAGTTGCTGGCGGTACTTTGCACTTTTACTCGGGTTTTTTCAATAAATGATTTGGCAGGGGTTGAAATTTCGGTATGCCTATTATGGCCTTAGGCTTGGCAAGCCAAGCGCAGGCCAAAAATCAGCACGGTCTGATTAAGGCAATCTGTCTGTGTCATGTCGTCCACTGTGTTCTGTGATTTTTGTAATCAGGCAAACAAAAATGGCAATGACCGGCTCTACATGACTTACGATCCCTTTCCTACGTTTCATAAGAATAAACATTGTTGGGAAGTCATTTAGGAGACTAGATCACCTAGTAGATTTCTCCTTATTTTGTACGATGGAGAAAACTCTTGTTACTTCCTTTATTTATTTTTTTTTTATTTTTTTATTTTTTTTTTTTTATTTTTTTTTTTTTATTTTTTTTTTTTTTTTGCAGGTCAATCCCCTTCTGAAAGGGGTTTTAATCTAAAAAGAAAGAATGGTCAACCCCTTCTGAAACGGGGTCTACATTAAAAGGAAAGAAATTGCTTCCCTTGAAAGCAAATTGGCAAATTCTTTCCTTTTAGAGCGGACCTCTTTTTAGACGGTGGGCAAATAAGTGTCTACAGAGTTGCCCCTCCCCACGCGAAACTGTACGTATTTCCTTCAATTTTCCACAAGTAAACAGAACAGATTCTACATTCATTCTTAGATTAGAAATAAAGGGTTTTCTTAATATGTACATTCTAAAAGTTCCTCTTGGGCAGGCGAAAAACGCCGAACCCGATGGATGGACAGCCTTGTCAGTGCGTTGAAAGGTCACGTATGAAAACAAATGCTAGTTTTCCAAATGAGAAGCTTCGAATCTGATATCTATTCAAGGTCACCTATAATAGCTATTTATCCTGTTCGAAAATAAAAACAAACAAAAAAAAATCAGAAATCATGACATAACAATACAAATATACTACAATTTGTTAACTATACAAAATAGCTTCGTCTTCTATCACAACTAACCTGCAAACTATCTGCTTGCTATCACTACTACCAATCAATAGAATTTTCAAGATGATCAAATCCAGATAGTTTTTGCTCTCACACTGACTTTATGATCTATCATATGGTAGAATCTGGTTCAAAAGGTTCGTAGTCATAAATTAATTTAATCAATTTGGATTTACGTGGTGTTGCAAAATAAGTCCCCGTAAGGGCATTCAATAAATAACCCACTGAAGACTAAAGACTCTTAAACCGGTAACTGGCAAACAGTGCAGACCCAGATCAGACCCCGCAGAACGCGGCGTCTGATCAAGATCTCCACTGTTCGCAAAAAGTTTAATAACCATTGTTGTTGTTTTTTGTTTGTTTTTTTTTTTTTTTTTTTTTTTTTTTTGTTTGTTTGTTTTTGAATATCTATATCATATAGCCTGGCATAACTAAAATCGAAAATGGATTCTTCCAATATAAAGCGTAGAAGAATTTATTCAGTCTTTATTAGGTTAAGAGGATTTGATACAGTTTCTTGGGAAGCAGCTCCATCACAATTGTGTTGCTTTCTTTCTGTAAAAGGTCTGCTCTAAAAGGAAAGAATTTGGTCCTTGGAAACTTAACACATTTATGCCAATTGGACTCTTCTACCTTCGTCCTCGGGGCGGTCCATTGCCAATTTAAGGGGTGTCTGGTTAGTTTTTTTTTATTACCATGTCTTATAGAAAATTCTGTATTTAATGCAAACAATGTAGATCCTGATCAGACGGCGTGTTCTGTGGCGTCTGATCTGGGTCTACACGGTTTGCCAATGTCCCTATTATGGGACGCCGGGCTTAAATGAGCTAATCAAATGTAATAAAACCATAAAACCTAAAGGCTACATACTACCTTTGATTGTCCTTATATATTTTATTTTTATTGACCGGCGCGCGAATTGCGCCGGTCTCTTAATATACATGTAGCTTTGGATTTTTATGTATGGAGAAGTGTTTGATTAGCGCAGAGCGCAGTTTGGTAAGTTTGAATATGACCTGGAGTCCATCTTTGGTAAGTTTGGCTATGGAAAGTTCAAACATATTCATATCTGATGCATGCTACGTAAAATAAGCTTCTAGATAAGATTTGGTAAATTATTTAAGTTTAAGCATTTGTTGTTTTTTTTCTTGTTTTTGTTTTTTTTTTTTTTGTTTTGTTTTTTTTTTTTAAATAATAATGTACAAACTAAATCTCGTGGAGATCCCACTATGACTAGGATTCGCATATTGCTTGATCAAGAAAATTCATAAAGCTTAATAAAAACATACATTAAAGAATCACATTGTTGTTCTTTTTTTACCCATTACATTGAAAATTTATTAAACTTTAGTATACCCATGTCCCATATTTCTAAGTAAACTTGAACAAAATATGCGCCGGTACATAGACGTTTACGTCTAAATAGTTTGTCTTGTTATAAATGTTCTATACCACAACGTTTTGTTCTAAGTTCAAATGGTCAATACCTGGTCAATCTGGAATTGACAAGTATGTAAGTAAGTAAGTAAAGACTTTATTTCAAGAGGTTAACAACATTTAGAATACAACAGCTAATCTTTTATAAGTTACAAAACATCCAGACTGAGACCCTAGGAAAGCATTTTCATTAACGAACGAATGGATCTAAACGTTTTAGTATGTAATGATATTATTTATTTTTAAATTTATGACAAGCGGGATGATTTTTGCTAAGGCGGCTCCTCCGTTGCAAGTCTTCTTTGTACATAAATCGATTAGCGTAAATGTTCCACAGTGTTTTTGCCAGGTTCAAATCAATGCCATGCAAGCTCTGACCAATGCGGCGACGTCTAGACGTCGCCGCGTTGGTCAGAGCTTGCACGTCGTGGTTCTAACAATGGTACTGAATTGGTCAAAGCTTATACAGCTTGAAACAACCCCGGAAAAAAGTAGAGAATTTTTCTGAAGATTATTTCTCCATTATGGATGGAAAAAACAACCAGAATCACTGCCATAAATTGAGAGTCTGAGTAAAAATAATCCACAGATTTCAAATTAATTGTAACTGTTCCTTTAATTTTTTGTTTGGTTATACCCTTTTTACCCATCTGCGATTTCTAGCATTTCAAAGCCTAAAAAATGTAGTTCAGTGATCCCAGAAGACCCCAGTTCGGAACCGACACACAGAGTAAAAATCGGCTAGTAAGACCACTTTTGGGACTGTCTAAAAGTAGTCTTATTAGTGGGGTGGTCTTTATATAGAATATGGTAAATGTTCTAAAATTTTAAACACTTTATATACCCTACTTTTCTGGCCTAATATTTGCTTTTATGCAATTACTTAGTGGAATGGCAAACAGTGTAAACCCTTATACCCTACTTTTCTGGTCAAATATTTGCGTTTATGCAGTTACTTAGTGGAATGGCAAACAGTGTAAACCCTTATACCCTACTTTCTCTGGCCAAATATTTGTTTTTATGCAGTTACTTGGTGGAATGGCAAACAGTGTATACCTTCATCAGACTGCTACTGAAGGATCTGATCTGGGTTTCGCTGTGTGCATTTACCGTTTTATCAGAAACCTCGATGTATGAAATTTTAGGATATACCATAATAAGAAAGAAAACAATTGGGGCTGACAAACGCTGGTCTTAATAGTGGAGTGGTCTTAATTCCGCGTGGTCTTAACCCTTCTCTTGCTAACATGACATGCCCTGTCTTAGCAAACAGTGTAGATCCAGAACAGTTGGCTTCTGAAGCCAACTGATCTAGATCTGCACTGTTTTTCATTAAATATGTGAACTTCTATCAAGACCCCGGATCAAGTAATCTGACTGGCTGGAAATTAGAAGTGGGCGTGACATCTTAATTTATTCAGCATATTTTACTGTGTATTGTAAGTGGTGGTATTTACACTACTGAGTTTTTCAATTGCTTTGGACGGATGTTCTTCCCTTTGGGTGTCATTGTAAAAGTGTTAAATAAATGTAAAAATATTTTTGTGATTGGCGATATCTTATCAGAAACAAGTTGTCTTTTGTGTTTCTACACTTTGTTTTCAAATACTTACCAATTCTACGATCAGAAATGGTCTGACCTATGCAATTTCTGTTGTATTTTTTTTTTTTTTTTTTTTTTTTTTTTTTGAAAGCTTGTATTAGAAATTAGTTTTGCTTTTCTCCATTGAATTTTTTTTTCAAATACTGATATTCCATAACAATATTGTCAAAAAAATATCAGAAATGTGAAACGAATGAAACTTGTTAAAACAAGAAGAAGAAGAAGAAGAATTTTATTCCAATGCAATAGGCTAAATAGCCCTTGAGCATAAACATGTACAAACATGCATATAAACAAATATGATAGGCTTACATACAAATACAAGTTTCATCACATTAATTACCTAACCTAACATAGAAAGTGAAGTTTATCATTCTTCATGTTTGACATTTTGGTATCTCACTGCCATATAATGCTAAGATTGAGAACACACACTCACATGCACACGCACACGCGCGCACACACACACACACACACACACACACACACACACACACACACACACACAACATATTTGGAGAGAATGTACATAATGTATTAATATTTCATTTATAGATGCTATGATACGATATTGACCTTCTCATTAGAAGGTCACGCATCTAATTACCTTTACTAATCGCAGTATGAATGAGACCATGTCACCCAGACACTGTCTTAACGAAACGAAATTTAAGACAGTTTCCAGGCTTCATGTTCCCTTAACTTTTAACACTGCATTTTAATTTCATTTAATTGCATATATAAATATACCCCAATACACAAATTTTAATTGACAAATAGAATCAAAATTATGTAACACAATGGCTAAAATAGAGCTACATTACCCAGAAAAGAAGGCTGCATTTCGAGCTTCAAATGCTTTATATACATATGCTGCAAGTTTATTTATGTGCTTTTGATTTGAAGTATTCAATAATTCTATGCATTTAAACATATTTGGTCTTATTCTGTAGTATCTTGGTATATAATCTCTTCTTAAATCTTCATATATGGCACACTCAAAAATAAAATGATATTCATCTTCCAATTTGTTGCAAATCCTACATTTTCTTTCCGCATATTCAACACTCTGTCTATTCCACCTCCCAACCTCCACTTCTAATCTATGTGAACTTACTCTTAACCTCGCAAGTGCATTTCGGAATTTCTTTACAGTAACAACATCTAAGTAATCTTGATATTTAAAATTCGAAATAGACCTATAAAACAAAGCTCTTGTTGACTGGTTTAATTCGGCATTCCACGTTTGCATAAAGTTATCATTTAACCGTTGTTTTAAAACCAACATAAACAGTTTCTCATCCCCCACACCCTGCTGTATCCAAACATCATTAAAACCTAACGATCCTAACAAATTTTTGACTAGAACTGCCCAATTTATTTTCCCAGGATTATTTTCGGTATCTTGTAGCATTAAATTATATATTATCTTAATGTATTTAATGTCAGAAGATTTTATAACTTTCAACCAGTATCGTACTATATTGTAGTGCCTTTTAACATCAAAACTTACCCTCCCCAGTTCACCATAAATGAAATTATTTTGAGTAGACTGTTTTACCCATAGCAACCCTTTGCAAAACTGTAAATGTACCCGCTCGATTTGTTTTGCTTTACAAAACCCCCATACCTCAGAACCGTAGTTAAGAACCGGCGAAACCAATTTATCAAAAAGCTCTAATACATGTTTAGGTGTTAACATTGTGAAACGTTCTAAATACCCTTTTAATTTGAAAATTGCTTTCTGAGCCTGTCCAGCTAGTGTTGCTTGTGCATTTGAGAAAGATCCTCCAGACGTAAAAACGACTCCCAGATATGAAAACTGCTGAACAATTTCTATTTCCGTACCTTTATATCGAAACGCTATATCATTTGGAAGTCTGCCGCCTTTCCTAAATATCATAACCTTTGTTTTTGATAAATTAACTTTGAGTTTCCAACGGTCACAATATTCACTCAAAATATTAAAACCTTCTTGTAACCCGTCTGCAGAGTCAGAGAACAATGTTATGTCATCTGCGTATAGTAAAAGAAAAAGTTTTATTAAACCTATATCGACTCCTTTAGCATTTTCATTAATCAACTCACCTTCTATATCATTTATATATATTGAAAACAAGAAGGGTGATAGGCATTCGCCTTGTCTAACACCTAAATAACAATCAAATGTTTCACTTAAACTGTTGTTATATTTCACTTTAGATTTAACTTGCTGATAAATTGATTTTACTATATTCAGCATTTTACCTTTGACCCCAAGTTTTATCAATTTATACCAAATAACATCTCTACTTACAAAATCAAAGGCTTTGGTAAAGTCAATAAAGCCGCAATATAACTTTCTCCCTTCATTTATCAAATGTGTAATTAGGCCGTGTAGCACAAAAATGTTATCAACTGTACCCATATGACTTCGGAACCCTGCCTGTGCCTCAATATAAACATAGTAATTTTCGGCCCACTCAGTTAGTCTATTATTTAACACTCTGGTAAATAACTTTCCAAGCACGCTCAATAAGGTGATTCCTCGATAATTTTCGACATTATTTAAGCTCCCTTTTTTATAAATTGGTACAATATAGCCCTCAGACCAACAAACAGGGAAATACCCTTGATTAAAAACCAAATTAAACAATTTATTCAAATAGGGTAATAAGATTGATGCACCATGAATGAAAAACTCATTTATGATTTTGTCAGGACCCCCACTTTTCCCTGTTTTTAACTCCTTGATACCCCTACGGATTTCAGCATCTGTTATAGATAGATCTAGCTCTTCAAACATCGTTTCATTCTCATTGCACAATACCCTTTCATTGAATTCTAGTATATCTTCATCAGCTTGATAAAACGGGTCATCGGGGTTATTTACTGATTTGAAATATTCAAGAAAATGTTTACTTGTTAACGACTTTGGAGCTGTTATACCCTGTGATTCTTTTAAGAGCTTCCAATACTGTTTTGCGTCTTTATGTTTTTGTTGCAATAAATATTGTGTTTTATTTTTCAGGCAGTCATATTTAAATTTCCTAACAGACTTTTTATAAGCACTCCGTGCATTGACTAATTCTATTCTATTTGCATCAATTTTGTTTTTACGATACTTATTCAATTTTTCTAAAAATAGCTGCTTGCTCATTTCACACCCTTCATCGTGCTGTGTCTTAGAGCAATTATTCTGACCTAAGGACACTTTACGTTCAAATAAGGGTTTGCAAACTGTTAAAAACTGTTAAAACAAGCAACTAACCTATCTACCCTATCAATTTTTGCATAATTTTCTGCTGTATTTACTATACGAAAAATAAAGATATTATATTTTTTTAAAATATAAGATTAGAATAAAATCTTATTTTTTTTTTCAGTTATCAGATGGTAACCCATTTATTTTCCCCGTCAAATGATATTCAGAGGGTCGGGGAGGGCCATCCCTCTGCATACCTTACAAACTACATAGTTTCATATACATGCAGCATAAAGATATTTCCTTGCAGTATAGACCCACAACATAAGAAACACCATGGAGCGATTTGTTGTTTCTTTGGTTCCCTGGATTGCTATTTTAAGTACATATATTTAAATCTGTTCTGAAATGCAGAGAGTTATCAATACTTAGATGAGAGAGTAACCATTCCATCAGTACTGTCCTGGTTGTGAGTCTACATAAAGTAATATGCATACAGTATAAAACAGATAAAACAAATAACCTACCATCAGACAACAGAAAAAAGGCACATGTAGGGTGAAAAAAAGTAAAAAAAAAACAAAAGGTGAGAAAAAGAGAAAAAAAAAGTCTCATAATATCCCGTTTCACGCAGCATGGCAGCAGTTATATTGTTTCTGCAATAATAAGAATGCAATAGAATTCTGATGTTTCTGTATACAGTATGATATATATGAATCTCAGGGGTAGATGGCTCAATGTGTTGGATCTATCATTTTTTTTTTTTTTGTAGTTTGGCCATATATTTGCAAATTTATCCAAACATCCATTTTTAGTTGCTGTATGTTGTTTTAGTATATATTATTATTTTAATTTATTTTGAAATGCAACTAAAGACAGGGACTGATTTAGCCGTTTTGCTGCATATACATGTATATAGTTCTTTAGATTGATAAAAATTTCCATATCTGTAATTGAGTATGCATTTCCTGTGTTAAATATGAACAATTCCTAGACTAATATGAGGTTAATGTTTTTGGATTTTAGCCATCTATTAAAGTTAGCGAGTAATCTCCGAGTTTCCTGGCAATGCCAGAACATGTGACTGATTGGCTCTTTCTCTTGACAGAAGCTGCAATTGGGGCTCGGTGCAAACACTATTCTATATAGATAATATTTAGTTGGAAGAATTCGATGATTTATTTTTGCCTGAAACCATTGTAATTTGGTTCCTAAAAGTAGTAATGTAGTTGAAAATGCAAGGAATAGATAGAATTCCAAGTTTCTTCTTCAATATTATAAATAGTGTTCCATTTAACCTGGGATGTGGGTCTATCTGTATTTCTATTGAGAGTAGAATAAAAGTCTTTAAACCCCTTCTTTGATTTAATTAAAATTTAGGAACAATATATTTGCAGGACGGAATGGTGTTTGTAAATTTTTTTGTAAAATGTAATATTTTATAGTTCTTTGCAAAATCTTTTATTGCCTATTTTAAACCAAGAAATTGGACAAAAATTGTTTTTATATTGTACATATTTTCAAATTCCTCTTGTGAAAAACTTCTCCGTTTTCATGAATTATGTCATTAACATACCTTATACCATTTTGATACCAACTTTTAATATATAATGACTTGTTACCTATTTTTATCTCATTATTATGGAAAATAGGGCTGGAGAGAACATGGTTTTCAGTGTCTTAATGGTTAAGGTGTTGTATATCTGCATGTGCTTTAAGTACATCGACCCAAAACTTATTTTTTTTTTTACATTTATCATAAGAGATAATATATTTTCCCTTCCTAGAGTAAATATTTCTTGGAAATTTATTATATTTTTCCTCATAGAACATATATTTTTTTAACCGATTGCCAAGGACTATTTAATATAATAACTCTTCTTAACCATGTTAATTTCAGACTGTTAATGAATGCTTTCAGGTTAATCATTTGCAAACCTCCTTGGCAATACTGTTTTACAGCTATACTTTGTTTTATTTTTGCAGGATCTTCCCACAAGTATTCGAAAAAGGTGTTGTTTAATTCTTTTAGTATTTGGTCAGTTGGATTTGGTATTGATATAAACAGGTGGTTTAAAATTGGCAGAAGTAGTGATTTTATTACAGTAAAAAATTTAAATGGTTTGACTATAATTTATGTCAAATTTACGGACATCTAAAATGGAAGCGTAACCTTGGTGATGAATGTGCACTGTAAAAAGATTCCTTAGATTTTACGGAAAATACTGGCAACTAACTGCCAGTACATGTACCATACATTTTACGGGCGCCTGTATATTATTTAAAGTAATAATTACGCATGGTAGGGCAGTGTAGGGCAAGGTAGGTAACGTATAATAGGGATGTTAGCTACCGCACAGTATCTTAAGCTTACTAATCCTTACCCCATCCTACGAGGAAATTACTGCGAAAGTTCAACAGGGCCCCATAAACATTTATGGTAAAGGCGCTGGCATCCGTTTGCCAGTTTTCACCGTAAAATTTAAGGGAAGTTTTTACAGTATGTCTAAATGCAAGATCTAAACAAACCATGCATTTTTATGTAAACTTGATTAAAATCGGGTGAAAAACAAGGAAGCCATCAAAGTTTGAAGATAACATAATATAACAAAACTGAGTAATGGGTGCCATCAGTTTGAATACAGTCGACTCCCGTTATCTCGAATTCCAAGGGACTCACTGAAACACTTCGAGATATCCGTACCTTGACGTATCAGAGTTGAGAGAGTGAGGAAAACAATAAATTGAACAACCATATTTAACAAATGAATATGTAATTTGACTCCTAAGTTAGAAATATACATATATGTAATAATGTGTTCTCCTCTTTTCCACATTATTTTGTTACCTGTTGTCATAGTGTCATGTTAAAACAGGGACCAGATTTTCACTTCGAGATAAGCGGTAATTCGAAATAAGCGAGTTCGAGATAACGAGGTTCGACTGTATTTAACGAGGCTTTATGACGTCGTAAAGCCTTAATTACTCTAGCACCAGAGACCAGTGCACTAACCACGGTGCTTCCACTTCAGGCCTGTCTGTCTGAATGCTTAGCGTAAAAGCGGTACGAAAAGTGCGCTGTCTGTATAAGAAAACAGACTGGTGTGTATCAGTGTCTAAATCTGTCTGAAGATAAATAAATTCCGACATTATCTTTATATCCACATGTAATGATCGCTCTGTACAGTGTTAAGAGGTTTAAATGGTAGTTACAATGATATACTTGGCAAGCCAATGAGGCAACAACCTTACAATACAAAAACAAATGGGAAAAAATCCAAGCACCTTGCATTTGTGACTTACAAAATGCCTTGTATTAGAAGGTATTTTAAGCTGATTAAACGCTTGTTTTAGGAGGTATTTTAAGATGATTAAACGCTTGTATTAGAAGGTATTTTAAGATGATTAATCGCTTGTATTAGAAGGTATTTTAAGATGGTTAAACGCTCGTATTAGAAGGTATTTTAAGATGAATAAATAACCTAGTAGATTTTCAACCATTTTTCACAAGGGACACGACTTTCTCAACCTTTAAAATAAGCACTTTTATGTACATGGGCAAACAATGGGTAGTATATTGAATTACTGTGTGCGAGATTAAATCTGTTATAAAGGCAAAGGCACACTTTTAAACAAAATGTAAAGCTGGAAGTTTTAGAAAGTCGCGCTCCAACCCAAATTTTCAAAATGCTGGGTCTTCTGACCATATACACAGACCCGATCAGATCATCCGCGCAGTCTGATCAGGGCCTTCGTTGTCCGCTTACATATTCATTAAATTATGATATATCTGTGTATATATTGTGTGATTTCGTTGGCTGGTCTAGATTTTACTGTTCCTGTTACCTGGCCCCAAGAGATATTAAAACTTTTTTCATGCTCAACTTAGCTGTCCATGAAACTTGTCCGCTAATAACTCTCAAATTACTAACAATTGCAAATCCTTTCTTGAAAAACATAACTAAGCATGAAAATGTCTCTGCTAATAAATATGAAAATGCCAACACTTGTTGGCATTTTCATATTTATTAGCAGACATTTTCATGCTCAGCTGAGTTGAGCATGAAAAATGTTTAACTCGGAGTCAGGAAGAGCCATTTTGTCATGAAGCAAACAACGATCACCTACCGTAGTTACCCTACAAATTTGGACATTATATTTCAAACCGTATTTACCCTAAAATCTAAGCAAGTCCATTTTATTAGAGGGAGATGTTGGCTGATACGCAAACACTGTAGAGGCTGACCCAACAGCTCGTTTTACTGCTTGCTCATTTCTGACTAAATGTCTCGGGTGAGCGTGGACAATTTGCAGACATAAAGATAACAAAAAATACATTAAACTTTTTACATGTACTAAAAACACCGTTTACGGTAAATGTACTTAAATTTCGAACACCAAAGTTTCCGACAAAATTGCATGTACAAACAATTCAGCCCCAGGTCTGCTCCTGACGGAGCAGTCTGATCAGGGTCTACACTGTTTGCCATTCCACTAAGTATTTAAAAAGAACAACTGCATAAAAAGCAAAATTTAGGCCAAACTAGTTTGAAAAATGTGTTCGAAATTTTAGGACATTTACTGTAATACAGCACGACCAATTTGTTAAATATTTACACACAAACAGAGAGAGAGAGAGAGAGAGAGAGAGAGAGAGAGAGAGATGCCATGTCTGTCACACCCTAACCTGCAACAGAGACAGAGCAGCAAGAAGCTTACCTACAGGGAAAGCCAGGATTATTTTAATGCATCTACAGACGTTTACTTCGAAAATCACAAATGCCATTTATTGAGATACATTTTAAAACAACGATTCAGTGCCTCGCCATTTACAGACAAAGAATTGGTTTGTGACTGCTTTAACCCTTAAAGCGCCAAGAAAAACTGCACCTGAAAATGTCGTCTGTTTATGTCGTCTGCTGAATATTCTTGCAGACTTTTCAAACCTATTTTTGCATATAGGCAAACAGTGTGGACCCTGATCAGACTGCTCTTAAAGGATGACAAGCAGATGACAAAGCAGACGACAATAGTTGTGATTGGCGCTTTAATGGTTAAATACAGGCGATAAATTCAATATAGGACAGAGAAATGAGGGATTATTTAGACCCATGGGAATGTACAGGAAACGGGAAGCTGTTCTACGAGAAACCCTGACACTTTGAGAATACAAGACCAGTAACTATATGATTGGAAATGAAATTATATCACTCCCGTCCACTCAGCAGTAAATGGGTGCTCATTGTTTAGGAAAGAGTCCGGGTTCCAAAACCAGAGACTTAGTCTTTCTAAAGCTGTTCTTTCTCTGTGAGGTTATAGTAAATATTTTTTTTTTGTAAAGAATACAGTCCCCTTTTAAAAACTTACCATGCTATGGGCGGATTAAGCAGACGACGACGAATTGATGATATTTCCTTCTTTTTTCCTGGACAATAGGATTTGACATTCATGCAAATTGTCTCCTAAGGGGAAAATCTGTTTGAAATGTCAAATCCTGTATTTCTGGGGGGAGGGGTGGTGGGGGAATATTTCAAAATGTCGTCTGCTGCTATTTTACCCAGCATGCTAAGCGTTAAATTCCTCATTCCTTTTATTAGTTTATGTTAGAAGCGTCTGTCAACACAAATATTAAGATAAAATGGCTTATGATATGCGACTGTAAATAGCCACTCTGTATTGTCCTCATTGGAAATATGGAATTCACCAGTTTTTTATCAGGTAAAGTAAAAAAAAAGAAAACCAAGTTAAGAGAATACTTGCTGAGACCGTCACTGAGCCCATTTGCTTTGTTTCATTACAGTGTTAACCAACGCATAACACAACCTGCAAAATGGCATATGCGCCCAGCGAAGACTCAGATCAGCCTTGGCATCCGCCCAGTCTGATCAGAGTCTTCGCTGTCCGCATGAAGAAAGCTTGGGTCCTCAGCTACCCATTGAGCGTACAGCGAAGACTCTGATCAGACTGGGCAGATGCCCAGGCTGATCTGAGTCTTCGTCAGCACACGTGCCATTTTGTAGGATTTGTCGTGCGCTGGCTTATATATGTTTCTCTGTAATGTTTCACTGATGGGTAGCGGACCCCTTAAACTGGCTGCAGTGTCTAGTGACAAAATAATTTTTCTTATAATCTGTTTAATAATCCACTAAAATAAAACCAAAGTAATATCATGACTATAAAGGCTGGTCTAGTGACCAGCCTTCATAATCATGATATTTTTTTTTTTTTTTTTTTTTTTTTTTTTTGTTTTATCTTAGTGGATTGTCAAACAGGATATTGAGAAAAATATTTAGTCACTGGAGACTGGAGCCATCTACGGACCCCTATGTGGATCGAGCATATGTTTATAATTTGGAGTTGCAACAGAATTAAGCGTGTGGTTTCGCGCGAACAAAAGCCCTCCCCGCCTCCTCCCCCCACTCCCCCCCCCCCCCCCCCCCCACACACACACACAGATGCGTCCCCCGTTGTTTTTCTACTGACCATTACTAGGTTACTAGGTTGTTCGGTCCGTGCGTCAGTGGTTTCATATGTAACGTTTCATTGGTTCTTTCTTATCTCCCTCGTGGGGGACAGTACTTCGTGATTGTGGAATTACAGTTGACTCTCGCTATCTCGAACTCGCTTATCTCGAATAACCGCTTATCTCGAGGTGAAATATCTGGTCCCTGCCTAAACTTGAAAATCTAACAACAGGTAAAAAATATTGTGGAAAAGAGGAGAAATTGCTCCTAGGGAGCAATTTCTCCTCTTTTCCACAATATTTTCAATATATCTCTAATTTTAAGAGTTCAATTCATATATATTTATTAATTGTGGTTAATCGAATTATTTTTCCTGAACTCTGCAAATCTGATATGTCGAGGTACGGATATCTCGAAGCATTTCAGAGAGGCCATTGGAATTCGAGATAACGAGAGTCGACTGTACTTGGATATGTTTACTTATAATTATGAAATCAAAAGCGCTAACTTATACTCCTCTTTGTTGCTAGGATACATGATGAATTAATTGCATGTAAATTTGGCCTGCTTATATTATAGCAAAATAAAACAAAACTGTCCATGTTTAAGTCGACATTAAAGCATGCAGTCAGATGCATACGTGAGGTGAGAAATGTATTTATCCTACGCAAAAATAAGCTACAAAGAACAGAATTTCTTATAAACAACAACGTAAACAGAGGAACAATGAATACCTGTACAGATAAAACCGGCTGAAATCGCTTATTTAGTAGTTTATATTGATGTCTATGGATAATATTCCAAAGTTACAATCCTTTTTCCCAAATATTATCAGAATTATCCATCATCCATTATCCCTAACAATGTAACATATGGCTAGCCGTACACTGATCCGCTATGACAACAGAGAATGGTATAGCGAACATTTTGCGAAAAAAATATTTCAAATAAGCCGGGGCACAGTATTTCTTACAGGACTACATGTGCGTCCAGAGAAGACTCGGATCAGCCTACACATCTATGCAGTCTGACCAGAGTATACGCAGAGCACTCTGTGGGCAGCCAAGAATCCAAAGCGTCTTCAAACGGACAGCGAATACTCTGAGCAGTCTGGGCGATAGTGCAGGATGATCTGAGTCTTCGCTAGACGTGAATGCAATCTTGTAGGAAATGCCGTGTCCCAGCTTAAATGTAAAACTATCTAATTATATGTTTGTGTATTATACAATGTAGAGTTCGTACAAATTTCACGTCAACAATAATTAACGTGAACAAAATACCTCTCATTTTGCAAAATACATATCTGTAGGCAAATAGGCGGAAAGAAAACCTTGCCAATATATATAAATATAGCAACGCGGAATAAATGTCTCATCATTGCCATCATCATTTTGCATATACTATCTGTGTAAATAATTCTTATATAAAAGCGCATGAATTTGTATATCATCACATCATCATCATCATCGCTACCATCAACATCATAATCATATCATCATTTCATCACTGATGTGGTATTCTCTTATTTGACGCATTAAAAATGAATGGATATTTTCAGGATAAGAAACTGTAAAAATTATCATCAAGAAAACATACCTATATAATTTTGACCCTCTTAAACCCCACGTTTATACACGTAGTAAAACTGCGGTTTATAGGGGTATACACTAATTTTCTTATTTCTGCGCAAAAACATAGATTGTGGGTACTTGTTAGAAACGCCTCGCCGAGTCGGTTCTACGAGTACACACAAGCTATGTTTTGAGCAGAAATATGAAATATATCAGAGTTTTTTATCTGAAAACTTTCAGTTTTTGGTGGTGAAATTTTCTACATATTTGAATAGGCGTATTTCATAATGTTCTCATCCCTTCTGCAAAAGGGTCTACTATATAAGAGAAAAAAATTGCTCCCACACGGAGTTTATTCTTTTATTTTAGAGCAGATCCCTTTTCAGAAGGCTTGGTGTGAAGAATAGAAGAATGTACTTTTTTATTTTCAGGATCTGATTTGAGTTTTCGTTTCAAGACCTGTCAGCCATTGTGTGTCATTTTGTACCGTCTCCCAGAGAAAGGGTGAAAAAGTGTTTGAGGAGCTAATAGATGAAAGAGAAATAAAGTCGACTCTCGTTAACTCGAAGTCCAAGGGACTGTCTAAAATACTTCGAGATATCCGTACCTCGATATATCAGATTTGGAGAATTTAGGGAAAAAATAATAAATCGACCAACCACATTTCACAAATGAAAATGTAATTTGACTCCTAAAATTAGAGATAAATAGAAAACATTATGGAAAAGACAATTTCTCCTCTTTTCCACAATGTTTTGTTACCTGTTGTTAGATTTCCATGTTAAAACAGGGACCAGATTTTTCACTTCGAGATAAGCGGTTATTCGAGATAAGCGAGGTCGAAATCACGCGATTCGATCGTAAAGGAGGATGAAGGGAAAAAAGCGAATGAAAGGACAGAAACGGAAGAAATACTAAATCCTTCCCCCACAAGCTGCTAGTTCAAAAGATTCTAGACATCACCTTGCCACTCATTTTTCCAGCAGCATTCGAGGTTACAGCTGCTAATTGTAGTGAAACAAGGCGGAGATAATGCCAGATCAGAGACTTACGATCATCATTTAACAATTAAAATATCATAAGTGATGTAGTAAGTAATATTTTCGGTACATAGACACTCCCCTTTACCACATAATTGCTCTTGATAATATACTGGCCCAAAAAAGGAAAGCAACACTATTCAATAACAACAGAAACGAAGACCAACACCTTATTGTTGTTGGATTGGGTTTGCATCACGAAAACACGCCTATATAATTTTGACCCCCTTAAACCCCACTTTCATATAATAAAACTGGGGTTTGCAGGGTTATACATGATTTTTCTTATTATGCTAAAAACATAGATTGTTGGTACTCGTTAGAACCGCCTCAGCGAGGCGGTTCTAACGAGTACCCACAATCGATGTTATGAACAGGAATGTGAAAAATATCAGAATTTTTATCTGAAAATTTTCCTTTTTATGGTTCTAAAATTTTCAATATATTTAAATGGGCGTGTTTTCGTAATGGGATTTTAATGACCGTCAGTACTATTTAGGTCATATCAAGCCGCTCATTTTACCTAACAACACTTTTCCTGGTCAGGCTTCGTCATCTGAGCTTTTAAGCAGTGCTTGTGCACATTCGTTCGTCAGAAACTGACAACTGCCCTACCTTATTGTTGTAAAACTGGTCTAGTTGGTAAAATATCCATGTGAATCAAGAATTATTTACGACGGGCTGGATTTGAGGTTGTTTTTGTATAATGTGTATGCATTTGGAGAACATCGGTTTTCTTCCAGTTTTATGGGGTTCTTAGTGGTGTTATATAAAACTATTCCCCCCCTTCCCCCCCCCCCCCACCCCATCCCACACACACATACACATTTTTTTAATATTATTATTATTCAAAGTCACACTTTTGCAGCAGAGAACTGTGCTATTGGTAACATAGTGAAATAAAAATAATGGGAAGTACTGTGTAGAATGAATGTAGCAATGTGAGTTTTGCTCATTTAAAAGAGAAATGAGAAGTTTTCCCGCAGGAGCCCCAATTTGACTATTCGACCTGAAATGAGCTTGTTGCTGTCAATATTCGAACGCGTTTGAATTTTTTCATTTCGTTTTTTTTTTTTTTTTTTTTTTTTTTTCGTCGTACTACGAAGAAGAAACAAAAGATATTTTTCTTTGTTTACGATTGGAAATATGCATTCTCAAATCGAACGGATTATAAGCTGGTTTAGTAATACAGTTTAATTTGATATTCAAGCATGGAAAGATTTGGGCCGAAAGAAAACGTTATGAGTGGAGAAAAGAACGAAACACTGCTACATAGATGATTTCGGATATAGTATGTTCAGCCTTGGCTATGGATGGCGACATGTAATTATGTATGCGGGCTAGAAAACAGACGATCATAGTTGATTTTCTTTTACATAGCTTTGATAACGTCTATAATGTTTTTATCGTTGAGTATTGCGATAATTTATATAATTACAATCTTTCATAAATTATAACATTTTTACACTATACTACGATCTATAGGGAGCTAAGTAATGCATGACAGATTAGTTTCCTGGCGTATTGATGCTTAATTAATTTTTTATCACAACAGAAAAAAACAAAAAACAAATGTACTAATTTTACTTTTCTTTGCGTTTCAGAAATGTTGCATTTCTTTCTTGGGTCATTTTATTTTTATTTCGAACGAAAGGGATTGTAATCACCTGTTTTTTTTCACGAAAACATATATGTGTTATTCTTTTGTTTAGATGCCAACAATTAATGTCTAACGTTCCACCAAAAGGGCATTCGCAAACAGTGTAGATCCAGATCATCAGGTTTTACACTGTTCCAAGTTAAATACAGGAATTTCTATAAAACATGGCGATAATTAAAGCTTGCCAGACATCCCTTCTATTGGAAATGGACCGATCCAAACAGTTGTAATAGATGAGTCCATCGGGTGTAAATGGTTTAAAGAAAACTGATATACTTTCATGGGGTGTAACTCTGTCAAAATGGTTTTGGATTGTTTCTTGAAAGGAATTCTACTCTAAAAGGAAAGAATTTGCTCCCTGTGGGAGCAAATTCTTTTATTTTAGAGTAGACCCCCTTTCAGAAATGTATTGATGTATAGGGATGCAAAGAGTAGGTGAGAAAAATATATCTGCTTTATAAAAAGGGGGTGGGGGATCTACCGCGTGCATCAAATCCACTTTAACCCATCTTGATACTTCGATACGTTATAAATCATCCCTTTTGGAACAAATTCTTTCCTTTTAGGGTAGGTACTTTTTCAGAAGTGACCTGATGTGAACAAATACAAACAAAGTGACAAAAATTATTTCCTTTGTGAAAATGGCGAAAAGCAATCAAGCGTATTAAGTCCCTTTGTAATAACCTGGGTTCGCTGGAATATTCTAAAATATCTATGGCTTCTGCAGAAGGGTAATGAATACAAAAATCAAATTTTACTAGTGCGCAGGCTGATTTCGACTTTTCGTTAACAACAGATGACATACTGATCTATATCCTATACCATATGTTATATATATTAGTAGACAACATAAGGTTTTGTACTCATTAAAGTGGACTTTCGCCATACGTATTTTGGGACTGTAACCAAATCAGATCTAACATACCACATTTCAACAAGCCATTTGCCTATTGCTACTAGTTCCCGGCTAATACTGTATTCTCCATTCTAACACTATAGCCTTAAACATTCTGATGCTTATAAATAGCGAAAAAAAAAAAATAAATAAACAAAACAAAGAAAACTTTGAACTTTTAATTTTAATCATATTGCGTACAATATCGGCGGACGAATATGAATATCCCATCACGAAAACATGCCTATATAATTTTGATCCCTTCAAACCCCACTTTTACATAGTAAAATTGGGGTTTACAGGGGTATACAATATTTTTCTTATTTTAGCTCAAAACATAGATTGTGTGTACCCGTTAGAACCGCCTCGACAAGGCGGTTCTAACGAGTACCCACAATCTATGTTTTGAGCAGAAATATGAAAAATATCACAGGTTTTCATCTGAACTTTTTCATTTTTTTTTGGACCTGAAATTGTCTATATATTTGAATAGGCGTGTTTTTGTAATGCAGTAAAACGCGCCTTATCTACAGCGTTGGGTAAAAAATGAAACCCAAGCCGCGGTCCCACTAAACACACAGACAAAAAAATCTTTTCCACCGAAAAGGAGCCAGCGGGTACCGAAAAGGACGTGTGTGTGTGTGTGTGTGTGTGTGTGTGTGTGTGTGTGTGTGTGTGTGTGTGTGTGTGTTAATTTCAATTCTAAAACCTGTAGAATTCAGGCACCACGCCCATCAACATTCTCAGTTCTTGATTTAAATATCTAGTTATGAAGGTATATGTCCCCGATGAAAGTTATTCAAAGGACTAATGCCGACTTTCCTTGTAGAATGGATTTCATATGAGAGTTTTTGTCTAAATGCAGTCTGTTTTCATAAAATGGATTAAATATTTTCTTCTTTTTTTTTATGTTTAATATCTTATTTTGAAATTTGTTAAATGCATTGTTACGTATTAGGCATTGGTATATAAACCTATGGTCTATTTCACAGATTTTGTTGACATGCAATTCACAAATTTGCAACTTACATGTATAAAGCAAAGAAAAAAAATAGTATGCAGACATTACCTTTATTTGTTCCTACTTAGATGGCGCCAGCCACAAATTGCCAAACTCTTTTAGAACGGCATTTGCAAAGTTTTTTGTGGCTGGGCGCCGTTTTGATTGACGTCACGAAAGCCAAACGCTGATTAGATCGTAACTGAACAGTGACATATTTGCTTTGAAATAGTTGATTAGTATAATAATACAGAAACAAATAAAGAAAACAATTATTTTTTAAATGTTGCTACATATAGCACCGATAATTTGTCTAAATAGAGGCTCTGCTCCAGGCTATTATGAAAGACAAAAAAAAATGTCAAAAAGAACAAACATTGTGATTTTATACTTACAATAACTGTATGATAACTAAATCCTAAGCTGCTATAAGTTCGTAAGTATTGGAACAAATCTCTCACACTGTGAAAATATTGTAGCTAGTACGTGACTGTTTACCGCTTCGCATGCTGGATGTAAAATTTAGCAGACAACATACAGAATTATTTTTCTTATTTTCCGAAAACAAAGTAGTTTTTCTTTTTTAATTTCATGTAGATGTCACCTTAGTATACAATTTGCATGATACGTTTTCTGGGAAAAATAAGAAAAGTATAAACTTAGTATGCTGGGGAAAATTCATTTATACATTACGAAAACACACCTATTCAAATATATTTAAAATTTTATCTCCAAAAATCTGAAAATTTTCAGATAAAAATCTCCGATATTTTTCATATATCTGCTCAAAACATAGATTATGGGTACTCGTTAGAACCGCCTCGGCGAGGCAGTTCTAACGAGTACCACAATCTGTGTTTTGAGCAGATATATGAAAAATAATGTATACCCCTGTAAACCCCAGTTTTACTGTATAAAAGTGGGGTTTAAGGGGTCAAAATTATATAGGTATGTTTACGTGATGGTGGTAGTGGTAAGGGCTATTGGGAAATACGGCGGAGGAAATGCAGACAATCCTATAGAAGTCATTATCCGGCCTCCGCAAGCACCGTAATCTAGTATTGTAATAATACGTTATTTCGTAGTAATAAAATATTAATGCTTTGCCTTTTTAAATGTCTCCAATCGGTTGGAATGTCAACTCTGGAAATTAACAAACAGTACAGCTGGGACATTGCTTAGGAAAGGCAGTGATTACGAACATGTAACATGAGCAAAAGCTCCGCATTACCTAAGCATGCCGATGCAATACATAGGTTTTTATGCCAAACCCTTTATTACACAAAACAGCGGGGGTGGGGGACGGATTTGAAGATTTAATTAATCCGCTCTCCTCCACTCCGCACCCCAATATAGATCTATGCAGTATAAATGGCTGACAAAAATGAACTTTAATAAAAGCCTTTTCCGGGCAAGCACCCCACGACGTCATGGCTTTGTTAGTAAAGGGCTGTGAGTTTTAAATCCGTTTAATAGGAGGATGACCCCAAAACCACACGCACATCTTCAGACCATGAAGAACAAGTATCCATAGTTTAAAATGATGGGTGGAAAACTGTAGGATGAGTTGCGCCCATAAGGTATCTCTTCTAATACTAAGCAGACCTGGAAAACAACGTTGAAAAGTAGAAAAAGTTGATGGATAACCCCAAAAGCACATGCACATTTTCAGGCCATGACAAAAACACCTACAAAGTTTCAAAAAGAGGAATTGTGCCCACTAGAAACTCACGTCATTGTGTCAAACAAAATAAGTTAGAATAATGCAACAAGTTGGAAAAAAGATAATGGCAGTATAACCCCTCAACCACATGCACATCTTAAAATCATGTTACTGCATTACAAAAACACGCCTATTCAAATATATAGACAATTTCAGGTCCAAAGAAAATGAAAAAAGTTCAGATGAAAACCAGTGATATTTTTCATATTTCTGCTCAAAACATAGATTATGGGTACTCGTTAGAACCGCCTTGTCGAGGCGGTTCTAACGGGTACACACAATCTATGTTTTGAACAAGTGTGCAAATGATCAGTGGAAGAGTCTAGGAGGAGATGCGCCCATAAGATATCTATTCTAATACTAATCAGACCTGGAACAAAACTAAGTCGAAAAACTAGAAAATGTTGATAAAAAATGGGAGGATAACCCCAAAACCTCATGCACATGTATAGACCATGTTAAACAAGTATGCACAGTTTCAAAATGATCGGTGAAACTCTCTAGGAGGAGCGGTGCCCACAATGTATCTATCCTAATAGTAATGGAACCTGAAAAAAAACTAAGTCGAAAACGTAGAAAAAGTTGCATCACGAAAACATATCTATATAATTTTGACACCCTTAAACCCCACTTTTATATAGGAAAACTGGGGTTTACAGGGGTATACACTTTTTTCTTATTTCTGCTAAAAACAAGATTGTAGGTACTCGTTAGAACCGCCTCGGCGAGGCGGTTCTAACGAGTACCCAGAATCTATGTTTTGAGCAGAAATTTGAAAAATATCTGAGTTTTTCTCTGAAAACTTTCAGTTTTTGGTGGTGAAATTTTCAATATATTTGAATAGGCGTGTTTTCGTAATGATACAAAAATGGGATGATAAGCCCAAAGCCACATGTACATCTACAAACCATGTAAAACAAGCATGCACAGTTTCAACATGATCGGTGGAACACTCTAGGAGGAGCGGTGCCCACAATGTATCTATCATAATAGTAATGGAACCTGGAAAAAACTAAGTCGAAAAAGTAGAAAAAGTTGATAAAAAATTGGATGATCAGTCCAAAACCACATGCACATGTACAGACCATGTAAAACAAGTATGCATAGTTTCAAAATGATCGGTGGAAAACTCTAGGAGGAGTTGCGCCCAAAAGGTATCTTTTCTTATAGTCATCTGACCTGGAAAAGTCAAGTCGAAAAGTGGGAAAAAAATGATAAAAGATAATAAAATAAATAAAAATAAGAAAAGGATAACCCCAAAACCACATGCACATTTTTAGACCATGTCAAAAACACCTGCAAAGTTTCAAAATGTCGGTTAAAGCTGTAGGAGAAGTTGCGTGTACAAGCTACTAATCTCATGGTGTCTACGGACGGATGGAATCTCGGACGGAGAGACGAACCCATTTTAATAGTCCCCTTTGACCAACGTCGGGGGACAAAAACAGATATACTCAAATTTCGCTTGATCATGCAAACCCTATATACCCCACTTTTCATCATACATTACAGTCGAGCAAACATTACATACTGCTTACTATTTATTACATCACGAAAACATGCCTATATAATTTTCACCCCCTTAAACCCCACTTTTATATAGTAAAACTGGGGTTTACGGGGGTATACATTATTTTTCTTATTGTTGCATAAAATATAGGTTGTGGGTACTCGTTAGAACCGCCTCGACAAGGCGGTTCAAACGAGTACCCACAATCTATGTTTTGAGCAGAAATGTGAAAAATATCAGAGTTTTTTATCTGAAAATTTTCAGTTTTTTGGAGGTGAAATGTTCCATATATTTGAATAGGCGTGTTTTCGTAATGTTAGAGGATATTTCATAGAAAAATATATTCATTTTCGAGTGAAAGGAAGATAGACAAACTGACGCGGACAAAGGGAGTCAAAAGGATTTAATTATTTAATGTCGTAAAACGTATGTACATGTATAATACGAAATTAATTAATATCTAAAAGCTGACAGACCGTTTTTACCATAATAATTTAAGGACTCTCATCACGTAAACACGCCTATATAGTATTGAACCCCTTAAACCCCACATTAGTACAGTAAAACTGGAATTTGCAGGGGTGGACATTAATTTTCTTTTTTCTGCTCAAAAACGTAGATTGTGGGCACTCGTTAGAACCGCCTCGCTGAGAAGAAATATGAAAATTACCAGACATTTTCATCTGAAAATTTTCATTTTTGGTGGTAGAATTCTCAATTTATTTGAATAAGCGTGTTTACATAATTTGACAAGTCTAAGTAATGTGTACTCGCATGTTCCTATATGTTACCCCATAATATATAGTAAAAGCAGGGGCATGCATGGATTTTATTTATACATTACGAAAACACGCCTATTCAAATATATTGAAAATTTCACCACAAAACTGAAAGTTTTCAGATAATAATTCTGATATTTTCAAATTTCTGCTCAAAACATAAATTGTGGGTATTGGTTAGAACCGCCTCGTCGAGGCGGTTTTAACGAGTATCCAAAATCTATGTTTTTGAGTAGAAATAAGAAAAAAAGTATTTAAATCCCTGTAAACCCCCGTTTTACTGTATAAAAGTGGGGATTAAGGGGGTCAAAATTATATAGGTATGATTTCGTGATAACAGGCATTTTAATGTTCTATTTTTAATTCTTTTATTTACGTTTTCGTCTTCTTCTTCTTCTTCTTTTTCTTACTTCTTTCAACTGTTTTTCTGCAAAAATTCTGTACTAATTTGCCTATTAACCAAAATAATCCTCATTTCTTTTAGTATACAGTGGGCCCAGTTGTTCAAAATTAACGATGTCGTTAGTTAATGTATCGTTAAAACTTTGATCATTTAATATGGCAAAAGCGCAAATATTTTTGCTGAAACGAATTTGAGTAGCTTTTGCATTTCACATTTTTCGGCAAAAATACCTGTGAAGTAGATATTGTACTTACTAGAACAGTTAACACTTTGACCACTAACGAGCTCATTAAGCTAACGACGCTTTGAACAACTGGGCCCTGTTGTGTGTATGAATTAAAAACGCCCTGCAAGTACCTACAACATATGTTGTTTTTTGGAGAAATAAGAAACAATATCAATATTTTGGCGGAAAAATCTGCTTATCCAGAGCTATGGCTAAAATGTGAATATTTTTCATGACTGTGTTATATTATAGTTTTGATCTGAGCATATAAATTTTGCCTAGGGCCTAATAAAGGTTTACCAGTACGTGTAGTTGTTAAAATTTGCATTTAAATAAATAAAATGCAAACAATGTAAAGAGAAGAAAAGTTAAAAAACGTTTTATGCTGAAAGGAAAGTCATTATTACATTAATTCTATGCATCCCTGTCCTCGTCCAACTCTCTTCCAGCCCGCATTACGAAAACATGCCTATTCAAGTATACTGAAAATTTTACCACCAAAAAAATGAAAATTTTCAGATAAAAAATCCTGATATTTTTCGTACTTTTGCTCAAAACATACATTGTGGGTACTCGTTAGTTGTGGGTTCTAACGAGTACCCACAATCGATGTTTTGAGCAAAAATAAGAAAAATAATGCATACCCCTGTAAAACCCAGTTTTACTATATAAAAGTGGGGTTTAAGGGGGTCAAAATTTTATAGGCATGTTTTCGTGATGCGCCTCTTCGCTAAAGCCAGTATCGATCGATTCCATAGAACAACAAATATTTCTACGCGTTGTTCTAATGCGCAGGCTTATCTGAGACGTCGCTATACAATATGCCCTAAAAGCTTTTCGTATAACATGGCTCATTTGAGAATTGAAATTCAGATTTTTAACTTGTACTTGCGTGATGAAAAACATTAGGCTATATAAATGTCTGTGCATATCAAAGAGCTTCTCGGAGACAGCGAAATAGTCTAATGTTTTTCTTCATTCAGTGCAAGCTAAAATCTGAATTTCAGTCCTTTTATGCACATATTACTTTACTCATGTAATTTTCATTTGTATTCTTCCTAACAGGAAATGTTTGTCTTCGTACCTGGTGTTAAATGTATCTAAACGTTAGATTTGGAACAGCTAGAAGGCGGGAACGTATGCTACGTCAAGGAAATATACGGACTATGTCATTATAACTTTAATAAACATAGAACGTTGACTGGTTCCCTCACCCTATAGCTCAATACTTCGCATATAGGGATCGGTCAGGCATAATCCGACCAATGAAATTGAATTATATGACGCACCAATGAGATCGCGTCTTATGTTGTGTCTTACCTGTTGTCTATTCTATAGAACACAGGAAACCAGTTAACATAGAACGCTATAGACGTTCACAAGCAATATTCTTTATTTATCACATGACCGTCACGTTATTCAGTGAAATAACCCATGTCATAAAAATCATATAACCACACGTGTTATAACACCTGCAAGGCTTCCCATTGGTTAGCCTAATTACCCTCATTAATATTCGTATTACACCGCTTATTGATAGCAACCAAGATGGTGTCCGCGTTCGCCGATACAACTTTTACTTTTGAAACAGATCCTGCCTTCAGTGTTGAGATGATTTTGAGATGAACGATAAATGTCAGACCGTTGGAGGGAGAAGACACAAAACAATCACAATGTGAATAACACGACTACCAGAAATATTCATGGTGGTAAAAATTCGATGTTTTCCCGCAACATATTTGGAGGCACTCGAGATCTCAACATCGATATCGTCAAACCGTCAATGAAAAAAAAAAAAAAAAAAAAAAAATCACCTCCTCCAAAAAACATTGGAGGATGACATGGCTCAGATAGTCAATAAATGTGTCAAATTAAAATCCAAACTACAGTTAAATGTTTTATAGTTTTGAAATCTGTCGTTTACTTGAGTGTGTCAACCTCGGCATAAAACTATATTGATCAAGGTCAGTGACCTTTAAATACGACAGCTGACTGTGGGGGATTTCCCTACTCATTCTCAGTGACGTATTGACTCGCTGAATGACGTTGTTCAAAGGAATATTTAGTTTTGAATTGATTTATTCAAATGAAATATTTATTAGCTCAAACAAAAATCATCATTATTTCCTTCAGTTTAACAAATGGCATATTTATCTTGTTTCTAGTTATTTTCGGTACTTATGCGAACTATTTTTTGTTGCGTAGTACTATTGAATTCTTGGTAGCGATTTGTTCCGCTTAGCTATGGAAAGCCGTTATCTTTAAAAATATATTTTGTGCATTTTTTGTCATCGGAAGGGCCATGTGATAAACAGAATCTTACATTCGTGGTCATTTAATATGAAATTTATGAAACTCGTTGGGTAATTTCTGTATTTTGCTCGCTAAAGCTCGCAAAATACAGAAATTACCCAAACTCGTTTCATAAATTTCATATTAAATGACCACTCATGTAAGATCCTCTATTTCCGCGTTATGCCCGCCCAGACAAGGACGTTTGACATTGTTTATCATCGTGAAATAAAACCCATAAGAATTTAATTCTTTATTTAAGGAGAGAGCACTAAACCTGTAAATATATACAATTTATTATATACAAAGTAATGAAATATAGAGAATTATTAATGAAATAAAATGCATATTTTCACTAGTGAAATATAAGTTTTATATTTTCACTAGTGAAAATATAAAACTTATATTTTCACTCCTCTGAGCAGTGAAAAATATAAGATCTGGATCTACTTTTTTCTTATTTACATTAATGTTTTCATTACACGAGATGAAAATTTTTATGGTATTCACTGAAAAAGAGTAAATTTTCTTTTTATTTTATTTTTACACGTCAGTGCGCGTTTCTGACGTCATATCTAACGTCACCAAACAAAACAAAACATGAACGTCATGGCGCCAAGGGACAAAACTGCGTGTCAGACTTTCCCTTGCAAATGCAAGACTTGCATCTTTTCTGTCGAAAGTGATGTATATAATAAAAAGAAAATTCAAATGTTTGTGGTGAATATGACTTTTATTTCATCTCGTGAAGTGAAAAAATGTATATTTCATTCGTGCCTTCGGCACTCATGAAATATACATTTTTTCACTTCACTCGATGAAATAAAAGTCATATTCACTCCAAACATTTGAATATCCTCTATGTATTAACATAAGACGCATATTTTCCGAAGGCAGATTCGGTATCCTGTGTCATTTTTTATGCCCCCGCCATTTTCAATGGTGGGGGGAGGGGGGGGTGGGTGGCGGGAGCGCATATAGTATCACCGCCGTCCGTTCGTCCCGTACGTAACACAAATGGTTTCTTTTGAAAAGATTGGTATATTGAATTGAAATTTTATACACATGTATATAATTATAAAATGTAGATCAAGTTCGATTTAGGGTAAAATCCACCAATTATTTTGCGAGTTATGGCCCTTTTTCAACTTTGAAAAATTTTCAACTTTGAAAAATGGTTTCCGTGCGATATCTTTTAAAAAGATAAGTGTATTGGATTCAAACTTTATACACAGGTATATAATCATAAAATGTAGGTCAAGTTCGATTTAGGGTAAAATCCACCAATTACTTTGCGAGTTATGGCCCGTTATTTTTACTTTGAAAAATTTTCAACTTTGAAAAATGGTTTCCGTGCGATATCTTTTGAAACGATTAGTGTATTGGATTCAAACTTTATACACAGGTATATAATCATAAAATGTAGGTCAATTCGATTTAGGGTAAAATCCACCAATTATTTTGGGAGTTATGGCCCTTTTTCAACATTGAAAAATAGTTTCCGTTCCATAACTTTTGAAAAGATTAGTGTATTGGATTCATATTTTATACACGAGCATATAATTATAAAGTATAAGTCAAGTTCGATTTAGGCAAAATTTGCCAATTATTTTTAGAGTTACGGCCCTTTTTCAACGTTGAAAAATAATTGAAAAATCGTTTCCGTTTTATATCTTTTAAAATGATCAGTGTATTGGATTCAAATTTTATACACAGGTATATAATCATAAAATGTAGGTCAAGTTCGATTTAGGGTAAAATCCACCAATTGTTTTGCGAGTTATGTGCCTTTTTTCAACTTTGAAAAAATGGTTTCCGTTTCATAACTTTTGAAAAGATTAGTGAATTGGATTCATATTTTATACACGAGCATATAATTATAAAATATAAGTCAAGTTCGATTTAGGCAAAATTTGCCAATTATTTTTGGAGTTACGGCCCTTTTTCAACGTTGAAAAATAGTTGAAAAATCGTTTCCGTTTAATATCTTTTAAAATGATCAGTGTATTGGAATCAAATTTTATACACAGGTATATAATCATAAAATGTAGGTCAAGTTCGATTTAGGGTAAACTCCACCAATTGTTTTGCGAGTTATGTGCCTTTTTTCAACTTTGAAAAAATGGTTTCCGTTTCATAACTTTTGAAAAGATTAGTGATTTGGATTCATATTTTATACACGAGCATGTAATAATAAAATATAGGTCAAGTTCAATTTAGGGTAAAATCCACCAATTATTTTTGGAGTTACGGCCCTTTTTCAACGTTGAAAAATAGTTTCCATATGATATATTTTGAAAACATTAGTGTATTGGATTCATATTTATTACACACTCAGGTATACAATCATAAAATGTAGGTCGTTCGATTTAGGGTAAAATCCACCCATTATTATGGGAGATGATGTCCTTTTTCACCTTCCAAAAATGTTTTCCTTTCGATATTTTTTAAAATAAAAGATTGGTGTATTGGATTCATATTTTATACACAGGTATATAATCATAGAATATAGGTCAAGTTCTATTTAGGGTAAAATCTGCCAATTATTATGACAGTTATGGCTCTTTTTTCAACTTCATTTTTGCAAAATGCCTGCGTATGGGTAAGGATGGCCCTGAGCGGGGGCATTTGTGTCATATTGACACATTTCTAGTTTTTTGTTTTTTTTTTTGTTTTTTGTTTTGTTTTTTTTTTTTTTTTCATGAAATAACGCCATAATAGCGTGCATGAAATGTCAGTTTCATATTTACCATGTCGAAAACTGTCACTGAGGCAGATAATTATGGGCTATTTGAATACTTAATAATAGACACGATTTGTACAAATGTTAAACCATATCTTAATTCAAAATTGCACACGTCATAGGAAAACCTATCTTGTGACATAGAGTAGCAAAGATACACGCCGAACTTACCTGCTTTCAAACATGGTTTAGAAAGACGTATTCCTTATGTTAAATCGAAAATAAACCGATAACCGGTAAAAAAAAATCCTACCTGGTTTACATCTGTTCCTTTTGTCGTGTTAGACTTTCTCCATGGCTTTTAGACTGAGTTTTACAAGAATCAAGATCACGGAGAAGCTTATGAATTTGGTAATGGGAGTATATGATGATTAGTGAAATCTGTAACAAAGGCCCATGGTCTACAATTCGCTCACCTGATAAAAGCAGCTATTGCATATCTGCAAATTCCAAGCAATTTCTTCCATTATTGCCACAGCAACTAGTATACAAATTTAACCATACCATAAAAGGTCAAAGATCATCCTAGTATTATCGTTTCAACAAACTTAATAGACTTTAAATCCCTGATGCTGTACACCAAGATCCAGTTTCAGAGCCGAAGAAGATTGTTAAGTGTTTTACCATATATGGGCATGGCAGCCATCTTGTTGAAAGGGGCAGAATCATTTAAAGAAACTGTCAATATCCTTTCGACAAAAGGCCTCATGTGAACTATATAAAATCTAGTGAAAACTGTTCAAGCTGTTTTAGAGAAGAAGAAATTTAAAGATTTCAAAACTTTATACACGTATATAGCCCAAGCGCAAGGGCAGATAGCCCCTCAAAATGTTAACAGAAGCTAAACAATTTTACTACTTAAATCGTATGTTGTAAGTTTAAGCCATTATTCTTTATTATTCACTGAGAAAATGATTTTTTAATATTTTCCTATACAAATGTTTAGAGGAGGAAATTTGACCTTGCCGCAAAAAAGTCATAGGTCAGACTACGACCATCATTTGGAAAACTTAGTAGACCTTGATGCTATATATCAAGATTCCGCCTCAAAGCTTTCTTTGCTGACGTGGAAATGTTGGGTTCAGGTTAAAATGTACTTATGTAAGGCATATGTCCGCATGTTTAAAATCAGACGTTGTAGTTTGCATATGCACATTTCGGATCTTTAAAGTGTACTATGTAATTAATGGTATGTTCATGCTAATTGGCATATTATCAAATTTTATTTGTTTTTTTTTTTTGTTTTTGTTTTTTTTTTTTTTGTTTTTTTTTTTTTCGCTTTGATACATTGACTGAGTTGGGAGCCTTTATGCGAACCGGATTTTTATGTTTTCTTATTTCTGTATGAAGCGTAGTATCGGGACCCAGGATGAAGTTGACCGGCTGTAAAAGTGCTTTAACCAGCTCCCCCCCCCCTCGTCCCGCCCCACCCCCACACCCCCACCCCCAGTGTTTATTCTACTGACCGTTCTAAAGCGGTGGTACCGGTGTTAGTCTTACTCTTTCTTACTTTGAGGCGATTTGATTAAAGTCTTGCCTTGTGTTATTTTCTTCCTGTGTATTTCAGTCATTTTAGCATTGCGATTAGCTCGATTGGGGAAGAGAAAACTAATCTTAGTGCTTTTCGAACGTTTGTTTGATTTGTGATTGTCTGGTTATGTCTGTTTCTCTTTCTCTTGGTGTCTGGGAAGGGCTGCGGCTTGTAATTGTGGCACTCCTTGGTCTTTTTTCTTGCCTGTTTTGCAAACATCACAAATTATCGATTCAGTTGCCATACATACTGTACAGCTTACGGATAATGGTTTTACCGAGGGAAATGTCAACATGGTACCATGCTTACGACTGACTTATGGATTTGTTTTCCTTCCAGCATTTTGCCGTTTTTGCCTATTCGTTTCGTTTTCATGTGTGTTATTCTTTTTGCTTAAATAATGTGATTTTGATCGTTGAACTTTGTTATTAATATTTATTTGGTTGTATTTTCATTTAAGACAGTAATTGATAGCTTATGCCAAACATAACATTTACATGGCAGTGTAGTTTTTTTGGTTTTTTTTTTTTTTTTTTTTTTTGTTTTTTTTTTTTGTTTTTTTTTTTTTTTTTTTTTTTTTTTTAGATTGTTTCTTTCTTCAGAGCAACGTACCATACTGAAAAAAATCTATATATCCTGTTATAAATTAATAATATACGTATTATTATTTCAATGTTTACACGCTTACCTGAGATACTTGAGTCAATAACAGATATTCTATTCTGCGTAAATAATCATATGTTCACACTTTTACAAATTTTACGCACCAACATCACTATATGTGCGTATATATTACATGCTAGCACCATATTCCTCTACGCTAGCATGTTCATTATGAATGTTAGATGCTATCACTATATCTCTCTACGTCATTATGAATGTACAAACGTTGCTTTTCTATCTTGTTTATGCTTTCTTTCTCTTTCTGTTTCTGCGCGTTCTCTTTCTGTTTCTGCGCGTTCACGGCGGACCGGGTGCCTAGGGTTATACAACCAACGTATCAAGTGTGCATGACGGCGGTCGAGTTGTTTCTGTTTTTCGTGACAATTGTTTGCAAAAAGGATTACACATAAGCAGCCGATCGCCGTCATGCCGCGTTATCGACGCACTTGCAGAGTTTATTTATTTATTTATTCATCTTCTAGTATTACTTCAAATTCATTCTTGCTTAACTGAATCGTATCATATATTTCAGGTGGTATGCGATATGAAAACTTAGCCAGTCAAGCTATCAGCAGAACCTATCAACACATACTGCTCAGTGTAACGTACTATCACAATGCATACTTGGTCAAACACCTTCTATCATTTATATTCTGTATAATTGCTACTACTTGGTTCTGTATACACCTTCTGTGTTCCGGTAATGTCCATCCAAACCCGGGTCCCTTATCTAGTCTTCGAACGACAGCTCAACATCATTGTCTTCCACCATATCTAGCAATATATCTGACACACTCAACCAAACCCACCATCTATCCTTCATGCACTACAACTTGCAGAGCATTGTAATAAAACTTGATATTTTGCAGGCAGAACTCTACCCCTTTGATATATTGGCGTATTCTGAAACTTGGTTTCAGGCATTCATTGACACAAACGAGCTTATATTCCCGTCATTCAGTACTCCTGAACGCAAAGACCGACCCATGACAGGTACGGTGGCGTTATTATCTATGTTGTTTTGTTTTTGTTTTGTTTTTTGTGGTAATTTTATTTAGCGGTAAATTACATATAACACATATACAAAATCTATTTAACAGTAAGATTAACCATTCTTCTCCTTGCATCTTTCCTACAGTACACTATTAAGGGTTGACTGGATCCTGACAGCTTCCACCTTACGTATGAATCAATTTCTGACGAAGCTTTATCTATGTTAAGGAAGGCTTGGACTATCACCGTATGATTTGGAGCTCCCTGGAATAGAATGCATTTAGATTAAACTGTCCATAAACACAAACATATTTTTCGTTTTGTTCTACAGACCACCAAGTTCTGATGCAACTTATTATTCAACAATAGAATATTCCTTAAACCTTGCAATAGATACTGGCTTGAAAAACATAATCGTTACTGGCGACTTCAACTTTACCATTACAAGCATCTCGTAAAATAATGTCATTGTGTACAGAATTTGCACTTTACCAAACTATTGTTGAGCCCACCTACACCCACTCTACTGACAGGTCTGAATCACTAACTGACCTACCATTTGTTCAAAACAAAAGAAGTGTGATTTCAAGTGGTGTTGGTGACCCATTTCTTGAGCAGCAGAACCGTTATCATTGTCATATTTATGGATTTGTTTTTAAATGAAAGTTTGCAGACCTAAACTCAAATCATTTACACGTCAGATCTGGAGTTATGACCGTTGAGACTTTGCACTTCTCAGAACGAATACATCAGAAACTGATTGGGATAGTCTAAGGGACGATGATTTGAACACCTGTACATTATAATTAACTAACCACGTTCCTTCGATCGCCAAAGAATGTGATTCCAACAAAATGGTACGGGTTAAGCCTACTGACCCACAATGGATAACATCTGACATACATTACATCAGGAAATAGAAACGAGCTTACAGAAACGCCAAGAGAACCAACGTACCTGCTCGCTGTAACAAATTTAAACTTTTGCAGAATAAGGTGGTGTCAGTCATCCGCAATTCTAAATCAGCACACGCAGAGAAAATCGCAGAGAAACAACGGTCAGATTCTCTGTCTTCCAAAACTTGGTGGTCTATCCTCAAGATTTTCATTTCCCCGGCATCTAAATTTTCATTGCCGCCTATAGAACACACCGATGATAAAGATTAAGCTAACCTTCTAAACGATTTTTATCGTGGCCGGATTGTCTTAAACGATCAGAAAGCAGTTCTTCACGAATTCTTATAATGTAACTTCTTCCTTAGAAACACTAACACTAACCTCGCTTGAAGTCGAATCCGTTCTAAAAACATGGGTATTTGGGAAGGATTCTGAACCCAACGTCCTAAATCACAGATTTCTCAAAGTATTAACTAACGAAATATATGCTTTCCCTACCCCATTGTGCTTTATTAAACTACTTCCTATCAACTGGTCATTTTCCAGCTCCGTGGAAAGATGCCAATCTCTCTCCGATTCCTAAAAAAGGAGATCTCTCTTCTCCCAAATATCAGACCTATTTTGTCTTCAACGCTGAATTTAAACTGTTCGAACGTCTTGTCTTTAAACATCTTTACAAATCTCCGCGACAATAGCATTCTTATTCCCTTGCAATCCGATTTTTCGTCCCTGCAGATTCAGCTGTCAATCAGCTCATCTTTTTATATTAGGTCACGCTCTAGACAATGGAAAGGATGTCAAGGTTGTGTTTTGTGACATTAAAACAGCCTTTGACCAAGTTTGGCATGCTGGTCTACTACATAAACTTCGTGCTTTTGGCGTTTCTGGAAGTTTCTTGGACTGGTTCAAAGATTATATCTCCAAAAGAAGACAGAGGCTTGTTCTCCCTGGTGCAAACTATGATTGGAGTTATATTAGAGCCGGGTTCCTCAAGGCTTGGTCTTGGGTCCCCTTCTCTTTCTAATATTCATTAATGACATTATAAATAAAATCGGCTCTAATATCCGTCTTTCTGCAGACGACACCAGTCTTTATATAATAGTTGAAAACCCTTACAGTTCTTCTGCTTTTCTTCTTAATAGTGATGTTCGGAAAATCTCAGCGTGGGCAAATACGTGGCTAGTTTTATTTGAGACCCACCCAAACCCCGCCTCTCTTAGTGCGAGTCACTGGTAGTGTATAGAAAACTTGAAAAAAAAACAAAAAAAAACAAAAAAAAAAACTTTTCATTAACAACTCTTTATGCAGCATCTGTAAATAAAAGAGGTCCAGTCTTATAAGCATCTAGGTTTCTATCTCGCGAATGACGGTTCAGGGCACGATCACATACAGTGTATAAAAAAAAAGCTTGGGCACTATGCGGAAACTAAAATTCAAACTCGATAGAAAATCACTCGAGATAATTTACACAACATTCATCAGACCGACTTTCGAATATGGCGATACTGTTTGGGACAACTGTGCTAATTACGAGAAAGGGGAGCTCGAAAATAAACGACATAGAGCTTCCAGAATCGCTACAGGAGCTACACGACTCGTTTCTTTAAACAATCTCTATAACGAGATTAAATAAAAGTCCCTCCATAAACGACGCAATGACCACAAGGCCACCCTTTTCTATAAAATAAAAATTAATCTAGTCCCCTACTACCTATCATTCCTCGTTCCACAAACCGTCGGGAATGCCTCTCGGTAATGCAGACAATCTCCAAAAACATCAACACAAAAACAACTCTTTGCTACTCTAACTCATTCTTGCCTTCTGCAGTTAGAAACTGGAATGAGCTTCCATCTGAAGCCAAACAAATTGGCTCTATAAATTCATATAAATAGTTTCTGGCTAAAGAGAGAAAACGCACTCCCAAGTACTATTATACAGGTAAAAGGCAGATACTTAACACAAGGCTACGGAAAAATTGCAGAAGTTTAAATTACTACCTATTTTCCAAATATATAACAGACTCATCAGTCAGTCGTTGTGTAACTATTGAAGACGCAAATCATTATCTTTTCGAATGTCGCATGTACGCACATCAACGCATCTTACTGTTCAACAGTATCTCCCAATTTCATGTTATAACTCTTAGCCGTCTATTGTTTGGTGATCTCACTTTATCGCTTGCAGAAAACACTCACATATTTCATAAAGTACAGAAATTCATTATAGATACTAAACAACTGTAATATTATATCCCTGCCTCTCGAGTCTGCTATGCGATAGTGTCTACCAAATGACTAAGTTCTGCCTTCCCGCCTTGGTCGAGCGTCCTTCCTTTTCACATTAAATTCTTTTCTCATATTTAGAATAAAATCAAAAATGATTGCCTTTGGAAACAAAGAACACACACAATCACGAAAATCGGAGACTCGGTTTGATTATTTCTCTTCATATGCAACACTGTAGTTTGCGAGGCTGCATATGCCCCCTAGCGCTGGCTAAAGCTGTGTTTGATTTTCAAAATAACCAGGATGGGCTCAGTGATTACAAAGGATATAAAATATAACCTGCACTATGATGATATTCGGAAACTTTGCTGACTCTTTCTCATTAAGTAACTTCTTTTTTCCTCATACTTTTTTCTCTCTCTTCTTGAACTTATATATGTAGCTTTTACAAATTATGGAACAATATATAAAACTATTCATAAAATGTCTAGTAGTAATTTTCACTTATATATGAACTTAACATGTATAATATATCCCTAAGGAGAAAAAACAAATAAGCACCATGTGCTTCCGTTCCAATCCTCAAAGATTGTATTGTTACTATTATCATATTATATGTTGTACAGACTGTTTTGAAATAAATATGTTTATAACAAAACTTTCTTGGTTCTGGAGAAGAAAGATTTTCAAGTTTTTTTACCATAGATGGGCATGGCAGAAATCTTGTTCAATGACGCGGAAACATTTGAACAAAATTGTCAATACCCTTTTGACAAAGATCCCCATGTGAAATCTGATGGAAATTGCTCAAGTGATTTCAGAGAAGAAGACATTTAAAAACAAGCTGGTGGCTGTGGTGGCCTTCTTGGATTTCAGATCAGCACAATCTTAGCTATTTTCGATCTAGATGTCATTCCTTTGCTATAGTTTAGTTTTCAACTCTAATTTTCCCACTGGTTCAGTAGGATAAGTCAAAAACAAATTCAAGCTGGCAGCTGTAGCGGCCATTTTACATCACTGATCATATATAATCTTGATCTACAAGTCATTTCGTTGCTAAACTCAATTCGCCTTGTGGTTTGCGAGAAAAATTCCAAAACAGATTTTCTAAGCTGGCGGCTCAGTTTTAACTATTTCGTGTCAACTAGGCGCCCCGATGCTCCTCATCAAGTTTTAGCTCAACTGGATCATAGTCTTTAGAGGAGATATCCAAAATATGACTTTTCAACATGTTTCCCCTATTTATGTTTAGGGCCCATATAAATTTGCCATTAAAAGGTCAAACGTCAACGTAGGGCCATCATTTTAGCAATTTTGGTCGACCTCCCATCCCTAATGATTTGTGCAAAGATATGGTTCCAAGGCTTATTTGGTTCTGGAGAAGAAGATTTTTAAAGGTTTTTACCATATATGGGCGTGCGACCATCTTGATCAAGGACTGCCCCTATTTTAGCAATCTTTTGTTCCCTTGTCCAAGGAGGCTCCACATGAAATTTGAGCAACAATGGTCAGGCGGCTTCAGAGCAGAAGTAATTTGAAATTCTCAACACTTTTCCCATACAAATGTATGGGGCCCATACAAATGCATAGGGACGCAAACTTGACCTTTCCCGTAAAAAAAAAAAAAAAAAAAAAAAAACATAAAAATGTTAATGTACGACCTTCCATTTATAAATTTTAGAAATTTTAGTAGACCTTCCGTATCAGATGATTTGTGCGAAGATTCAGCCCTAAGGCATCCTCGGTTCTGGAGAAGAAGATTTTTAATTTATTTATTTTTTTTTTTATTTTTTTTTTTTTTTTTTTTTTTTGATGGAAATTTGAGCAATATTGACCGGGCGGATTCAGAGAAGAAGTCGTTTGAAATTCTCAACATTTTTCCAGTACAAATGTATGGTGCCTCTACAAATGCATAATAGAGAAGCAGACTTGACCTTGCCGTAAAAAAATAAAAATAAATGAATTAATAAATGTCAATATTCGACAATCCTTTTGGCAACTTCGATAAACCTCCCGTCCCCGATGATTTGTGCTAAGATTCAGCCCCAAGGCATCCTCAGTTGTGAAGAAGAAGATTTTTTAAGTTTTTTTGTTTTAACATATATGGGTAAGGCAGACATCTTGGTTAAGAGACCGCGACCGTTTTAGCAATCTTTCGCTGCCCCAACCTAAGAAGGCTCCATATGGAATTGGTGCAAATGAAGTTCAGCGGCTTCAGAGATGAAGTCGTATGAAAATGTTAATGAACGGACCTACATTTTTTTTTTTTTTTTTTTTTTTTTTGTAACACTTACTTAAATATAAACACCCTCTACTGATATTATCCAATCAGAGTTAAGCTTTTTATCAAATATAGCCCTTGGCCTTCGTTTACTTTTTGCTGTTTCCAGTCCTCACCACCATAAGAAACCTGTTACCATTAAATGGGAAGTGAAGGCTGCGACAAGCCTGGGTTAGCGAGTAAGCTGGTCTGGACCTTTTACTGTCTATATATGCTTAAACACATCTTTTCGCTTGGCACGGCCCTACTACTGCAAGGACAAAAACTGTGGCTGAAAAAAGGGTCTACTCTAAAATGATATATATTTATAAATAATTGTAGCAGGTTCCAACAGGAAAAGCGAAATCAGCATGTACTTTCGCAAGTCTAACCAAATAATTTGTTGGTCGCTGATGCATTCTATTGATTCTATAAAGTAAATAAGTGTCTCAGAAACTGATACAATCAGAGCCTCATCAAGCCCCCAACACCAAAGAGAAAGACAGATAAATACTATTAAGCAGCTACAAAATGAACAAATGGCAAGCACTGCATCATGCCCGCCGCTAAACTTACATTAACCAGAGTCATGGTTCTTGTGTTGTGGACTTCATCTCATGATGCTTTGCATTGGTGTGAAGTTTCCTCAAAATATCTGGAACGGTTTCAAACTTCCAGAGCGGACACGTGTACATAGTTGTAATGGCTATTTTCAATAACTACGATGTTCTGAACGTTGTCTCATGGTGCTTTACATTTGTGAGAAAAATTTCGTAATAGTATCTCGAACGGTTTTTAACATTACGAAAACACGCCTATTCAAATATATAGAAAATTTTACCTCGTAAAACATTAAATTTTCAAATAAAAAAATCTGATATTTTTCATATTTGTGCTCAAAACATAGATTGTGGGTACTCGTTAGAACCGCCTCGGCGAGGCGGTTCTAACGAATACCCACAATCTGTTTTTGAGCAGAAATAGGAAAAATAATGCATATCCCTGTAAACCCCAGTTTTACTATATAAAAGTTGGGTTTAAGGGGGTCTAAATTATATAGGCAGGTTTTCGTAATGACTTACAGAGCAGACATGAGTACATGGCAGAAATGGCAATGGTCAATGTTCAAAGGACACTAGCTCCAAAAGTAGGCAAACCAGAGTTACGGTTTATGTGTTCTGCAAGTCGTCTCATAGTGCTTTATATTTGTGTGAAGTTGTGTGAAACTATATAGCGGACACGGGCACATAGTAGAAATGGCTGTGTTCAATTTTCAAAGAGCAATAACGCCAAAAAGTAGGCAAAACAGAATTAGGGTTCATATGTTCTGCTAGTCGTCTTATAGTGCTTTATATTTTTGTGAAATTTCGTGAAAATATCTCGGACAGTATCAGAATTATTGAGCGGACACAAATGATAGAAGCGCTGACGGACGGACAGACGGTCACTAAAAATTTCGGAGGGTATAACATAAAACACACGCCACTTTCTGTAGCGGCCATATAAAGTTGGCAACATTAATTCAGAGATACAATAAAAAATCACTTCAATTTTGATCCACTTCAAGAACGAGAGACTGATTGAAATTTTACAGGCTGACAGATTCCACATTTTATGGTTGTATCAATACCATATATCAATTATTTAACTTTCTGTGGATAATAAAAATATCTATGTTTGAGGAATATGGAGCCTTTAATCTTTCATCAAACTTCCTCATGTAGGCATAAGTATTGTTCTTTCCTAACTTTGAACCTTTAGCTACTTCTATTTTTCTGCGCGTAGTGCTTTTCTTAAAAAGTAGAAGATGTTGTTTTCCAAGATTGTTTCTATCATATCCAATAATTTCTCTGTCGGTATGCTCCTATCATGTATCCCTTCTAATGCTTCGATACATGCCTCTTTCCCTTCCTACCTTGGAACTAACGAATGGAAAGAGTTTATCTCCGTCGAAACCAATACGAAAACACGCCTATTTAAATATATTGAGAATTTTACCACCAAGAAATAAAAAACTTTCAGATGAAAACTTCTCAAGGTTTTCATATTTCTGCTCAAAACATAGATTGTGGGTACGCGTTAGAACCGCCTCGGCGAGGTGGTTCTAACGCGTACCCACAATCTATGTTTTTGAGCAGAAATAAGAAAAATAATGTCTACCCTTGTAAACCCCGGTTTTACTATATAAAAGTGGGGGTTAAGGGGGTCAAAATTAAATAGGCGTGTTTTCGTGATGCAGAATTACTAAGCTTTATCCTGCACCGACTGAAGCTGCTATAGACTAGTGCTGTAGACCATCAGTTGCATCCTTTATAATAGGAAGGATTATTGCCCAAAATGTTTAATAACTATACATGCTACATAATGTTCTAACTAGTCTCTGTAGCGGTAAATGATGGTTTAAGTATTACCTAGTCACATACCCAAAGGAAAGGGTTTTCCGCGACGAGGCTCATATGTTACTTTCTTCAAGCCCAGGGGAATGGTATCAAGTTTATTGCAGAAAAGGGATTTAAATATATCTAGGTACATGTATCTTGAAATAAACTTGTAGAGTGTATAAGATTTAATATTCCTATTTGGACTTTATCAGCTTTTTCTTTTAAAACAGAAGTTATAAGATACTTTATAGTATTAAATAATAAAATAATATAACAGGACTGTACATTATTATAAAGACAATATTGAGTCATCCAGTTTTCAGTTTTCAGCATCGGTTTCGTCTTTTTTTTTTTTTTTTTTTTTTTTTTTTTTTTTTTGTCTGTTGTTGTTTTCTGTGGTCTTTGTTTGCTTTTTTGTTGTTGTTGTTGTTGTTGCTTTTTGGGGGTTTTTTGGAATTTTTTTTCTGTTTTTGTTGTTGTTTTTTTTTAATGTTTGACTAATTTTTATATGCGTTTATAGAAGTAAAATATAAAGGAAGGCAATGATCAGGAATCGAAACAATTATCTCACACCACCCATCAGAGACATCAAAGGGAAAGAAACACTAACACGAAATAACTGGACCTTAATGGAAATATTAGCAGAAAGCCAAACGGACAGTTACTCTCTCACAAAGTGGTCAAATCGCTATCCAAAACAAAAAGATGTAAGCGACACACACATTCAAAGACGAACTATAACAAAAATAACCATGACAGAAGAACCGCCTTGGAACGGTCAGTGAAAAGTATTTCACTGGGGAGTGGGGGGGGGGGGGGGAGGAGGAGCTTAAATCGATTTTACGTGGCCACAATCCTCGCCCTTACTTCTGTCGCGGTTTAGACACATAATTTGTTCAGTACGCATGAAGGCTTCCTAACTCATCTCCGAGAGCACAAAAAAGTCTATATTTTTTGTAACAATGAATAATTGTTTATATTATGTGCTTAAAGTAATTCTTATGATTCAATAAGCAGACAGTTAATACTCTGACCCTTTAGGAAAATTCATTTTCTCTAAGACTACACCACTTACGGAAGAGGCTTGGTGCAGTAAAACAAACAAGGTCACAAGGTCACGAAAACATGCCTATATAATTTTGACGCCCTTAAACCCAACTTTTATATAGTAAAACTAGGGTTTACAGGGGTATACATTAGTTTTCCTATTTCTGCGCAAAAATATACTTGGATACTCGTTAGAACCGCCTCGTCGAGGCGGTTCTAACGGTACCCACAATCTATGTTTTGAGCAGAAACATGAAAATATCAGATTTTTTTATCTGATTTTTTTTTTATTTTTTGGTGGTAAAATTTTCGGTATATTTGATTAGGTGTGTTTTCGTAAGAAGAAGTCACAATAGAAGCCTTCCGTGTAAAATATGATAGTACAGTAACCAGTGTATCCAGTCCCTTTCTTCTTTACCACTTTCTAGGGTTATCCAACAGACGACAACTTGACAATATCTTTTATATATGTTTTCCCAGAAAATAAGCTGACAGTCCATGTACATTGCGTCTCTTGAGGAAAAGAAGTCATAATATCGCCTGCCGCTGTTGTGATGGGCTCTTTAAAGGTTAATGTCCTTCATTTCGGAATTTCGCAATTAACTTTATCACTTGGCGTGGCATTTGGAACACGCGCTCTACGCAAAGCACTCTTGGTAAAATTTTAAGCAGAAGACATATTGAATATTTTTTACTTGTTTTTTCCAAGAAAACAGTTTTGATATTTCGGAGACAATTGGCATAAAATGTCTAATCCTGTTTTCTAGAAAAATAAAATATCACCAATTTGTCGTCTGCTGAATTATCCCAGAGTGATAAAGGTTAAAATGGTCCCAAATGAATGCTTGCCACATCTGCCACCAAAAAAAAAAAAAAAAACAGCAATCATATGTGATTTTTGTACTCTTTTTGCAATGTAAGTTGATCAAATAGTCGCTACACCGACCGTTGAAAAACTGGGCAAACCTATGTGTTTTTTGAATAACCTTACTATATAAATATGCAATCAAAGCAAAAGTGGTGTTAAATAAAATTTTGAACGTTCTAATATAAATATCTAGCGACACTATAGGCATTTCTTTGTGAATCTATATCCGGTACCGTTATATTATAAAAGACCATTAAATGCTTTTCAATTATTATTCTATGAATTAGAATTGCAAACAATGATCAAACACAAAGCAAACTTCACCATTCAACACCGCGTCTAACCGTAACGCCGGATAACCGGTCGTAACGCCATATTTTCGGTCATATAACGCCGGATTACGGTATTTTTGGTAGAATTCGCCGCCATTTTAAAAACCGCGTTTAACGGTGGGTAGAAAAAATAATTTATTCAAAATATTAGGATAGGTTGATCGAACATGAAAAGCAACCTATCCGGATCTACATACATTCTTCTAACTGCGAAGTATTTAACTCATATATATACTTTGCTGAAACTGTCAAACACTTAAACAGAATATTGTTGTTCAGGTTCGGCCATACGATAAGAAAGCATTCTTACCAGGAGGGTTCGTACTCTTTTCACTTTCTTAAAATTCGTGACCAGCTAGTGGATGAAAATGCATTTAAAATGACCTTCTATCATAAACTGGTCGTTGCTGAGACTTTTTTTTTACCGAGAAAACAAAGATCGAGGCATAATCCACCAAATTTAAGGTAACGCCGGATAAAACGGTATCTTCTTGATCTACAACTGGCCAGTATTCTCGCAGACAAAGGCACTTGAAAAGGTAAAACTTTACCTACACAGTCCAATAGCAAGTAATCAATACAAAAAATTGTCTTAGATTTTGTATATCAAGTATCTAAATATATCGATCACATACAAGATCAAGCACCTCTGTTGCTTGAAAAATATATAAATCTATGTTCTTTAATCAACAGGTTTTATGTGTTTATCGTTTGTTGCGGCGGTCAGTTGACATAAACTGCACAAGGCCGTGGCCCAATGTTTACGTGTCTACTTTATTGTGTGACTTGTTTCATGTCTCTTATTTCACACGTGCACGTCAATTCTACGTGCCTACCTTAAACAGGGCCATGTGCAAATTAACAGACATCATCACATGACACCGACTTCCACCTTAATGTACATTATATATTTCCTTCTAGCGTGATTGTCATGATGCTATAAAACTGGTTTTTGGAGGATTTAACCGAAATGGATGAAAAACGACAAGCAAAACGCACTTGAATCATTGTCTTGCCATTTTGCCATTTTGGCTAATAGGTTCGCCATTTTACTGTCACGAAAAATGCTGCATTGCACAAAAAATAGTTTTTTTGCCTTGCCGATTACATGTACAACTACAATAATTGGGAAAACGAAAGTGATATTAACTGCAATTGTAAGAATTGCAAATGGAAAAGTAAAAAATCATTTAATTTTGGCTATTACATGTATGTTTTTGCGTCATTTCTCGGATATCAATTATGACGCCAGTGACAAACAGGTAAACAAGAGCGCGATAATTTAAATGATTGTGATGTCTCTGAAGAGACTAGATACATGTACGTACATACTGGAGCACTGTTGATGGAAAATACGTCTATCCTCTTATTAAGGCGACAGTATTGCCCTAGCATGCTAAAAGTGGTAAACCCTGTACATATATGATTCTAACATAAATCAGGGGCGGATTCAGCCATTGTGTACTAAGTGCACATGCACCCCTTGTATCCTTGCCGGCCTCGGTGGCTCAGTTGGATGCGCCGTCCGACTGGAGACCAGGAGGTCACGGGTTCAACCCCCGCCGAGGTCGGCAACTTTCTTTCGTGGAGATTGATCATGAAATATTTTCTACGGTCATTCTCTCCCTTCCGCTGATTCAAGAAGGGCAGTTGTCAGTTTCTGGCGAAAGAATGTGCACAATACTGGTTAACCGCTTAGAGGACTACTCCTGCCCAGTAAACGTGTGGTTAGGTATACTGACCGCGCTCGACATGACCCCACTGGGTAGACTGGGCCGTAAAACCTCAACACAAACAAAAAAAACTTGTATCCAAGCATATGATCATAGTGATCTATAGTGCTCCCTAAGATATACAAAGTGCACCCTGAAAGACCAACCACAAAGCAAGTGTGCACCCTAGCAGTTCAACTACAATAGCCACTGGGCAGTCTTAAAAGTTCAGCTACAAAAGCTATGGTGCACCCTGACAGTTTTGCACCTAGGCAACTGAACTACAAAAGCAAGGATGCACCCTCAGTTCCAACTACAGTAGGTCGCAATGGCATCGCAAGGACGAAGCAATATCGAAGCTCTTGCCACATACGAGGCACTTACTGGGATTCTGATCCATATCCGAAAATATATTTGAACATAATGTAAATAATGTAGTATCCAGGCTGCGTTCAGACGTGCAAGTTACCTGCAACTATTTGTCCCATGACCCCTGCTCCTGTTGGTGCCAGTCACTAGATACACGGGTCTAGGGCTAAACGTTCGCTGTCCTTTTTGTTTGTTTGTGTTGAGGTTTTACGGCCCAGTCAACCCAATGGGGTCATGTCGAGCGCGGTCAGTTTACCTAACCACACATTTACTGGGCAGGCTTAGTCCTCTAAGCGGTTAACCAGTATTGTGCACATTCTTTCGCCAGAAACTGACAACTGCCCTTTGCACTATTGAACACAGTCAAGCTCTCATAATTATAAAAGAAAAAAAAACAAACAAAAAAACAGACGACCATTAGTTATTACTGAACCCGTTCTCTATGAAGTCGCAGTCACACAGAAATATTTCTGTTGATCCTAAAGCATCCCAGTCAAAGAACTAGGGCATCCATAGCACTGACGATCTAAATATCTCTATGAAATTCGGAAAGTTGAGAGAAACTTCAAATGTTTTATATGGTATATGCGAATATAATTATGAGACCATAATACCACACATTCTGAAGAATCTTCTGCAATGTATGCTTTTAAGAATTACACCTGAACCAAGTGTGAAAATTAGCCAGCTGTAAACAGGATTTTAAAAATGAATCACATGATGATTCATGTTTATGACCACTAAGGCTGTGGCATTAGTGTGGTTCCTATTTTATGTTGCCATATGGGCTATTTTGCAACGCATTACATACGATGTAGCACGCCCGTGAACCTTCCCGTTTACTCTTTATAGTGCAAACCTTCTTAGCGTTTTGGAATTTGAATCAACTGCATGGACTCGAAGTTACAACTCCGACATACCATAAATCTAGTGGGTACAAAAGACAAGCAGAGCAAACTAATGACTCTATTTAAAGCGAGGCAATCGCAAATTTTTATATAATTGCAGCATTGTTCTTTTGGAAAAAAAGGTAAGAGAAAAGTCCAGGGAGTGCCATAATCACAAACCGCAGCCCTTCCCAGACCCCAAGAAGTTACTTGAAATCTATGTGTGAATTTTCTATTGACCCGTAGTCTATGTATGCAAGTTTTAAACATAAATCATTTAATTCAAAAGAAGAAGTATTCAAGTTTGAATGTAAGGTTCGTGGTGGAGGAGATTATAAGCTAGTCTAAGTCTTGTACGTTAGTCCCAGGGTTACGGTGACGGTTTGGACTGGCAGTCACGTGACATACCTCAGAACGAAAATAGAACGAGCAATTATATTAAAAGTCAATAACAATACTGCAAACTGAATACGAGAGTCAGTCAAAAATAACTGATCACTGTCTCATAACTATTTAATTGTATTACAGACACCTTATTTGTCTATAATCCCTAAAAGTAATCTCCCTAGGACTGAATGGCAGAATTCCATCTCCTTGGCAACGCTTCGATGCCGATTTCTAAGCAACCAAAGTTGATCCATCGGACCTTCCCGTTCACGGTGCACTTTAGTTCATCCAAACTGTCGTAGCGTATTTCCCGTAGTGGTTTCTTCAGTTTTGGAAACAAATCAAAATCGGTGTGGGGTGAGGGTGGGGTAGTAGGGGCTCAGGTCGGGAAAGTACGGCGGTGGGGGTTATCGCGAACTTCAGAATGATATGTATCCAGTAGTCCATTGGCAACGTTTGCTCTATGGGGTCACCATCAAAGCCTGCCATCCATAAACAAACAAACGAACTGCGTGCGCATCGCCCCACACAAACGACGACTTGACTTATAGAGTACATTTGTAACCGTAATAGCTGCACCTGCATCCTGCCACAATAGAGATTTTAATATACAAATGCTATGTACAGATGAATCGGGTGTTTAACACAATATCGATTCCTCCGGGTACATGCGCCCCGCAAAGTAATTTTAATAAAAAAGATTACAGTTACAAAAACTATCAACATTTATTGAATACAATACTCTGGTATGTGGGGAGTATTTGTTTATGTCTTTCCATTTAATGATAACCATTCCTAAGGTGTCTTACAATAAAAGGGGAAGCTGTAATAGAATCAAATTGAGGCAAGATAATAAAAAAACATAAGGTAAACGATATGACCACCCTATTTTCTAAAGGAATCCAGAGGGAGTCTGTTTGAACAAGTTGTTCACTTTGTCGATTACTTTCAACTCTTCTATACACATTCTAATCGTTACACCTTTTTGAATTAATCCTCTCAAGCGTGTTTGTCTGCGAGAATACTGGATCAAAGCTGTGGATAAAAGTGCATAGATCTATATATTTTTTTAAATATACAGAGGTGGTTGATCTTTTATGTGATCGATACATTCAAATACTTCATATACTAAAACTATGATAATTTATAGTGTCAATTAATTGTTATTTGACTGCGTAGGTAAAGTTTTACCTTAAAATTTTCAAGTGTGTTTGCAGGAATACTGGCCTTTTGTAGATCAAGAAGATCCCGTTTAATCCGGCTTTACCTCAAATTTCGTGGATTGTGCCTCGGTCTTTTTGTTTCTGGGTAGAAAAAGCTCAGCAACGGCCAGTTTATGGTCCAAGATTATTTTCAAATGCATTTTCATCCACCAGTAGGCCATGAGTTTTAAGAAATTGAAAAAAGTACGAACTCCTCTGGTAAAACTGCTTTTTATCGTATGGCCGAACCTGCGCAACAACTTTGTCTTTGAGTGTTTGACAATTTCAGCAAAGTATATGTATCAACTGAACATTTGGCAGTTAGAAGAATGTATGTAGATCCGGATAGGCTACTTTTCATGATCGATCAAATTATCCTAATATTTTAAATAAATGAGTTTTTCTGCCCACCGTCAAACGAGGTACTAAAATGGCGGCGAATCCTACGAAAAATCCAGCGTTATTTGACCGAAAATCCGGCGTTACGATCGGTTATCCGGCGTTTCGGTTGGACGCGGTGATTCAAAGTAAAAACAAAAACAAACCTGCAGTTCCGTCAAAATGCAAAGCGTTAAATAGTAAGGCAGTTTTAAGTTTTGAATAACTGTCGTGCTTTTTTTTTTTTTTTTTTTTTTTTTTGACAAAGTTAAAGAATATGCCTCTACAAATAAAACCGCAATATAAAGAATGATTATTGCATAAAAAAAACAGTGTTGCACGCTATTACAGCCGTGCATTAACCGGCGAAAAACCGTGTATTAACAAGGCAATTCACGCGCTGTTAATGCACGGCTACGCAACTTTCAATATGCTCGTACCGAGGCCACAGAATCGCTGCCGTCACGAAATATGTAGTGCCCTGCCTTAGAACGAGTATAGTCCGTGGAAATAGCGTTCGCGCGACATCGGGGAAAAGGCGAAACAAAATAGTGCAAGAAATAACGCGAAATGTAGCAAATGTTTTCCGTTTTATGCATTAATAGCGATCGAACATGGTTTTTCAATGCATGTTTGATCCCTAGATTGTTATGCCGAATGCGAACAGCAGAGATCCAGATAAGGCTGTATATCTGTGTCAACGAGAAAAATGGCAACTCTCTAATTTGAGGGATGGATTTACAATAACGGTTCAGAAGATGCGAACTAGGGTTGCGTTTCCTTTATGGGGTCAGCATAATTACAGGGGCGGCAACTATTTCCTACCCCACTCCTGAAAAGAAAAGCTGTGTTCTCTAAAAGGAAATACTTTATTTCCCGTGGTAGCAAAGTATTTTCTGTTTTTGTTTTTTTCTTTTTCTACCTGTTGATGTCGTGCGGGTTGTTTTTTTTTTTTTGTTGTTGTTGTTTTTTTTTTTTTTTTTTTCTTTTTTTTGTTGTTGTTGTTGTTGTTGTTTTTCATGTAATTAAAAACGGTAAGGGAAAAGTCCAGGGAGTGCCACAATCACAAACCGCAGCCCTTCCCAGACCCCAAGAGGAAGAGGAAACCGACAAATCCAAACAAGCACAGACCGAACAAACGTACGAAAAGCACTAAGATTAGCTCTCTCTTCCCCAAGCGAGGTAATCGCAATACTAAAAGGACTGAAAAACACAAGAACAAACTAACACACGGAAAGACATACAACAAAGCGCCTCGTAGAATAAACCACAAGGCAACAAAGAGTAAGACTAACACCGGTACCACCGCCTTAGAACGGTCAGTAGAGCAAACCGCCGCGGGAGGGGGGGGTGTTAAAGCACTTTTACAGCTAGCCCACTTCACCCTGGGTCCTGATGCCACTCTTAATCACAAATAGAAAAACAGAAAGCAAAATGGGCAGCTGTTGAAGGTGACCAAAATGCTAGCATCACAACACAACGAGTTAAACAGAAAGCAAAGTGGGCAGCTGTTGAAAACGGTGACCACAATGCTAGCATCACAACGCATACAGAAAAAAAAGCAGTACAAAGAGTAGGAACAACACCAGGACCACCGCCTTAGAACGGTCAGTAGAATAAACTACCGGGGGGGGGGGGGTGGAGTGAGGGGTTAAAGCACTTTTACAGCTAGCTAACTTCCTGGATCCCGATGCTACTCTTAATACAGAAACATATAAAAATTCGGTTCGCATAAAGGTTCCCAACTCAGTCAATGCATCAAAGCGAAAACATAAAAATCAAATTAATCACTATAATAAACAAAGACGAGTACTCATGGCTAATTCCACTGTATGCCAGAGTAAATGAAAACCAATAGTTGAACCACGGCGGGCCAAGCCAAAGACATATCGTCAAGCCCCAACCCACTGGTTAAAGTTTTACGAAGAGACCGTCATTGAGTCTGAGGCCCGAACCGCCGTCGTGCAATTAAAGAGTGAAGCATAGCCATCAACAATGATTGGGTTGACAACTAGGCATGCAGTCTGCCGCATAATATCCAGGCTATAGCCAATTCTTTTATAACGGTTAATAAGTTTTCTGAATTGCTCCGAAAAGTTAGATTTACCTACAATGTTTCTAAATCTGTACAGTAACTCACCGTAAAATTCTGGTTCCGATATACCTTGTTGCAGAAGTGTTTTCAGACTGACGCTATTTATATATCAATTTATATAAAATTTATATATAAATGACATTGTCGAAGATATTATTTCTTCCATAAGGCTCTTTGCCGATGATACCAGTCTGTATATCATAGTGGACCAACCTATTCAGGCAGCAGAAACACTTAACTTAGACCTTGAAACGGTAAGTCGTTGGGCAGAACAGTGGTTAGTAACATTTAATCCTGCAACGTCTGAATCTATACTATTTTCAAGAAAACATCAAACCGTACTACCCTCCAGTTTTGATGGATGAAACACAAATTAATGAAGTTACGTCACATAAGCATTTAGGTATTACCTTTTCAAACGACTGCAGTTGGCACAATCATATTGAACATATAAAGACAAAGGCATGGACTCGAATAAATCTTATGCGTAAATTGAAGTTCAAATTAGATAGGAGATCTCTCCAGACCATATACTTTTCTTTTATTCGTCCTTTATCAGATACGTTGATGTTGTATGGAATAATTGTGCACAATACGAGTCGAATGAACTGGAAAAATCCAAAATGAAGCTGCACGCATTGTCACAGAGGCAACAAGGTTCTCAATTAACTCAATTTTGTCGGAAGCAGGCTGGGAAACGTTGTCTTCACGGAGGAATAAACACAAACTGACTTTTTTCTACAAAATGTAAAACGATCTTTCTCCTAATTACCTCTGCTCACTTGTACCTCCTATCGATCTCATCTTACCCACTGCGTAATGCCAATGAACTCCAATTCTTACATACAAATTCACAACTTTATTACAACTCCTTTTTGCTTTCTGCCGTTCGCGAATGGAATGAATTCCCGGAACAAACGCGTGATTCATCTAGTTTCAACATCTGTAAAACCACGATAAATAGCAATATTAACTTACTACCTTCTTACTACTTCACAGGCAAGAAAATTGGTCAGATTTATCACGCCAGACTTAGAACTGAATGCAGCCCTCTTCGCCAACACTTGTTTTCAAAAAATCTTAGACTGCCTAAAATGTGCATGTGGTTCTGTGGAAGACAATAACCATTTCCTGTTAATATGTGATCAGTATACAGACCTCAGGCGGGTATTATTGAAAAAAATGCAACCCTACTCTAGATATATTGTTGTATGGAGATCTATCTCTATCATTTAAAGAACATAAAGCTTTTAACGGTACATGATTTCATACTGAAGTCTAAACGGTTTCAATAATCCAATATTTATCCATAAGGTTCTTTGCTATTTTCAGGTACTACCTCACAATGACCTGAAATAAATCTCCCAAATCAATACATTTATATTTGATTTTTTTTTTATTTTATCGCGATTGGACCAATTATTTATACGGTGCATTGTATATCTCCCTTCTCCTCTTCCCCCGTGGAGACAATAATATACTCAAGCATATCATAGTTCATATCAATTTCATGTGATTTTTGCTGAAATAGTTTATATTCATTACTTTTCAGAGTTTAATGACACCACATACTTCATTATTGACGTCTGTCAGATCGTCTCAGATTACAAATTAGTTGTACTGATATATATAATGGTCTGAGATACAGAATTAAAAAAAAATCATCACGAAAACAAGCCTATATAATTTTGACCCCCTTAAGCCCCACTTTTATGTAGTAAAAATGGGGTTTACAGGGGTATACATTATTTTTCATACTTCTGCTCAAAAACATAGATTGTGGGTACACGTTAGAACCGCCTCGACGAGTGGGTTCTAACGAGTACCCACAATCTATGTTTTGAGCAGAAATATGAAAAATATCAGAATTTTTTATCTGAAAACTTTCGTTTTTTGGCGGTAAAATTTTCAGTATATTTGAATAGTCGTGTTTTCGTAATGCAAACGACTTTCTTCTGGATCCCATTTATATGTATTGATGTTTTGTCATGTCTCGTTGTCAATTGTAATGTTATAAATATACAAATGAAATAAAAGTTTAAACTAATAAAATAAACAGAAAGACACATAATGTTGGAAAGCACTGGGATTATCATAGGAATCGACAAACTAACCGTTAAGATACGATCCAACTGATAGCAGCTAAGGGTTTCTGGATACACCGTGTTTATTTATTTATTTTATTTATTTTTTTTTTTTTTTTTTTTTTTTTTTTTTTTTTCACGTTTTTTTTTTTTTTTTTTTTTTTTTTTTTTTTTTTTTCAAAGGGAAGAATTTTCATGACTTCCTGTTTGCTTTGCTGCAAATCAAGGTCTTTGGGAAAAGCGGTTTGCTCTAAACATCACGAAAACACGCCTATATAATTTTGACCCCCTTAAACCCCACTTTTATATAGTAAAACTGGGGTTTACAGGGGTAGATATTATTTTTCTTAAGGCGGTTCTAACGACTACCCACAATCTATGTTTTGAGAAGAAATATGAAAAGTATCAGAATGTTTTATCCGAAATTTTTCATTTTTTTTTTTTTTTTTTTTTTTTTTTTTTTTTTGCAGGCCAAATTTTTAGTTATATTTTGGTAGGCATGTTTTCGTAATGAGGAAAAAAAATGTTCTCAAGGGGTGTAAATTGTTTTCTTTTAGAACATATCCCACTGAAAAAGGGGCTCAAACAAGTTTTGATAAACTTGCCTCTCTTGGAAGTGCGGCCACCTGCCTTTTATATCGCGTTTTACCTGTGTAAAATGTGTCAAGTTTGAAATGCAATAATATGCGCACAGAATTACTAAAAGGATATAACTGAAAGTATAGAGAATCTGACCGGGCGGACAGCAACAATTAATTTGTAGATTTGCTCCTTGTGCTTTAGAAGTTTAGTGTTTAACCCTTTCATCCCTGAGTTTCTAAAGTTGACTATTCCATATTTGGATTTTTGCATGTCCACAGACGCAAATAGGAGTTTCAGCCTGAAAAAAATAGAATGGCAAACAGTGAAGATCCTGATGAGATGGTTCGTTATCCTGATGAGATGGCTCGTTAACAGGCTTCTGTTTTGGTCTACCGGGCTAAAAAGGATTAAGTGGACTCTATACACATGGTATTCTCTGTAAAATTTTACGACCGATACAACATTTATGACTTTCTGTTCACTTCCCTGCAATCTAAGACCCTTCTCAAAAGGGGTCTATTCTGAAAAGGAGTTTTACTTCTGAAAAGGGATTTACTCTTCTGAAAAAGGTGTCTACTCTAAACTGAAAAATTTGCTCCCATTGGAAGCAAATTCTTTCCTAATTCTTTCCTTTTAGGTTAGACCCCTTTTTAGACAGGAGGCAAACTGTTTTGACATAGTTGCCCCTTAAAGTGTATTAAGTAGTACGTCTAGGTGTCCCATAGCCTTGACTCTGAGGTTAGAGCCAACCTTGTCTGGGAAGAAAAGTATATGAAATACGGAGCCTAATCCTCTGCTGTCGCTGCTTTCAACTTTGCTCTAAAAGGTAGCCTCCAAGCCATACGGGCGGTTGATGTTAGTTCATTGTATCTAGGGTAACGGCATTAGGGCCAAGCTCTCTCCTTTCGCTGCTTTTAACGCTGCTATCGTTGCTGAAGGGTAGCTCTTGCCGAAGGGGCGGCAGATGTCAGTCCACCGTGTATTGGCCAGCAGCATATGAAAGTTGGGGACTAATCATTACCTTTTGCTGCTTTTAATATTGCCTTGATTGCCTTGATATGGTATACAGTCACTGCTAAGGGAATAGAGAGACTTTTTTGGTCTGAGCTTGATTCGAACCCGCAGCCTTAAGCATTTCAGCCAAACGATCTACCCACTCGGCTATGGAGCTTCTATTACAGTTGTTACCTCACTGTTTGTATAAAACATATGGGAAAAAGTGCCTTCAGAGAGTGTGCGGACAGCGAAGGCCCAGAACAGACTGCGCGGACACGCAGTCTGTTCAGGGCTTTCGCTGACCTCTAACAAAATGATTTGGCACTATAGAATGTATCAATGGAGAGCAAATGTCCGATGAGACTGCGCATGCGCGTGATGAATCAGAATCTGTGCATTTTGCGCATGCTCGAAGACACCTTTTCGCTTGGCGTGATTCATATGATATTGCTTGAAAAACAATACTCCGAGGGGAAATCCTGAGGAAAACAATAGCAACTTGATGGTATCTAATTTATTTTCAAGCTTTTCTTTCAGCTCCAGAGATGCATTAATAAACTTTATTCTAAAGCACTTGCGTATGTAACGCGACGTCCAATTGGATAACGTCAAAAATTTCGACGGTATATTCTGCGATATACTGTCGGTAATCCGACGTCATCACGTAACGTCGCTTCTCATTGGCTGGCATTTGGTTTTATGCAGCTCACAGCACTTGTCGCTTTCTGCAAATACAGTCGAACCTTGTTATCTCGAATTACCGCTTATCTCGAAGTGAAACTCTGGTCCCTGTTTTAACATGAAACTATGACAACAAGTAACAAAATAATGTGGAAAAGAGGAGCAATTTCTCCTTTTTTCCACAATATTTTCAGTAAATCTCTATTTTCAGGAGTCAAATTACATATTCATTTGTGAAATGTGATTGTTTGATTTATCTTTTTTCCTCAATTCTGCAAATCTGATATTTCAGAGAGTCCCATGGACTTCGAGATAACAAGAGTCGACTGTAGTACATTTCTTTCAACAGAACATCACGAAAACATACCTATATAAATTTGACCCCTTTAAACCCCACTTTTATATAATAAAACTGGGCTTTACAGGGGTATACGTTATTTTTTATATTTCTGCTCAAAACATAGATTGTGGGTATTCGTTAGAACCGCTTCGCCGAGGCGGTTCTAACGAGTACCCACAATCTATGTTTTGAGCAGAAATATGAAAAATATCGGAGTTTTTATATCTGAAAATTTTCAGTTTTTGGAGGTGAAATTTTCTATATAATGAATAGGAGTGTTTTCGTAATGACAATGAATAAATGCATTAGAATGGGGATAACTGACTGAAATATTAGTGATGAGCATGCTGGGTAATATTTAAAGTAGATGACATATCGAAATATTTTCCTTATTTTTCCCGAATCATTACGAAAACACGCCTATTCAAATATAATGAAAATTTCACCACCAAAAACTGAAAGTTTTCAGATAAAAAATTCTGATATTTTTCATATTTCTGCTCAAAACATAGATTGTGGGTACTCGTTAGAACCGCCTCGCCGAGGCGGTTCTAATGAGTACCCACAATCTATGGTTTTGAGCAGAAATAAGAAAAATAATGCATACCCCTGTAAACCCCAGTTTTACTATATAAAAGTGGGGTTTAAGGGGGTCAAAATGATATAGGCGTGTTTTCGTGATGGTTTTGACATTTCATGCAATATCAAATGCTTTAGGGGACAAACGGAAGAAATATCATCAGTATGTCGTCTACTGAATTAGCCAAAGAGTGGTTTATAGTACATGTAAATCTGATTTGTTTATATTCCCCGTCACTTAACTCTCATCCTGCTGTAGGCATAACTAACAGGGCCATGAATCGATTTTATTTACGTTCAATTATCACAACTGGATTTAATCTAATAAAGATGCCCTTGAAAACTGATGAAGCATTCAGACTAGTCCATTTATTAAGACAGGTACAACAGGTAAAATTATTAAATTATACACAAAAACAACAAAGAAAATAAAACAGAGGTTACTTTTTCCTCCAATGTACTGAAGTCGGTAAATGTTATTAAGCTGGGGATTAAAACAGGTATATCCATTTCTGTTACAGATATATGGGGAAATATTTGTGCTGATTGTCATAAGTACAGGATAATTGGACTCGCCCTAACGGGCTCGCAAATTATTCTATACTCTTGACAACAGTACAAACATTTATTTCCCCATACATCTAAAAAAGAATGGATATATCTATTACATACGTGGATTATTGAGGTAAATATTCTTCATATTTCTCGCCAAGAACTTATCTCAGGAGTATTCATTAGAAGCGCCTCTGTCATGTGTGATAAGAGCCTACGGTTTGTCTCTAGAAGATAGACAGTAACATGGACTTGTGCAGATTATATTATTTCCTCTGGGAACATTGTGCCCATTATGGTTTCTTTAAAAATCGAATACCACTTGCTAGCTGGGTGGTGGAGGTGGGAGAGGCATATGCAGTCTCGCAAACTACATTGCTGCACATGAAAAACAAGTTCCCTATTCTCGTTCTTTTGTGTATTCTTTGTTTCTAGAGGCAGTCGTTCAGATTTTTATATTTCTTCAAATTTTTGGGAAAGTAGGGTAATGAGTATCGTTGTCTTAATACTTAGGGCAAAGACGAAAACTCTGGAGGTGACCAAAGCTAAAACACAACTACTTTCGAACTTCGATGGCTTGAACAGCTTTTGAACCACGGAGACTTGTTCTAGACATGGAGAGTCCGAGCCACGGGAGGTTACTCATAGCGCCGGGTCAAGCAGTTAATTGGGAAGTCATTTCAATCTTCCATACATTAATGATATGTTGAGTGTACTCATTAGAATCACCTTATTGGGGCGATTTTAATGAGTACACACAACACATATTCGTGGTAAATTAATCCACAGCCGACAGTACTTTCCTTTGAAGTTGCCAGTCTGATTATTACTATACACAGAGAAAAATGTAATTGTATAGCTGATGGGAAACAATTAGCAGTCTGAATTTTAAACTAAAAATAGACATTTAGAGTCGTTTTTACTTTTACTCTAAAGAGAGAGCTTGGTATTTCAATTTGCTTTGCATTTCAAACATTTACTTTGAATAGGATTTGAAGTTATCATTTCTTATCCTTCCCTACAGGAATAAATCATCTGGCAGTTTAGCCTACATCATGGACATAAGAAAATGGGAGAAAAATGACCTCTGTTTTTTTTGTTGTTTTTTTTTTTGTTGTTGTTGCTGTTGTTGTTGTTGTTGTTTTTTAATTCTCTAATTTAACCTGTTATTCCTGTCTGAATAAATGGATTAGTCTGTAGCTTGATCGGTATTCAAGTACATCTTGATTGGTTTTGATACTAGAATGACCAATCAAAATTAGGGGAGAAATTAAAAACATTTCAACAACTTATTTTGGCTTCTTGGTGGCATTGTTTTTACTTACAGAATTAATAAAGTTTTGATTTATTTAAACGCACTGCTGTTTTAGGGTCACAGAGTAATTTATCTTTATCAGATACAGTGGTATAAAATATTATTTACATTAGACCAAACTGCCAGACAATTTTTGTCCGTAGAGAAAATAAGGAAGTGAGCACTTCAAACCATACATTCAAAGTAAATATTTCAAATGCAAAGAAAAAGGAAATACCAAGCCTTCCCTTTAGTGTCAAAGTAATAAAAAAAGATAAGGGAAAAGTCCAGGGAGTGCTAGTCACAAGGCGCAGCCCTTCCCAGACACCAAGCGGATGAGGAAACAAACAAGTGCAAATCAAACAACGTACTAAAAGCACTAAATTTAGCTCTCTCTCTCTCTCTCCCCGCCCCCACCCCCACCCTCCCCCAAGCGAGGTAATCGCAATGCTCGAATGACTTAAACACAAGAATAAAATAACACAAGGCAAGACTTAAAACAAATCGTCTAGAAGAATAAACCACAAAGCAACAAAGAATAAGACCGGGACCACCGCCTCAGAACGGTCAGTAGAATAAACCGGGAAGGGGGTGGGGTTAAAGCACTTTTACAGCCGGCCAACTTCACCCTGGGTCCCGATGCTACTCTTAATGCAGAACTACATAAAAATTCGGTTCGCATAAAGGCTGCCAACTCAGTCAATGCATCAAAGCGAAAACATAAAAAATAACTACTATGATAAACAAAAACGAGTACTTATGGCTAATTCTACTGAGTGTCAGAGTAAATGAAAACCAATAGCTGACCTACGGCGGGCCAAGCCAAAGACATATCGTCAAGCGCCCACACACTGGTAAAAGTTTTTCGAAGAGGCTGCCATTGAGTCTGAGGCCCGAACCGTGAAGAGTGAAGCATATCCATCAACAATGATTGGGTTGATAACTATAGGCATGCAGTCTGCCGCATAATAGCCAGGCTATAGCCAATTCTTGTTTAACGGTAAATTAGTTTTTTGAATTGCTCTGAAAAGTTAGATTTCCCACAATTTTTCTAATTCTGTACACTAAGTCACCGTAAAACTCTAGTTCCGATATACCTTGTTGCAGAAGTTTTTTTTCAGACTGACGTCATATTTTTCGATCAAGGCACTGTGTCCGCAATAAAATTTCGAAAACGCCTTACGATGTTCAAAATAATGATTTTCCTGCCTAAGAATTTGGCAGTAAGGGCTTTATTACAGCAGTTAAAGTCACTAAGATTTGAAGAAGCTCAGGCAAATCTAATAAGGTGATATGTATACTCCATATGAGATACGCCGGGAGACACGCCACCCAGAAAAAGAGAAATTGACTTTATCAAAATCAAAATCGTCCCGTTTATCATAAATTTTGGTGAAAATTGTACCATAAGATATACATAGAATCAAATCCAAAAAGGTTGCCTCGGTATCGGAAGAATTGGCTTTATTTAAATGGAGTTCAGTAGGGTATATGCGGTCCACCATTTGGTGAAAGTAAATATTGTCAATATTTAATAGTTCATTAAGGTATCTAAAAGTGGAATTGAAAGCCTCAGTAATGTCAGCCTGATGTTCCCGTGAGAGAGACTTCATGAAATCTCGTTCACAACAAAAACAAGAAGCAAATCTGCAACAACAGGAACACAATTAGTTCCCATCGGAATACCAATAGTTTGCCTAAAAAGTTTAGGTCCAAATCTCTAAAAATGTTATCCAAAAGATAAACAAGAGCATCACAGACTTTTTGACAAATCCATAAATTGTAATTCTTGTATACATCAGAAGTGAAAAAAAAACATTCTTCATTGCAAGCCAAATATTGGGTATTCTCCCGAATAAACGTTCGGTTAATTAGATCAGTAAGTTTATCTTTTATAAGATGATTGGGTAACGTAGTATAGAGTGTAGAAAAAAATCATATATAGACAAATTAGAAGCGTTAAAATTTTTAAATTTAAATTTACTGAGAACTCCATTGGAATTTTTAATTGACCAAAATAGTTAAAACCGTCCCTTTCGTAAACAGTATCATAGTATCTAATCCACATGTTTTTTGACAGGAGTAAGACATGAAGTAAGGACAAACTAGTAATCGTACATGAACTAGAATTTGAAATGAAACATGCTTTGGTCGTTTATGAAGTTTCGTTAGCCAGTATAACGTATGAAGCATGTCTTGTTTTTCTTTAATACCCACTGCAAACTTAGCAGTAATATCGATAGAAAGGGTATAAACAGTATATCTCTCGTCAGTAGAAATCCTTTCATATGTTTTGTTACTACCAAGTTCTTTGTATTAGAGTATTAATATAATGAAGCCATCAAACAATAACAACATTATAAGCAGCTTTATCGGCTGGAGCCAAAACATACTTCCTATGAAAATTTTGGATACCTTGTTTCAAACATCAAAAACTTAGGCTTGGGAGGGAGGATCAAGGTTATTAGAGTAACATAACACACTTTCATCAATTATTTTAAAAATCTTAATTTCCAATTATTTAAAACATTAGACTCTACATGCTTTCGTTTACATTAACGCGTACAACAATCATTTAAAGCTGACTTAAAATATCTGTTTCAGTTTAAAATTCAGAATGATATATGTTTTCCAGTTTTCCATCAGCTATACAATAGCATTTTTCGGTTAATAATAATAAGCAAAAAAAATAGTTGCCTTATAAAGGTAGAATACCAAATTAAAGATAAATTGGTGCTTTTAGTCCATTTGAAATTAAAGTGCAGTGGTAAGACCACAATTTGAGCCGGGGTCAGATAATATTTTGACCTGTATAATATTTTGACCGCGGGTCAGAAAATTGCTATAATATTTTGACCTGCCCCATAATACATGTATACTGACCCGCCGGACTATCTCTCTTAAGAAATGCTATGTACACATGTAGATTAGATTCATTTATTGAAATAGCATAAAAAATTATGCCCTGGCAGTAATACGCCCAGTTTAAATTTTGAGGGAGGGTGCGGGTAGTGGTGGTTGGGGTGGGGGGTGGCAAAATATTATACCATGATATATTGACCAGCCCTGGCTTTCACCAGGCAAACATACGAGAATACAGATATATGAATAATTAGAACGTATTCCCCTTATAATGTATTATGTATCAAAATATTATACAATAATAATATTGACCCGCCCCTGGCTTTAGAGCAGGCAATCATTATACAATGATATAAAACATGTAAAAATTTGTTCCACCTGTCATGTTAACCTAAAATGCATTTTGTCAAATATCGTCTCCTTTGAATTTTTAGGGGTAGGGAGGGGGGTTAAAATATTTTACCATAATATATTGACCGCCTCTGACGTTTGAGCAGGCAATTAGTATACAATGATATAAAATATGTAAAAATGTTCCCCATGTCATGTTAATTTGAAAAACGTGCATTTTTGTCAAATGCCGTCCCCTTTGAATTTTTAGGTGGGAAAGAAGGGGGGCGTAGGTGTTGCGAGGGGGTGGTTGGTGTCATATTTGAATTTTAGGGGGTTGGAGTCAAAATATTATACCATAATATATTGACCCGCCCCTGATGTTTGAGCAGGCAATCAGTATACAATAATATAAAATATGTAAAAAAATATTCCCCTTATCATGTTAATTTGAAAAACGTGCATTTTTGTCAAATATCATCTACTTTGAATTTTTTGGTGGGAAAGGAGAGGGTGGGGGGGGTAGATGTTGGGGGATTCAAAATATTATACCATAATATATTTATCCGCCCCCTCATTTGAGCAGGCAATCAGTATACAATGACATAAAACATGTAAAAGTGTTCCACTTGTCATGTTAACCTGTTTAAAAAATGAAAACAAAAGTGCATTTTTGTCAAATGTCATCCCCTTTGAATTTTTAGGGGGAGTGGAGGGGTCAAATATTACACTATTATATATTGACCTGCCCTTGGCTTTGACCAGGTAATCGTAATAGATTGCTAGGAAAAACTTGAAATGGTTCCTTTTATCATTTAAACCTAAAACAAATGTATTTTTATACAATAACGTCCTCCTTGCTTTTTTAAGGAGATGAGGGGCAGGGGGAGGGGGCAGGGGGGGGGGGGCAAGGGATCAAAATATTATACCATAATATATTGATCCGCCTGTGGATTTGAACAGGCAATCATAATAGATTGCTATAAATACTGTGGAATAGTTCCATTTATAATTTGAAATGTCGTTCCCTTTGAATTTTTTTATTATATTATAAAAGATTGAGCCGCGCCTGGTGTTTGAACAGGCAAACGTTATACAATGATAAAAATAATGTTAAAATGTTCCACTTATCATAGATTTTCAAGATGGCGGCCGTAGCAGCCATCTTAGATCAATTGGTACGATTTTAGTTGTTTTTGATCAACAAGTCACCCTTATGCTTCCTATCAAGTTTCAAAATAATCGGCCTTCCATTTCAGAAGAAGAATAGAAAATCAATTTTTTAAGATGGCCGCCATTGCGGACATCTTGGATTTCCTATCGCAACAATTTAAGTAATTTTTTATCTACAAGTTATCCTGATTCTTCCTACCAAGTTTCAAGTCAACTCGCCTTTTGGTTCAGGAGAAGAAGCGAAAAATAGATTTTCAGGATGGCCGCCTAGGCGGCCATCTTGGATTTTCTATTGGAACGGTGTTAGCTATTTTTGTTCTACAAGTCACCCTTATGCTTCCTACCAAGTTTCAAATCAAATGGTTTTTGGTTCAGAAGAAGCAAAAAATAGCTTTTCAAGATGATCGACGGCGGCCATCTTGGATTTCCGATTTGAACGGTTTAGCTAGTTTTGATATACAAGTCGCCCCGATGCTTTCTACCAAGTTTCAAGTCAGTTTGGTTTAGGATAAGAGAAAAATAGATTTTCAAGATGGCCGCCCGGGAACTTCGTTCAAGGGAGAAAGCTAGAAAAAGAACAGCAAAATAGATCTTCAACAAGGCTGCTAGGGTAACCATCTTGGATTTCCGATCAGAATGATTATAGCCTTTTTGAACTACAAGACGCCCTGACACTTCCTATCAAGTTTCGAAACAATTAGCTTTTCTGTTCAGATGAAAATCAAAATAGATTTTCAAGCTGGCGACTGTGGCTGCTATATTGGATTTCCGATCCAAACAAATCAGTTATTTTTGATATACAAGTCACCCAGATACTTCCTACCAAGTTTCAAGTCAATTGGCCTTTCGGTTAAAGAGAAACAGTGCAAAATAGATTTCTAAGATAGCGGCCATGGCAGCCATCTTGGATTTCCGATCGGAACGAATTAAGCTATTATTTCAGAAAAAAGGTAAGAGAAAAGTCCAGGGAGTGCCACAATCACAAACTGCAGCACTTCCCAGACACCAACAGGAAGAGGAAATCAACAAAACCAAACAAGCACAAATCGAACAAACGTACGAAAAGCACTAAGATTAGCTCTCTCTTCCCAAAGCGAGGAAATCGCAATGCTAAACGGACTGGAAAACACAAGAACAAAATAACACAAGGTAAGACATAAAACAAAGTCACCCTGATGCTTTCTACCAAGTTTCGAGTCTACTGGCCTTTCATTCCGGAGAAGAAGCGCAAAATACATTTTTCAATTAGCGGCCATGGCGGCCATCTTGAATTTCGATCGGAACGATTTTAGTTTTTTTTATCTACTAGTCACCCTAATGCTTTCTACCAAGTATCACGTTAATTGGCTTTTCGGTTCAGGGGGGAGAGGCGAAAAATAGATTTTCAAGATGGCGGCCATAACAGCCATCTTAGATTTCCAATTGGTACGATTTTAGCTATTTTGATCTATAAGTCACCCTTATGCTTCCTACCAAGTCTCGTCATTTGTTTTTTCGGTTCAGGAGGAGAAGCAAAAAATAGATTTTCAAGATGGCGGATAGCTATTTTGATCTACAAGTCACCCTTATGCTTCCTATCAAGTCTCAAGTCAAGTGGCCTTACGGTTCAGGAGGAGAAGCAAAAAGTAGATTTTCAAGATGGCGGCCATTGCGGACATCTTGGATTTTTTATTGCAACAATGTTAGTTATTTTTTATCTACACGTTATTTCGATTCATCCTACCAAGTTTCAAGTCAACTGGCCTTTTGGTTCGGGAGAATAAGCGAAAATAGATTTTCAGGATGGCTGCCTAGGCGGCCATCTGGGATTTTCTATTGGAACGGTTTTTAGCTTTTTTTGTTCTACAAGTCACCCTTATGCTTCCTACCAAGTTTCAAATCAAATGGTTTTTGGTTTAGAAGAAGAGAAAAATAGCTTTTCAAGATGACCGACGTCGGCCATCTTGGATTTCCGATTTGAACGGTTTAGCTAGTTTTGATATACAAGTCGCGCCGATGCTTTCTATCAAGTTTCAAGTCAGTTTTGGTATAGGATAAGACAAAAATAGATTTTCAAGATGGCCACCCGGGCGACCATCTTGGATTTCCGATCGAAACGATTTTAGCTATTTTTAATATGTCAAAATGTTTTACCGTAACATAGTGAAATAGTTTCCTTTATCATGTAAAACCTGAAAAAAAATTCATTTTCATAAACTGACGTCCTCTTTGACCGTATAATGGGTTTACATTATAAGTGAAACACTTCAAAATTATATATCATTGTATTAAGATTGCCTGGAATATATTGACCCCCTCCCCTCCTCCTAAAGGGGACATCATTTTATGAAATGCATCTTTTTCAGGTTTACATAAAAAGTGGAATACTTTTACATTTTAATATCAATCTATAGTTACTGCCTGCTCAAATGCCAGGGGTGGCTATTTTGCCCACCCCACCCCCTCGCGCCCAATCCCCACGCCCTCCTCCTACCCCCGACTCCCCAGTCCCACCCCACTAAAAAGTTCAGAGGATATCTTTTAATGAAAATGCAGGTTTACATGATAAAATGAAACATTTCATATTACTTATAGCAATCTACTGATGTATTGCTTGATCAAAGTCATGGGCAGGTCAGTATATTATGGAATATTATTTCGACACTCCGTCTCCCCGACCCTCCACTCCCCACCTAAAATTCGAAGAGGATGACATTTAACAAAAATGTTTTTTGTTGTTGTTTTTTCAGGTTAACATGACAAGTGGAACACTTTTACATGTTTTATATCATTAAATAGTATAGTGACTTCCTGTTCAAACACCAGGGGCGGGTCAATATATTATGGTATAATAATTCTACCTTCTCCCCCCACACCCCCAACACACACACACACACAAATCAAAGGGGACGACATTAGACAAAAATGCATTCTTTTTAGGTTACAATAACAAGTGGAACATTTTTACATGTTTTATATCATTGTATAGTGATTGCCTGCTCATACACCAATGGTAATACATTTTGACCCCCACCCCCCAGCCCTCTCCCCCTCCCCCCACCACGCCTTACCTTAACCCCCCCCCCCGCCCCCCACCATCACCACCACCCTCATTTAAAAATCAAAGGAGATGACATTTGACAAAAATGCATTTTTTTTTTCAGGTTAATATTTTAATTATTCATGTATTTGCATTATGTTTGCGTGCTCAAACACCAGGGGTGGGTTAAAATATTATTATTTGTTATTTTGATCATCGCCCCGTCCATTCCCCGCCTAAAAATTCAAAGGGGACGACATTTGACAAAAACGGTTGACATGACAAGTAGAACACTTTTGCGTTTTATATATCATTGTATAGTGATGTTTGCCTGCTCAGTGGCCAGGGACGAATCATGGAGGACATTTGACAAAATGCTTTTTTTTTCCACATTACCTTGACAAATGGAACACTCTTACATGCTTTATATCATTGTAAAGCGGATGCCTGCTCAAACGTCAGGGGCGGATCAATATATTATGGTTTATGGTACAATATTTTGACCCCACCCCCTAAACATTTAAAGGGGAGGACATTTGACAAAAATGCTTGGGTGGATTGTTCGCGCAAACGCCAGAGCCGGATCAATATATTATAGTGATATATTTTAACCCCAACCTTCACCCCTTCCCCTTCCCACGTAAGAATTCAAAGGGGACGACATTTGACAAAAATGCATTTTTTCAGGTTAACATGACAAATAGAATACTTTTACATGTTTTATATGTTTTACATGTTTTACATGTTTTGTATCATTGTATCGAGATAGCCTGCTCAAACACCAGGAGCGGGTCAATATATTATGGTATAATATTTTGACCCCAACCCCCAAAAATTCAAATATGACACCAACGTCAAAAGTAATTATCAGAAGAGATGGCAAATCCCCCGACCAAACCACCATTTCTACATTTGATGTTCATAGATAACATGGAAATATTGAAACAGAGCAAAGTAAAAAGATGCAAAGATAGTATGAAATGTGACCAAATTAATAAATGAAATAATAATAGGTGTACTATAAATGATTTTATTTTTGCATGTTCTTTTATTTTTTTATTTTTTATCAGTCATCTTTTAGTGATTCTTGATATGATTATCTGTACAGGAGACACAATGTCTGTAAATACTTTGAATTTGTGAGTGTACATATTCAGAAATAATAGCAAAAATAAATGCCTTGTAAAAATGAAGGTACTTGCTGTATGTTTATTGGGGTAAAAACTCAACATAGCAAAAGCTGTCCTTCCTTCATGCGACACCCCGACTTGACCCTATATATATATTAAAATTATAAAGTTATTTTAAACAGTATGGGAGTTATGGCCTGGACACGATTTCGGTATCAGGGGATATAAGTACATAAGGGAGAAGAAAGTGAGAGTACTCTTGGGACACGACATGCCTACTGGTCCTAATCTATGCCTCTACTAAATATTATCAAACTATTTCAAACCACATACAGAATAATTTTGCTTAGAAATTCACTCAGGGGAGGCAACTAGAAAACAGCCACAGCAGAGATTTTTGTCCTTCTTTCACGTGACACGCCTACTGGTAATTATCTATGTCTCTACAAATTATTATCAAAATATTTTAAACTATTAAGAAGTCACTGAGTGCACATGAATTTAGCTCAGAAATTTATTTAGTGGAATGTACATGAAAAAGAACAAAGCACGAGTTGTCCTTCTTGTACGTGACACTCCTACTTGACCAGATATATGTCACACCAAATATCATCAAATTACCTCAGACAGTATGGGAGTTGTAGCCCGCACAAGATATCAGCTCCAGGGGAGATAAGTACATAACAAAAAGTGACAGTTGCCTTTCTTACACGTGACATACCTACGGGTCCTTATCTATGCCTGTACCACATATCATCAAAGTATTTCAAAGCATTAAGAAGTTAAAGTGTACAAGATTTTTGCTTAGACATTTGTTCACGTGAGATAACTAGAACGTGCCATGCCTACTGGTTCTTATCTATGCCTGTTCCAAATATTATCAAAATATTTCAAACTATTAAGAAATTATGTAATGCACAAGAATGTGACTTAAAAATATGTTCAGGGGAGATAAGTAAAAAATAACAAAGCTAGAGTTGTCATTCTTGCACGCAACACTCCTACTTGACCTGATGATATGTCCCTGTCAAATATTATCAAATCATCTCAAACAGTATGGGAGTTATAAAGACTGCAAAAGATTTCGGTTTCAGGGGCGATAACTAAATAATGAAGAAAGTGAGAGTTGTCTCTCTTGCACGCGACACCCCTGTTGGCCCGTATCTATGCCTCTTCTAAATATTGTCAAAATATTTCAAACCATTTGGAAGTTATGAAGTGCACAAGAATATGGCTTAGAAATTCGTTCAAGGGAGAAAGCTAGAAAAAGAAAAGCAAAAGCTTTATGCGACACTCCTACTTGACCTGATAAATGTCCCTATCATATATTATCAAATTATCTCAAACAATATGGGAAATCTGGCCTGCACAAGATTTCTGCTCCAGGTGAGATAACTACATAATGAAGAAAGTGAGGGTTGTATCTTTTACATGTGACACGCCTACGTGTCCTCTTCTTCATCCCTAACAAATACTATTAAATTATCTCAAGCAGTATGAGAATCATGGGCTTCAGGGAAGATACGTACATAATAAAGAAAGTGAGAATTGTTTTTCTTCTACGTGACACGCCTACTGCTTCTCATCTTCATTCTTACTAAATAGTATTAAAATCTGTCTAATGGTATCAAAGTTATGGAGCGCACAGGATGCGCCTATGTGTTTCTGCTTCAGGGGAGGTAATTACATAACAAAGGAAATGAGAGTTGTCTTTCTTACATATGACACGCCTACTGGTCCACCTCTTTATCCGTACCATATTTTATCAAATTATCTCAAATAGTATGGGAGTTATGGCCTTTAAAAGATTTGGTCTTCAGGGGAACTAACTACATAATGAAGAAAGTGAGAGTTGTCTCTCTTCCATGTGACACGCCTACTGGTCCTCTTCTTCATTCCTCTTAATAATTATCAAAATATGTCTTTGGTTATCAGCTTTATGGAGCGCACACGGATGCGTCTATGGATTTCTGCTACAGGTGAGGTAACTACATAACGAAGAAAGTGAGAATTGTCTATCTTGCATGTGACACGTATTCTGGTCCTTTTCTTCATTCTTACCAAATATTATCAAATTATCTCAAACAGTATGCGAGCTATGGCCTGTACAAGTTTTTGGCTTCAGGGTAACCATAAAGAAGAAAGTTAGAGTTGTTTGTCTTGCACGCGACACGCCTAATGGTCCTCCATTCCTATCAAATATAATCAAATTATGTCTAAGGGTGTGACAATTATGGAGCACACAAGGATGCGTCTACGGACGGTCGGAGGGACGGACGGCGCTATGCTGATCGCTATATCCCCGAACCTAAGTCGGGGGATAAAAATGCATTTTTATTTCAGGTTAACATGACAGGTGGAATACTTTTACATGTTTATATCATTATATAGTGATTGCCTGCTCAAATGCCAGAACTGGGCCAATATATTATGGTATAATATTTTGACCCCCGCCCCCACCCACTCCCCATCTAAAAATTCAAAAGGGACGACATTTGATAAAAATGCATGTTTTCTAGTTTTACATTATAAGTGGAATACTCTCTAATTATTCATACTACAGTATTTATTGTATTATGTTTGCCTGGTCAAAGCCAGGACGGGCCAATATATTATGGTATTATATTTTGACCCAGCCCCTCACCCCTCACTCCATCCCCCCTCCCCCCTCCCCCGACCCAACACCCACCCCCTTCAAAAAATTAAAGTGGAAGTATTACTGACAGAACATCATTTTTATGCTATTTTAATAAATAAATTCATTCTACAGGTGTCTTATCATTGCTTAAGAAAGATAGTGGGGCGGGGTCAAAATATTATGGGGCAGGTCAAAATATTACAGTAGTGTATTGACCCGCGGGTCAATTTATAGGCGAGTCAAAATATTATATGACACCGTGTCACAGCATTACCAACGATATTGCATGTGCATGCAGCGAAGACTTAACTCAGTCAGCACATCAGCACAGGCTGATCAGAATCTTCGTTGGCCGTCTGAAGACGCTCTGTATCCTTGGCTACCCAAAGAGTGCCCTGCTAAGACTCTGATCAGACTGCGCAAATGCATAGGCTGATCTGGGTCTGCGCCTGGCGCACATGTATTATTGAAGGAAATACTTTGCCCCGGCTCATATGTCATATGTTTGTGCATTTGATATCCGATGCGTAACCTCATGTCAAAGAAAGTTTAAGTACAAAAGTTTAGTATTGTATATGCCTTGTTTTCATCAGCTACAAGTAGTTTCCGTGTCCTAGGATGACTGTTTATCATATTTCATCTTCCTCTTTTTCTCTTCTGTTTGATGACCTAAAATAAAAACAAACGCATAGATAATTAAGATATATGTTATTTGAAAATTTACTATCAGATGCGTCAACCAAAATGAGGTCGGACGTAGCTTTGCTCTCGTATTCTTTCTGTGGTCTGTTTGTGCTGTGTTTTGCCTCTGTGCGAGCCGAGCACGGTAGGTTTTGGTAATGACCACTCTAAGGCGGAAGGACTGATGCTGTTTGGTCTTTTTTTTCCAGTTACCCAGTGGTAACCCATTTATTCTCCCCGTCCTATGGTAAACAGAGGGTCGGGAAGGACCTGTTTGGTCTTTGTGTGGCCTTGTGGCTGCACGCTGTGGCGCATTTTTTGTGTTTTGTCCTGTTTGTTGTCTTATTGTTGTGTTTAGTGGATCATGGCTAGCATTGTGATCACCTTCGGAAAGAAGGAGCTGATATTTTACTTTCCTTTGGTTTGTGGTTTGTATTCTGTCTGTCTTGATACGTTTGCTGTTCCTGTTGGTGTCAGTGGTAGGCTATGTTGTAGATCTTCCAGAACATCTTCTATACTACAGTAAAACCTCAAAACCCAAACACCGATTGCTCGTTTACCATGTCTTATTCAAACTCGATTTTGAGTCCATAGGAAATTCTCTTCATAGCTAAAGAAAACAAATATTTATGGATATTTTAGGGGGTTTTTTTTACCACGAAATGTGTGTACTCACTAGCCCTGAGATATACCTGTAAGCAGCTATGCACCAATGATATAACGCATGCGTTTAGTAAATACATATGAGCCGGATCTCATCATTCTGTTTCTACAAAATTGTTTCTGCGCCTAGCGAAGACTAAGATCCATTTGCGCATCCGCGCAGACTGATCAGAGTTTTTGCTTCCCGCCTGAACGCGCTTTGGATATTTGGCTAATGCAAATTGCACCTTGAAGACTCTGATCAGACCGTGCGAGTGTGCAGGCTGATCTGTCTTCGATGGGCGCACATAAAACCGTGCAGAACATGTTGAGCCCCGGCTCAGATAATACAAAGGCTACTCAGAAGCCACCGAGGGAACGTGAGAAAGCGTACCTTCTTCCTTCTAACATATGCTCCAAACTAAGACTCAAATCAGCCTTAACATCTGCGAAGTGTGAGCAAAGTCTTCTTTGTCCGCATTAGAAACTGCGCCCTTGTCTATCCAAAATATACCCAGTGAAGATTCTGATCAAACTGCACTAATTCGCAGGCTGACCTGAATCTTCGCTGGGCGCGCATATCCGAAGGTACCCTTTCTAGTTGTATATCAAATTAGAAAAATGGTTTAAACAAAGGGCAGTTTATTAAAGATCTATTGTTTCGGGAGAAGTATTTGATATTAGATAATACATATCAACTTATTTTTTGCAATGCTGAAAAGAAATTTACCCACCTTCTAAAAAGCCCAGGAAAGATCTTCAAGCTTCCACAGAACTTTCTGTACATACATAAACCAACAGGAATCAGAGCAATGATCCCACCGCATGATGACAATATCGCAATCAGAAAACCATTACCGACGATATCATCCGAATCACATATTCCATCCAAACACGTTGAAATACAAGTTGATGTATTGCAAGTTACCGTTGATACGTCTGTAGCTGCTGTCTCCATTACTGCAGTGCTTGTAGCGTTCAAAATATTTAATGGCATAAATGTTGAAGAATTTAATGTTGTTGGTATTTTAGTTTCTGTAGTTGCATTTATAAGTAGAGGGGTTGATACGCCAGTAGTTGCCTTGGACGCTGTTTTAGACATTAATGTACTTGATAACATAGTTATTTTCGAGGATTCTGTAGATTCCGCTGAATCAGTGGGTGCCGATGACTTAGCAGTTATTGATGACATTGTAGGTAACGACGTTATAACAGTCGGAGTAGTTTTTGTTTCTAATAATGTTGTAGTTATTATTGACTCAATAGTGGTCGATAGCTCTGTGTGCGTATTTGTCGTTAATGTAGTTGATGGTATCAAGGTTACTGATGCTGCTGTAGTCTCCACTGAATCTGTATTTGTAACTGATGATGCTGTAGTTGTTGATGACTCTGTATGGGTCGGGGGCTTTGTAGTTAATGACAGTATTGTATGTGTCGATGGAGATGTAACTGTTGACTGTAATTTAGGATCCGAGTGCGCTGTCACTGTCGACTGCCTTAAAATTGCCGACGACGCTTTTACTGTTGTCTGCTTTGCAGCTGTCGACGATGCTGTAGTTGTTGATGACTCCGTAGGGGTAGGGGTCTCTGTAGTTGAAGATAGTAATGTATGTGTCAATGAAGACGTAGTTGTTGACTGTGGTTTAGTTGTCGAGTGCGCTGTCGCTTTCACTGTCGACTGTCTTAAAGTTGCAGATGACGCCATCTTTGTAGCTGTCGAGGATGTCGTGACTTTTGAAGGCTCTGCAGTTGTTGAAGTTATTGTAGTTGGCGATGATGTAGTTATAGATTTAACTGACACTCTTGTTGCCAATGTCGTTGTCAGTGGTATTCTAGTTGTCGGTGTTGAAGTGTAAGTGGATGTCACAGTGGTTGTCGATGGTGAAGAGATAGGTATCTCAGTAGCTGATGATATCGTCAGTGTTGTTGTAACTGTTAATGGTAAAACAAAACAGATTTAAGATGAATATATACACTAACAGGGGAGACAACTGTCAAAATGGTTTACTTCCCTTCTTAAAAAACGGGTGTACTCTAAAAGAACCAAATTAGCTCACTCTCGAGGCATTTTTTTCTTTGTAGAGTAGACTCTTTTCAGCAGGGATTTGGTGTGAAGGAAAGCAAACAAGAAGTCATAAAATTTGTTTCCCTTGTACTAAAGCGTAGAAAATTTACCAACTGTCTGAGATCTTCTTAAAACACATAATCTCTAAATTGCTTATATTTCACTGCTTGCAGCAAAGTGGTGCATGTTCAGTCCTCATCTAAAAGTTGTATTGTAGAAAAACACTTATACCACAGAATGGTGAAATACTTAAAGCACTGTGCAACCTTTTGCGCATTTTAAAAAAAAAATATTTGTGTTTATGGAGTTAGCTTTATATCCCCATGTGATGACGTTAGATACTGTGAATGAAAACATTACTAAGTTTTCCCGAACTGCATCACAGTGCATTTTTTAAAGAATTTTCTTTGGGATGATTAAGCCCATTTTGTTATCTTGGAATATCCAATTCCACTAAAGCCGGTGCTAGAGACTGTTATTTTATAATGTCTCAACGAAACCGAGACTCCTATTTTCGATCTTTTATACGAACGGTATTTCCAAAGATAATATTAGAACATTTTATTGCAGATAGTCATTCTGCTTTGAAACAAAACTCTCCTTAGTGTAGCAAACAAAACAACAACATAAATCCAGGGTATAATCTTTCACCTTCTCTCACCTCAAAAATACGAGTTAACTGTGTACAGTTTTATTAAAAATAAATCAATATATAAGTAGATACCTGTATAATAGTAGAATTACTACCTTTAATACGACATGTCAGTGTGTCATTCCAGGTTCCATTTTCTTGACACTTGATAAGGTAATATCCAAACGGCTCATAACCTAATTTACATGACTGAATAGCTGTAGCTCCGTATGTCGTAACACTACCAGTTGTCAAGGCAACAAACCCATTGTCTCGTGCTGGAGGATCATTGCAATCTGTTTGACAAATTGTCTCAATATAATTTTATATACTAATCTGTCTTCGAGTAATTCTATTAAAAGCTGTTTGTTTCTATTTTTCTATAGCTATAACTTGAACATGTCCTAGAAACGTAGATAGTTAATGAAGCCTTTATTAGTATTGTAATTTTTACCATTTCAAATAAATAATAACTGGAAATACTGTTTATTGCATCTAACTTTATCTTAATTGTATATGCCAGAACGTCATCTGTGCAGTAGATATATGTGAGCGCAATCCTGTACATACCTATTGTATTTATTGTATTATGCTATGGATTCAAAACAAAACTGTTTCATCTCTTTCCTTTAGAAAAACTCCATTTGACCACAATGATAGATAATTCGAAATATTTTTCAGCAACAAGGACTCTATCCACTGGATAGCCTTAATGGGAAACTGAAACGTAAAGACTCAACAACGTATCTATATAGTTGCTAGTGAATGTTTTGAAACTTATAGGAAAAAAAGGTAAGAGAAAAGTCCAGGGAGTGCCACAATCACAAATCGCAGCCCTTCCCAGACCCCAAGAGGAAGAGGAAACCGACAAATCTAAACAAGCACAAACCGATCAAACGTACGAAAAGCACTAAGATTAGCTCTCTCTTCCCCAAGCGAGGTAATCGCAATACTAAAAAGGACTGAAAAATACAAGAACAAAATGACACACGGAAAGACATACAACAAATCGCCTCGTAGAATAAACAACAAAGCAACAAAGAGTAAGACTAACACCGGGACCACCGCCTTAGAACAGTCGGTAGAGCAAACCACCGGGGGGTTTAAAGCACTTTTACAGCTAGCTTGTTACGTGTGGTAATTTTTGTACCATATTTTGGAAGCGTGACAACTTTTTTTGTCTTTCTGATTGCCTATCTGCACAAAAAATACTTCTGAGAATGGGTCGATTCTAAAGAATGATAAAGTATTTTTAAGTACAATTAGAGGTATCTCCCCTTAAAATCCTCTATCCTAAAGGGAATGGATTTAACACATCAGGTGAGAGGAAACCTGTATAATAAACTGGTACCTTTAATACAGCAAGCTACTGTACTACTCAACACTCAATTTTCTAGGCCTGTACAACACTACGACCAAGATCCATAGGTTGTGACCCAAGCAGTTGTCAAGTTAATAAACCCGGGCCCAGTTGTTCAAAGCTAACGACGTCGTTAGTTAACGATTCGTTAAAATTTACATCGAGTGATACGCAAATATGCTGAAAGTTTTTGCTGAAAAAAAAAGCTACTCACATTTTTTCAGCAAAAAATATCAGAATATTGTATATTGAATCCGCTAAAACAGTTAACGAAATGACCCTTAACGAGCTCGTTAAGCTAACGACGCTTTGAACAACTGGGCCCCGTTTGCTGGAGCTGGAGGAGCATTGCACTCTAATACATTAATATAATAGCTACAGGTATTAAACGGTCGCGTCAAGCGAACAATGCCTTCGAGCATGCGCAAAATCACATATTGACTTCATCCTGTACATGCGCAAAGTCTGATCTGGATATTTGGTCTCCATTTGAAAAAAAAAGTATAGTATTCAGTGATTCTGTTTGAGGGCAGCAGAGCCCTCGTTAGACTGTGCGGATGCGCAGGTGATCAGGGCATTCGCTGTGCGCATATGCTCGAAGCACATTTTCGCATGGCGCGGCCAAAAAGGTATTAACACCTCAGAAAATGAGTCGTTCAGCCCATCTTTTCAAGATAGCTTCTTTGTCAGTCAGAAGACGTTCCATCTGCACTAAGGAGTGGGGTGGTTCCTGAGCTCTGGATACTGTCTTGAGTGCATCAAAGAACTTTTTCATGTCCTTTCTGTCTGCAAAGGACTGGATTTCATCAGCCTTTTTTCTCAGCCAGGAGTCTTGCATGTCTCTGAGCCTCGTCTGAACTGTCTTGCATATGTTTGAATAGGCAGTCTCGCTAGATACTGAGCTGGTATTTCTGAGGTAAGCCTTGTGTTTTTGGTGTTTCTCTTCAAGGAGTCCCTGAATTTCATTGTCATTCTCATCAAACCAATCTTGATGTTTGCGAGATACTGGTCCTAGGGAATCCATTGCTGAAGAGTGAACGGTGTCTCTGAAGACTGTCCAGCTCTCATCTACATCTTCTGAACTGTGTTCCAGTGCATCTAAATGGCTGCAGAGATCGTTGACGAATGCTTGCCTCTTGCTGTCTTGTTTCAGCTTAGAGACATCTAATTTCTTTGGCACCTTCTTGCCTTGTGGTCGTCGTACAGGCTGAATGCGCAGGTTGAGTTTGCAGACAACAAGCCTGTGATCTGTCCAACAGTCTGCACCACACATAGTTTTAGTCATTCTGACATCCTGTCTGTCCTTCCTTCGCACTATGACATAGACAATGAGATGCCAGTGTTTGGAGCGAGGGTGCATCCATGTTGTCTTACTGCGAGTTGGTAGACGGAAGACTGTATTGGTGATCAGTAATTCATGCTCTGCACACTTCCTTTAAAAGAGGAGTCCATTGCAGTTGCACTTCCCTACACCTTCAGATCCAATCACTCCTTCCCAGGTCTGGTGGTTTGTGTCAACTCTGCATTGAAGTCCCCGAGGAGGATGTTTGTCTGTCCGGGGTGCTGCAGAAATCACAGAATCCAAATCAATATAGAACTTGTCTTTAATCTCATCTGGGTTGGTCATTGTGGGTGCATAGGCACTTACAATTGTTGCATGCCTCTTGCCAGATAAGGGAAGTCTCAGCGTCATCAGGCGGTCATTTATGCCTTTGGGAAGTTCTGAGAGCTTTCTGACGAGGTGTGACTTGATGGCGAATCCTACTCCTGCTTCACGCCGCTCTTCTTTCTTGCGTCCACTCCAGAAGAAAGTGTAGCCAACACCAACTTCTTTTAAAAGCCCTTCTTCTGCAAGGCGAGTCTGACTCAGAGCTGCAATCTCGACTTTGTATCGGTCAAGTTCTCTACCAACTAGAGCTGTTCTTCGCTCAGGTCTGTCAGAACTAGAACTGTCCGTTAGGGTGCGCACATTCCAAGCGCCGATGGTTAAAGGTATCACCTTCATCTTCTTTTTTCTTGTTTGACAGCTAAGTGAGATTCCCGCTGATCGCGGTTAACCAGCCAGGAGTTTTGAAGCAGGCAATTGTTAAGGACACCTTTTCTAGCCCCTTCCCCATGCTACGGGGGTGAGCAGTGCGATCATAAAAGGTCTGCTCAGTCGCTCAGTTCGGCTGCCGAATTCCCCATACTGCTTAGAACCAAGCCGCCTGTGTGCAGGTCCGCAACTACAGCTTCCACTGTTTCCTCACCTGCTGCCTCGCCGCTTGCCCATCGCCACAGGGCTTTTGTATGATTTGCATATATGTGCTTGCTGTGAATGTGTGTTGCTGATTAAGATGACATGCGCTGTGAATTGGATTATAGTGAGGGAGAGGCGCGCAGAGTCAACCTCACCCTCTCATCCTGACCTAGCTGGATCCAGAGGCAAGACAGTGTCAGGACATCTGGAGCTAAGCCCGGATGCAGTAGATGACATTACTTCTTTTGTGCCTTGTCATGCTCTCCATGCTCCACAACATGCTGCTGCATCGACATTTGGGCCGTTGAATCATAGTAATGATTTCCGCCCCAGCTGCCGAAGCAGACTTTACATAACTGGAACAGGCAAATCCAGGTATGCAGGCTTTTGTTTGGAGTTGCCAACTCCTAGATGGATTGCCGACCAGGGCTGGAGAGCTCCATCTACCCTAGATATTGCTACACAGATTTTGTTAACAGCTATATAGAAGCAGTAACTTAAATGTCTTATGTAGCCCATTGTGCATAGGTGATACAATAAAATCATTCGTATCGGCTAGTATCGTAAGAGGTTTAGATACGTTTCAGTAGAGGTAACTCTGTCAAAATTGTTTTGTTCCCCTCTAACCAAGGAACAAACCCTGAAAAGAAAGCGTTTGTTCTTAGTTTATAATCGATTCCTTTTCCGAAGTAGGTGTGGCGTAAATGAATGCAGACGGAACTCACAAAAGTTATTGTTCTTCTAAAAAATCATTACGAAAACACGCCTATTCTAATATATTGAAAATTGCATCACCGAAAACAGAATTTTTAGGTAAAATTCTGATATTTATTATACTTCTGCTCAAAATATAGATCATGGATACTCGTTAGCGACCAGGTGGTTCTAACGACTACCCACAATCTATGATTTGGAGCAGAAATAAGAAAAATTATGTATAGCCCTGTAAACCGCAGTTTTACTATATACAAAGTGGGTTCTAATGGGAGTCAAAATTATATAGGTATGATTTCTTGTTGTAGAGGAAAACGTGTCGAGTAACCTGAAGGAAATCGATACACATGGCTGACGGACACTATTTCTCTGACAATTTTTCTGGCATAATATTCACTTTACTGTACCCCAAGCCTCTTCGTAATATGGGTCTGCTCTGAAAGAAGAAATAAATTCTCTCCCTTGCGGAGCAAATTAAAAGAATCAGATGCTAATCTTTCAGAGTAGACCCAGCAAACCAACTTTGGCTGAGTGTTTCTATAGCATTTAATGTATTTTTCTGCGTGGTCTTGATCCCATGACATTTTATACTGAACAAATATTCTCAATTATGATTTGATGAATGTTTACTGTCGTGTCAAAGGTTGGACGAGTTCATCAAAAATCCGTTTTTAGGTAAGCCTGACTAAAAATAGCATTTCGAACATTTTCGTGCGTATCCGTGAAGCATTCGGTGACAGCGCCACGAATATAGAAAATATATACACAGTACACTGTAACAGAGAACGGAGTGGTGTAGTGGATACACTGATTGTCTGTTCAGACAGAGTAAAATGTCATATGGGTCCCGCATTATGTTTTATGTTTTTTCGTTCTTATATCATTTGTGATTTAAAATTATTTTTTATTGTATCTTTTTCATACCACTAATTACCAAACCCCGTATAAATGTGCGTTATTGCATATGCTTTTCAAATAGTGTGGACCCAGAGCAGAATACGGAGTCTGATTAGGGCCGTTACTAGATGCCACTCATTTAGAAATTTTAGATAATCTACATATAGCCAAATGGCCTTGTTAAAATTTTGGGGCAAATATTTTTTGTTTCGAGGATTTTACGGCCCCTTCAATAATATTTCAATTATATCGAGCCGATCGTTCATCAAAGGTGGGCGAAAACCAGAGAACCCGGGGAAAAGCCACCTGACCATCCGTAAGCAGCTCGAACCACAGCGGTGAGAAACCTAATGGATTAAGGGTCAACTCTCTTATTCACTAGGCTACGGGGGCCCGCTGGAGCAAGTATGGCAAGGTGTGAGAATATAAAGGGTAAATATTGTATTTTTTCCCTCTTCTTTTTTTTAAGTTGTTGCAAAAGTTAAGCAACTAGATATTATGCCGTTATCTCAACACATATCATCATTCAATCTGATCAGGACCTATGACCGCCTACAAATACAAATGGATACTATAGGATATAGGTGAATAGGAACAATCCAGAGAAAATTCACAGGAGACTGTGCGGATGCAAAGGTTGATCTTGACCTTCGCTTATCGATTGCAAAAACAGGTCATCATTACACATTTTTTGTTGTATTAACGCCGTTTAGCATGCTGGGTAAAAATTCATCAGACAACATTTTGAAGTATTTCCATATTTATTCCAGAAATATAATTTGACGTTACATGCATGTTAATTGAATCATATTTTCCAAGAAAATAAGACAGTTATCATTATGCACAAGATTTCAGCATAAATAATTTGTCGCATGCTGAATCTGTTAGTATCGTGGTAAGTGTTAAAGTACTTGAGCAGTCCATGAAAAATAGCAGTGGACCGGTCCATGACCTTTCATATAGTGCTTCCGTAGAAATGGCAAACTCTAATAGTCTACGCCCATTCCATTACGAAAACATGCCTATCCAAATATATAGAAAATTTCACCTCCAAAATCTGAAAATTTTCAGATAAAAAACTTTGATATTTTTCTTATTTCTGCTCAAAACATAGATTGTGGTACTCATTAGAACCGCCTCGGAGAGGCGGTTTTAACGAGTGCCCACAATCTATGTTTTGAGCAGAAATAAGAAAAATAATGTATATTCCTGTAAACCCCAACGTTACTATATAAAAGTGGGGTTTAAGGGGGTCAAAACTATATAGGCGAGTTTGCCTTAACCGATAAGGATCAAATTGTCGCCAAGATACTCGTTTTCTTAAGTTATATATATTTCGAAGTATCCATTGCACTTTTGTGCATTTTGTTATTTTGTGCAGAAAAGTACGGTTTATAAAATATTTAAACAGATTTTATATCAATTTTATAAACGTTTTTAAACGGGACCCGTAGTCAAAAAGAATGAATAAATAAAAACTACAGGGAAAACGGGTTAGCATGGAGATGAAAAAAAAAAACGAAACACACACACACACACACACACACACACACACACACACACACACACAAGAAGAGATAGAATATTATTTTGATTAAAAAAATCTATCACAGGTTGGAACTTCGACCGACCGTCGATACTGGTTACATTTAATGTTTGATTCTATGTGCAACGAATTTATTGTTTGAGATATTATCCAATAAACTTGCAGACACCGCTGTCATTGTATAACTTTCTCAATCAATCGGAGTCGGTGAACCGGAAAGTACCGAGTGGCATTATTAGTTCTGTAACAACTTGCTTTACCTTCACCTTGGATTACTCCAATATTAAAAGTAATTTGACACAACAGTAAACATTTATCGAATGACTATAACTGTTAAAAGTCAAAATATTATCAATTTTCTTTGAACAAAAAAAATATAACGTTGGTATGATTTCTCTACAGAGAGCTCTTATTTAAAGATACGGAACCGTTTAAATACTGAAACAACCCAAGAGGTAAATTCTTGCACAAAGCATAACATATCTCAATGTATTGCTACCTATGTTTTCTAACTACTCTATCTTCATTACAGAATTATACCAGAACAGTAGTAATAAGTAATAATAGAATTAGAACAGTGCTGATTGGTTGGTTCCAGCCTCGTACAAAAAAGACTGAACGCTTTCGTAAAACATGGAAATAGACTTCGATGTTTAACATATGCGAGGTGAACTGGGCGCGGATTGTGCTGCTTATCTATGCTTCAATTCTATACTTTGTTAGTCACAGAAACTACGGAGAGTTTCCGTTATTTGTTTTATAAATTGAAAAATAATGTTTATGCAAAAAAGAAACAAATAAGCAACACATTTTTTATTCTGAGCAAAACGTGATTCATGAACTGCACTTATGCAACAAACACATTTTTGGATACGTGTATATGTGTGCAATATAGCTACCTTTAATGCGACATGTAGCTGAGCCACTGCATGTTTTATCATCTTGGCAATGTATTATAGAGTAACCAAGCAGGTCAAAACCTGTGTTACATGACTGAACAGCTGTAGCTCCGTGTGTTGTGGTACCGTCTGTTGTCAGATTAACATACCCATTGTCTGGTGATGGAGGATCATTGCAATCTGTTGAATAAATTGAAACAGTAAATAGTAATGATTCACTGAAGATATATATTTGATAATACTCTACATGAGGACATTGTGCAACCCCTTTGCAAACCCTGTGCGCATACTGAAGAAAATTCGATGTATTTGTGTTTCAGGAATTCTTCAGGAGCTAAGAAAATCAAACTCTCCTTAGAACAGGAGAACGATACAACAAATACAAAACCAGATAAACATCTTACGATCACTCTCTCCACAAAAATACTTATTATGTAAAGTTCTGTTTGAAAACAAAATCGGCGCAGTAGGTGTTTTGAAAAAAAAATGGTACACTCTGACCAGTCTACAGATACCTGCATAATAAAAACAAAACACTACCTTTTATGCGGCATGTCAGTGTTTCACTCCAGGTTCCATTTCCCTGGCACTTAATAAGATAATCACCAAACTGGTCATAACCTACATTACATGACTGGATAGCTGTAGCTCCGTATGTTGTGATTAAGTCTGTTGTCAGGTTCACATACCCACTCTCCGGTGATGGAGGATCGCTGCAATCTGTTGGATAAATTGAAAACTAGATAGTAACTTTTAAAAGTAGATATATTATATCAAACTCGACATGTGACCACTGTGTCCACGCTGTTTCCTTAGGCCTGTCTGTCCGAATACTTTGGTAAATACGGTAAACTTTGCTATCTTTATTGCTTAGTCCAAGTTCTAGCATGTGTTTATATTTATATTTCATTTCAATCACTGGGCTTGTTCTGGTTCTGGTTACTTTAAAATCGAATATTGCTGGCGCCGGTGCTAAAGGGGACATCATGAATGGCTAGCATTAAATTAGATTGTTTGAAATCAATGCGCCTCTTTAATTTTTCGTCTTCAAGCTCATTTTAACACGTGAATAAGCCTTTCTGGCAGTTGGTCTTCTTCCTCTGCACTGAAGTAAGGATCACCAAACCTGGTCCAGGCAGGCATAAAGTGGAGACAAAAACTGCTCTTGAATATAAGCGCTAATTATGTTCCTAGTTTAATGTTTGTTATAATGACGTAGCGCGCAGATGACATTGACGCAGCATTCGCAGTTCTGCTTCCTGGCTGTTCCAAATATAGTGCTTAGAGGCTGCATGGTTTGATGTTCGAGATGTCAACTATTTAACTTACTGGGTTACCAGAACAGACGCTTAACTTACCAGAAGAGAAGCTCACGAGGATTGATTTAAGAATGTTTGTTCTTCCTGCAATTCAACTCCATATGTAGCATACTCACCCATAATTGTACAAGTAACTGATTCATTCCATGATCCATTTGCCTGGCACTGAATAATATTATTTCCAGTGAGACTGAAGCCTGTATCACATAACTGCATTGCCGTCGATCCGTATGTTGTTCGTCCAGGTGTTGTTAGCTCAACTAAGCCATTGTCCGGCGCAGGAGGACTGCCACAGTCTGTAAATAATGTAGTTGTCGAAGACGTTATACACGATATCTACATTGACAACATAGAAAAAAGAGGACGATGAAGGAAAGCAGAAAATAAACGCAATCAACGAACACAGTCGGGACCACTAATGGAAGAAAAAAAACGGAAACATTTGCACAACAGCACACTTTACAACACCCCAACAGAAAGAACAGCAATATAAATACAGAAAACTGCCGCATAACGGAATCTTCGATGAGCGTTCAGTACAAGGGTTACTGGTGGTAAAAAACCGCAATTTACTTGATATTAATATTGTAAGGTAACTGAACAATAAATATATTTCTCAGCAGATTCGGTTTGTTTGAGCATCTAGTCAAATCTATCAGTCGGAATAAACGTTTAGCTGCTAAACTTTTAAAACAAGAGTATCAGCATTATTGCGGGTCGTTTTGACGGCCCGCAAATATAGGAGTTGAGCTAATCACACATCAAATTCGGGTATTATACTGAACCTGAAGTGGCTATTGACATCGTAGTCGTGCACCGGATTGCTAATAGAATAGAATATTATTATTTGAAAGCCAGGTATTATTCCATTAGATACTCTAATCTAATAGCTGTTTGGATATTTCACTTTCTTCGACAATGGTTCGAAAAAGTTTAGATACCTTACCGTAGAGTTCTGCTCCAAGCTATTAGAGGGCTAGCAGGGATTTTGTTGTTGTTGTTGTGTGGGGTTGTGTTATTAACACGTATGTGTTGTAGGTACTTCTTATAAGAACCCACAATATATGTTTCATGGAGAAATAAGAAAAAATATCCCAGAATCAAATTTTCATCAGATACTCTTCTTAAAGGCTCCATAGTCCTCAAAAATAGACATTTTATTATCCAAGAAAGGTTTAATAAATTAATATATGTTCATAAAATGTGGCGCCTGACAGTCTGTAAAATTTCAGTTAGTCCCTAGTTCTTGAACTGGATGCAAAATGATATGATTTTTTATCGTCTCTCTGAATTAATATGCCAACATTAATTCAGAGATGCGATAAAAATTCATTTCGATTTTGATCCAGTTCAAGAACGAGAGATTAACTGAAATTATAAGGCCGTAAAATGCCACATTTTATGATCGTATAAATACCATATATCAATCCATTAAACCTTTCTTGGATGAAAAGAAATGTCTATTTTTTAAGAATATGACGCCTTTAACAAATCCTGTGGATCCCTAGCATTTTAACTTCGCGAATAGCAAAAGTCTGGCTCAGAATACACATTGAAGCAGTCTGTTCAAGATTTTCCCTTTGCTTGCAGAACTGTTAAAGCCAATCTATCTACAAACTAAAATCATCTGGCCGAGTTGTTCAAAGCATCGTTAGCTTAACGAGCTCGTTAATGGTCAAAATGTTAAGTGTTCTAGTAAGTACAATACATAATTCACAGGTATTTTGCTACTTACATTTTTTCAGCAAAAATATTAGCGTATATGCCATATTCAATGATCAAAGTTTTAACGATACGTTAACTAACGACATCGTTAGTTTCGAACAACTGGGCCCTGGCTATCTGTATATGGCATACTTTTATTCATAGATTAGTTTAGTTTGAAATAATTTGTAGAGGCCTGAGGCTGAAGTACAACGACTTAGCAAAGCTTTGGGAGTAAACAGTGAAGTTGAACAGATTCAAGAAATAGTTAAAGCTACTAGGTTTGATAAGTTGAAAGCTGTTAAAGACGATCTAGCTGAAAAACTATTGAAGCCAGTCGTAGTGCAAAAATGGGAGACTGGGAAGTGGGACATTTATAGAAAAGGTAAGTTTTAGAAAAGATTATTTTAAGTGCATTGTGTATTGTTGTAGTACAGAGTCCAAAAATAGAAAAAAGAAGAAGATGAAAAATGCAAAATATTCCTGTAACCAAGATAACTCCAAAGACACTATATAATATAGCACAGAAACATAGTATTTGTCTAACACCCTGACACTTTAATTCCTTATTATTCATATCCTAAACTTTAAGGAAAACAAGTCTACTAGCTTGTCCAGCGATAGGAATAAAATTGATGGATGGTAAATATCGTATACGCTGTTCTGTGGTGTGCAGTCTGGGTCTACACTGTCTGCACAAGTTTGCCTATCTGAATACTTAGGGTAAATACGATAAGCTAGTTAAAGATTAAAAGTTTAACACCAGGGCCCAGTTGTTCAGAGCATCGTTAGCTTAACGAGCTTGTTAGTGGTCAAAATGTTCACCCTTGTCCTGCTGAACCCGCATATTGCAAATAGTGTAGATCCTGATCAGTTTTCTTCTGAAGAAGCCAACTGATCTGGATCTGCACTGTTTGTCGTTAAGTATGTGAATTTATATCATCAATCCGGATCAAGTAATCTGATTGGCTGAAAATTAGAAGTGGTCTTATCATTTTAATTTATTCAGCAGGACAAGGGTTAACTTATTTCTAATTCACAGTATTTTTGCTAAACAATTGTGAGTAGCTTTTGCAAATGCAAAAGCTACTCACATTTTTCAGCAAAGTTTTAACGATACGTTAACTAACGACGTCGTTAGTTTTGAACAACTGGACCCAGTTTATTTAATATATTATGCTATATTTCATTCTGTTAGAGGTAAAGTAATAATAAAGTGGACTTTTTTCTCAAATATAGGGAGGGTGGTAGTAAGGGCCTACTTTTAGCAGGTTACAGAAGGGGCGTATTAGTAATTCCTCTGTTTCAGCAGTGTCTGCACAGTCTTTCACTTTTACCTCATCCTCCTCTAATTTCTTTCCTCTAATATGCTGGCTCTTGTCCCTCAAAGCTTGTGGGCAAGAGACTGGTTAGCGCTCCCGACTTCGGATCACGAGACCCCGGGTTCAAATCCCGTTTGATGCTGAACTCAGCTGATGACTGCATGGCGCTTCATTGCACAGAGCCTTTCATTCTTCATTGCACAGAGCCTTTCATTATCACTCTTTCATCTGTATATGACTTAAATACTTTTGAAAGAGATGTAGAACCCAAACCCTGTTCCTTTCTCCGGGAAACGACACAAAATGACGCACGAAGGTTAACGTAGTTAAACAAGAGGACAAATTAAGGGAGTAAATTATCAGACTTTTCAAGTTTTTGGTGCCAAATTTCATACGACGTTTGTCGTCTGTTGTTGTTTTTTTGTGTTTTTTGTTTGTTTGTTTTTTGTTTTTTTTTGTTTTTTTTTTTTGTTTTGTTTTGTTTTGTTACGAGCCAGGAGTAACGAGAAAGAAATGAAAGTGAAACCAGCAACAAGCTTTAAATTATTAACAATATCAAAAGAATGCAAGTAAACAGTACCTTTCAAGTTTATGTCACAAAGTCCCTCAAAAATAATCCACAAGAATTTATAAAACAAATCCTTTGAATATCAGTTTCTGATCCCACAATTTAAAGTTCCTGAATTCAGAATTTAAGTCCAGAATGAATAAAATATTAAAGTAATCCAATATAAAATAGTTTCCAGTGAAAGTATACAAAGATGCCCAGATGAAAATCTTCTCTTCTTATATAATATCAAAGAACGTTCTAGAAAAAGAATTTACTACAAGGATCTCTTATTTTCTAGGTTCAGTCAAGAAAGTTCTAAATATTCCATGACATGCCAAAAATAACTCAGTCCAGAGTCAAGAACATAAACAACATGTTATTGTAAACATGTTGTTCTAGAAAGTTATTTTTGGA